>CM022488.1:22929334-23206810 GCA_011952105.1 Coreoperca whiteheadi
GTTTTTTCCCCCCCGGCAAACCACCTGCCCCCCCTTTCTGCGATATTTAACCCCCCCCCCCACGCCCCCCCCCCCCCCCCCCCCCCACACACACACACACCCCATTATAGTCCGGGAGATATCGAACACTTAATAAAACACACGCTCTTGGGCTCAAATGTCACCATCCTAAGCAGAGCTCTGTCAATACCTCCCTGACCTTTCTCTGTGTTTAACTTTGTAGGAATCCCGCTTGGTGGTACAGCAGAATGGAAGGCATACAGAGGAGTCATGCTGTGCAAAAAGGGGAGGGAGGAAGGTTTGCACTGGAGACATGTGAAGCATTGGAAGCTAGCATGGCCTTAGGCGAGCAATATAAGACCTGTAATAGCAAGTCACTCTCAGCTTCCAACAGTCTAATTAGAAGACGGTCAATCATTTAATCAGAGTCTGTTTGAATCATCAATGCAGAGCCAGAGTAAGTTGACATATTATGCTAGTGTTTTATGAATCAGTTTAATATCTTACTGTATAACTTACTGAGTGACGTCAATGCCTTGTCATTGATATCGCTTCATAACAATTTAAATTAGCAAAAAGAATTCTTCCAGATTTTTATTTTGTATCTTTAAGCAGAGTTTTAGCAGAAAATCCATTTCCAGAGAATCCAATTATCTGAAATGAAAATGAATGACTGCTTCCACCTATTTCCATGCTGCAGAAATGGAATACAAAATGGAATAGGCTCTAACTGAGTAAAAGCTTATCTTTTCTCTTTGAGAGATGAAGGAGGTCTCAGTATGCTTTTTTCCCTGTCTTTCTTTTTACCATGGTTGGCTTGGCAACTGCCCCTGTCAGTCAGAATAACTTTATTCAAGAACAAAAAATGAACAGGAAACTTGTCCAGGTGGCATAGGTCATATTGACAACTTGTCTAAGTACATCTTTGGTTGTGTGCTGTGTCTTTATAGTTCATGCCATTTATGCAGCTGTGTTCATTTCATAAAGTGTGAAAATAAAACTGCATTCAATGTCAAATTACTATCAGCTGTGCATCTACAGGAGGTTGAGAAAGTAATATAAAATGTCACAAGAAAGGACTTTAACTTTGAAATAAATAAGAAACCACAGTACATTGACACACATTTGCAGTATTTGTCACCCCAAGGTATTGTGTTTCACCTTGTGACCATTGTTCCTGAGTTTGTCAGGCCTCAAGGATACACACAATGCCTGTTGGAGATCAACCGTAACTTTGTTTACAAGAAAACTCCACAAGGCATCTTTTAGCTCATTCTGATTAACTAGGCACCCATGATCAGTCACCTGACCACTAGCCACCTTTCTGTACTGTTCTCAGTTTAGTAATGAGCTCCATATAAACAGTCCATCTTCTTTATATGTTCCCGTTGCCGCATAGCCATTTCTGCCTACTTGTCTGTCCCTTTATAAACTGTCTCAAAGGTTCAAACTCCTGTTACCAGCATTATTGAACCATGACCAAACATTATAAAGCCTTTTGAAAGCCCCCTTATAGTGGGAGTCATACGATTTACCTGAGGACAATAAAAAAAGAGCTTTTCAACCAAAACATTTAAGTAAAAGCCTTATTCTGTATTTCGGCCAATTGATTCCATGATGTTCTACTGCCAGGCTTCCATTACAAACACTTTGATTGGAAGAAGTAAGTGAGATAACAAGATTAAGTGTTTCCAAAGGTTCAACATGTTTTAAGAGAACAAAAACTATTGTCTTCGCCTACTCCTCTGTCTCTGTCTTTCTTGGCTGCATCATTACGATAGAGGAGATTATAGCAGTGTGGGATTAATGGATGCCCTCCACTGTAGAACAAAGATGGTCCAGGCACACAGGATCCCAGGTAATGAAGAAGCAGCATGAGTTATGGTTTCATGCGGGAACAGGCAGATATATTTGGAGTGCAGGAGTGGTGACTGCTGACTTATCCCCTCTGTGGAGATGACTGAAATCCCTAGACTATGTACTGCTTTGGTACAGTGACATCTTTCACCCCAGGGCATTTAAACTGTGCTTGTAATTTTACTTTTAAAGGAACAATTCAACTTTTTTGGAAATATGCATTTTCGCTACTCTCATATTTGTACACTAAATACAGTATGTTGGGGAAAGAGCTAGCCTGGTTCTGTCCAAAGTTTAAAAAAAATCTGCCTGAAGCTGACTATTTAACAATTTACCTTGTTTGTTTAAAATGCACAAAAACCAAAATGAACAGAACAGGGCTAGTAGTTTCCCCATGTTTCCAGTCTTTATGCTAAGATAGCTGCTTCAGGGCTGTAGCTACATATTTAATGTACAAACACAAGTGGTATCAATCTTCTCATCTAACTCTTGGCAAAAAAGCAAACATACGAATATTCCAAAATAAGCTATTCCCATTACATATAATTTTTAAATTATTCTAAAATAACAATACAAAACAGCACAAATTAACTGGATGTTTTTATTTGGGGCTACTGTTTGAAATGTCTTCCTTGGGAAATAATGTTTGCATATTTCATATATATATAATTTAGATTGATATTTATTTAATTTTGCCTGTAATTGACAGAGAGCAACACAAAATATTAATTCAATTCAGTTTTATTTATATTCTTAACAGAAGTTATCTCATTGCACTATTCTTATAGAGCAGGTCTAGACCGTACTCTTTATAATATTATTTCCAGAGACCCAACAATTCCTATCATGAGCAAGTACTTGGCGACAGTAGCATGGAAACTCTTCCTTTAAGAAGCAGAAACCTCGAGGTATGGGGAAGGGAATGACAAATAAGTGCAAAAGAGAGTGGCCATATGCAACGTATCCTAGACAACTATATTCTAATTTTTGAGCTTTTGCCCTCCAGCACTCTGTATTGGTCTCTGTGGGCTTCATATGTGTGAGTGTGTCTGTGTTGGCCTGTTGGCCCCGTGGTGTACTGGTGACATGACACACTGACTCCCTGCCTTTCACCCAGTGCATGCTAGGAAAATGGATGAAGCGTAAAGAGAAAATGTTTTATTTTGATCTGTCACTTCTCTTCACTTCTTCTATCAACACTTCCAGTCAGTGTCTTCAGACACTGTTTTTCAGATCACTAAGGGTATGAAGAGTTGTCTTTGTACTACTGTTATCAACAATAAAGTAACCAACGGTTAAACCTAAAAAACGGTCTGACAACTACTGGGGTGTTTCTTAAATCTTAACACCACGTTCTCATAAAAGGTTAATATGACTGATTCCTTATAGCTTACTGATTCCTTTTTGGATTATGGATTATGAGGATTACAGTATTGTGACACCACCTCCACCCCCTTCTGATCATTTGGATGTCTAAAAAGTTATTCAAACCATATAAATCCAGAAAGGGGGAAGTTCACGTTAAGTACCAAAGAGAGTAATTTACCTATCACTAACTCTTTGCTTTTGATAGCTGTAACAATATTTGAGGAATATTTCTCTCAGTTTGGACAGGTGCTAAATGTTGTATCTAACACCCAACACAAGTGTTTTGACTGGACTGGAGACACAGCTCACATTAACTTTAATGGTAAACGGATTGCATTTATATAGCACTTTACTACCTCACTAGAACAAAGGGCACTGCTTCTCACCAAGGGCAGTGGAGGTGCCATGCAAAGCACTGGCCTGTACGTCGGGAGCAACTCAAGGCTCAGTGTCTTGCTCAAGGACACTTCGACACGTGGACAGGAAGAACTGGCCAATTTTCCAATTGGTGGACAACTCGCTCTGCCACCAAGCCACAGCCGCCCACTAACACTAATGTGATTCCACTGTGTGAATCACTATCAGTCATTTTATTAATGACTGACATTACAGAGCTACATTTTCATCCTGACATAATGCTGTTAATGTTAATAATGTTACCACTAACTTTTATTAATTTCATTGAGGGAAACTGGTCCGTATAGTTAAACTGAACTGACGAGAACTGATTAGCCCACAATGTTAATTCATAGCCATTACATATTCCCCTCAGGTGAGCCCACCAGGAAGTCGCTTTAGCAGTAGAGGGCACTGCCATGTCACCTAATATGACACAAATGAATTAATGAACTGCTTAATTAGAAGGCACATACTGCTCATATTTGCTGGGGTGTATTCACAGTCTAGCAGTCATGAGACACCTGACAGACTGTGTCTTGCTGGAACAAGCCCAGAGGAGATGAAGCGTGACTGGCTGTGACACTGTGATGTGACGCGTCATGCCAAAGGTTGTGCCCTCTCTGTCCTTGTCTGCATCACACTTGTAGACCAAAGCAGCCTGTAACATGTGGCATGGCATATTACACGGGCCATTGATTTTGTCTGAGCAGCCACACGTTATGTTGTCCTGTATTTTGTCCTTGTTTCGATCAAACAGGCATTCGTAATACTGTTTTTAATTGTCTACAGTTTTATTTTGGGGAGTTGTCCACGTGCTTTGTCCTATTAGTTTAAGATGTAATTTGGATTATCTTCGAGCACTGGGTCTTGTTTGTTCCAATTACAGAGCATTGCAACAATGACCTCTTTAAAATATGAAGTGTCCCATCACTACAACCACACTGTGCCCAAATGTCCCCATAAAATCAAGGTCAGGATCAATGCCATTAGCAGGGTTTTTATTTTTAGGTTTTACAATCTGTATCAACATTTATTTTGTGAGTTAGGTCAGGTAAACGCCAATCGTAAGTCTGCCGTGAGGACTGCCGTTTTTAAGCGTCATGAGTCTGTCAGGCAACACACAATCATAGGTTGCCTATGCACGTCATTTTCCAGGCCAGTACGCTGCAGCTGATAGCAGTTGAATACTAACCGTGGCCATGTTTTGAACACAACATTGACATATTATCAACAATTAAGTTGATAGGACGAACTTATGCAAACAGTTGCTTATTTACAAATCCAGCAGTTACGGAGCAACCTTATAATTTATTTGGAGTCATGTTTCTGGCCACCTGGTGAATGTAAACCCATTATTCACTCTTTTTCAGCTCTTTTTAGATTTTGCCTTCTCCCAACTCCTGAGGGAAATACTGTGTCTAGCTCTGGCGCTGAGGAGAGATGTGCAAAGGTACATCAAAATGTATCTTGTTACAAAATACCCCTCAAATAAATGTATAAAATAAAAATACAAAATACTGGTGCCAGAAAATGTATCAAGAAAAAATACATGTATTTTGTGTTTTCAAAATACAGGGAAAAACATTTAACTTTTGGGCATTCTGAATGCTGGGACCAGTCCACCAGACCTTCCACCAATCAGAAAGTCAGCGGTTCGATCCCAGCTCCCCCCAGCCACATGTCGAAGTGTCCTCGGCCAAGACACTGAACCCCAAATTGCCCCCGGGCGCTTCAGCTGCCCACTGCTTCTAATAATTAGGATGGGTTAAATGCATAGAATTTCACTAGACATTGTACTGTGTATAATTGTATATATAACAATAAGTTTGAAGTTTTTCATTTTTATCCTTTATTGACACTTGGAAAAGAAGCATAAAGTGTAAGTGTAAGTGACGCTATCAAAGCAAGCTAGCTAAAGTTAGCAAGCTACCCTGCACCAAAACTCTTCAGAAATCTCTTCTCCCCTCACCCAAAGAGATTCAGCAAACATCAGCTATACTTATTAGCTACCTACCGCAAAACTTTAATCAAAAGTAGAGCCCCTATGCGATGCCTCTCCCTTTTACTGGCCATGAGAACCACAGTATAATTAATTCAGATTTACTGGCATGGTAAGTGGGAGACACAAGAAAAGTGTTGGGAGACGGAAGCAAAGTGTTGTCTCCCTACTTTTGAAGTGGTCATAAAGTCCGAATATGTGTCTATTTCTTGATTATTTATATTCCTTTAGTCCGTAAGGGTCCACAGATCAAAAGAATCAAAATGGTTCTCAATAAAAATTAATCTAAGTTGAAATAACTACCGTACCCAAGTTTAAATATGTACAGTAATCCATTAGATCACCCCCTCCTGTAAAAAATGAACAAATCGCCATATACTGTATGCTTCAGGGCACTAGTTTCAGGGTGCTTTCACACCTCTAGTTCGGTTCATTTGGTCCGGACCAAGGGCAAACAATTATACTTTTGTAGCATTCTTCTGCTTTTTTGTTTCTTTTCACACCATATTTATTGCTTTGGTCCAAACCAGTTTGAAACGAACTAAAATGCAGTCACATGACAACATCCACATCACTCATTGGCCATGGCGTATTTCCTAAACTGCTTTTCTATTGGTCAGAATTTACGTGCAGGAAAATTAAAACAGAAGAAGAAAAGCCAGCAAACAACAACACAACTATGGAGAGATGACTGCACAGGCTGGTTTTGTCCCTGGCCAGAATCTATTACAATGGTTGTACACACCACAATATGCAAACAATACATTTCTATAATGAAGCGCGGCTGCGGCTTGAAAACAACGTTCTGATGCAAACGAAGAGTGTGGGCGCATCGCTCATCACTTCAAGCGGAGGCGCGCATTAATTCTTTTTAACTCTGACATGTTCATCTCCTGAAAATATGACTACGGCAGCTGGTTTAGTCGAAAAATGATGAGTATTTTTTGCAGTTGGGTCGGTTCGAGATCGGTTTGCGTTCTCACCACAAACGAATCGCTCCAGAGTTCGTTTGAAAGCATACCGAGACCACCTCGTCAGGGAGGTCTCTTGTTTGGTCCGCTTTTGGTGCGCACCCGAGTTCGATTGCTGCTTTCACACCTGAGCAAACGAACCGCACCAACGGGGCAAACGAACTCTAGTACGATTCAACCGAAGGTGTGAAAGCACCCTCAGTTACTTGTCAGCTATTTGCCACCTAATTTATTTATATTGAGGGATGTAAACCTAGCTAATGCAGTTTTAAAGTTGTGAGAAATTGAGGGGACAGGGCATGTGATGACAAATTGTTGTCCATGTCGGTCTTGCGCTGCCTTGCTTTTGGCCTTGACTTGGTCTCAATACAATACGGTCTTGGTCATGACTTGGTCTTGATTAAGATGGTCTTACCTAGAACACTGATAGGTGTAAAATATTGATAACATTACAATATTCACCAAACAGTCCTCCACTCTAACTCTAAGTGGTTATTTTAGTATCATGAAATGAGACTAAAATTGGATTTGACATTTCTCATGTCTATGTATTAGCATTTCACCACTAGCCCAAACTCTGTTTTGGCAGGTCCGTTCTCCCTTCATTCTCTTTGAATAAGCCATCTGCAAATGACAACTTGTGAAATAAATTAAATGCTGTTTTTACCACCCCACTACTGCAGACACATGTTTTGCATACTGTGTGTATATGAAAGACTCTCTGAATCGCTTTCTACATCATTACCCTGTCACATTCTACAATTGCTTATTTTTACGTGGACAATCTTAATGTGTTCAACATGGTGGAATCCTGTCATCCTTTCTTGTTTTTGCTTTTAAAATCATACATTTCACAAGCAGGTGCAGAGGATTGGACGTTTTTGCAGTACTGTAAAGGTCTGTTTCAGTTATTTCATAGTAATTACTGTTTCTATAAAGTTGTATGCAAATGAAGGATGACAGACGTGTAGCTGATAATTACTTGCCAGTGAATTCATGCCATGAGTGAACACTTCTTCTACAAAGAATGTGCTTAGTCAAACAGAAGAAATAATACTGGCTCTGACAACTAAGGCTAACTGATGAGGTATGGTGACCAACAATCAACAATGAGGAGCTCTAACAGTGTTCCACAAAGGTCGCAGGTTCAATCCCCCTTTTTGTTTATGCCATTCCTGTTCAATTGTCATTGAGTAAGAACGAAGTGTATTTTCTACATTAGGCATTTATGTTTATAATGAGGTATATTGAAGTATTTTATACCACAGCTGTGTGTCATGAATAGAGAACCTCAGAAGCATTATGAGCACAGTTGTTCTACACTGCCAATGTAGATATTAAATATTGACATCAACAAAGGTTATTTTTAAAGAACAGTACATCATGTCCTACAATGTGAAATCTAAATCTACACAATTTTCCAATTACAAAATGATTTGGAAAAGGAATCAAAATAGTAGACTTGAATGCCAACTTTACAGTGACTTAAAATGGAACTAGTGCACTCACAAGTGCTTTGAGAGCTTTCTAAATACCGCAAACATGTTTGGTTGTATTTGATGCTTAACTTAAAATGATTAATATTCAACTCTTCATCTCTGTCTCATTTTAACAAATTAATAAATGGATGGACTGCTGTAACAGGTGGTACTATGGCAACTGCGTTCATTTCAAATTTGAAAATTATTTTAAAATCGGCTGTTCCTGCTTTAAAATTTTTCCCTAAACTGTAGAGTAAATGATAAGAATATAAGTCCATTAATTTTATTTTATTTTCAAAAACTGTAAAACTTAAGACATAGAAATTATAGAGCACATTTCATTACAGGTAAACTTAGTGTGCTTTACATTAAAGTGTAATGTGTTAAGTTTAAAACTAGCTAAAACCTTCACCTCTCAAATTATTATCAAAGTCTTTATGTTTCTTATTTTTTGACTTATTCATTTTAATTAATAACCTTGAATTAAGTGATAGTAAAAACTTTTATTTCTATAAAAACGTGTATGACAAAATATTCTCGAAGAACCATCAATGTGAGAATAGATAATTACGTGAACGTATCGAATATGTAAAGTGTTGACGTTTGCCCCTCAAGGAAACACCAATCTCAGCACAGCAGGGAGTGGGGAGTGACGATACCAACTTTACTTTGAACTTATAGCCTACAGGTGACACAGATTGGCATTCAACGTCACACTACTTCCACCTTTACCTCTGACCACAAGGAATCTAAACTACCAATGATGTAGTTTCAGAATCAGAATTGACTTATTTGGCCAGGTATGCGTACACATTCTAGGAATTTCACTCCGTTGGTCGATGCGCTCTATGTACATGCACTAAGGTATTTTTGTACCAAGTACAAAAAAACAAAACAAAGCAACTGTAACATTTGTAAACTGTACTACAATTAGTGCAAATGGTGGTGAAATAAATATTAAGGTAAAAGGTAGCTTTATGTACATGAGGTAATTGGATATTACAGTATATGCAGTATGTACAGTGTGCATAGGTTTAAAAGTGCTCATATTTACATAAACCATGACATAAGAGTACAGATACAGTGGATGTTAATGTCACAGGGGTTTTGCACAGAGATTGTTCCAGACACTATATGACTGGTCATCAGAGTGACGGCCTGTGGGAAGAAACTGTTCTGATGTCTGGTTGTTTTGGCATACAGAGCTCTGTAGCGCCTACCAGAGAGGAGAAGTTCAAACAGGTTACGAGCAGGCTGTCATGGTTCTGCAGTGATGTTTCCTGGCCGTTTCCTGACTCTGGACGTGTTTAAGTCCTGAATGGAGGGCAGGTTGGCATCGATGACTCTTTCTGCAGTCCTGACTGTGCGCTTTAGTCTGTTCCTGTCCTATTTGGTGGCCGTTTCAAACCAGACAGTGATGCATGTGTAGAAAACAGACTGGATTATTGCAGTTATTGAGGCATTGTTGATGTTGGATGCCCACTTTAGGTCCTGGGAGATTGTGAGTCCCAGAAACCTAAACTAAAGACTAAACAGAAAAACAAAAACACAAAAAGTACTAGGAAGCGCAGAACCGAGGCAGCCATCTGCAGTGCCATCTTGATGACGCCTCTATGGATGGGGGTAATGTCATCTTGAAAGAGACCACTCCCTTCAGGACAGAAAAGTTTCTTATCAAATGATAACTTGGTCTTGATTTTCAATATCTTTCCCCCCCTCAGATAGATTGATAGATAGATTTTTAACACTTCTCAAACTTGACATCTCATCTTGAAAATAAAAAGGCTCACACAATGTGTTCACTCAGGTTAGGGGGAAGGGCCCCTGGGAATAAGAGGCCCTGTGTCATAGCTCATCAGAGAACCCGAACGCTTAAACTGTCTGGGTAGTTCATTTTGAGTGGAGTTCCATTGCACATTGACTGCCTTTATTCCAGCCATCCTCTGTTTTAATACTCTCAGATCCTTGTGCCCTTCACGCCTGAGAAGAGAAAAAGCGCAGGTTAAGTCACAGTGATCATGTAGTTGAGTGCAACTTACTCCACTGAGAGTTCCCTTTCCCTCCATTTTAAATTATGTTAATGCAAATCAAGTGGGAGAGAAGGACTAAGTGCAAAAATGTGAGATGAATATCAATACCTACTGTTTAATATAAAACCCTCTCTTCTTTTTAATCCACTACACTGATGGTCATCTACAACCTGTGAACCAGACTTAATTCCCAAGCGTCATATTCAAATAAATCTGTTCACCTCACAGCGACTGTCAATATTAAAAGTAATCTGGGAATCATAGTAGCAAAACCTACTAGATGATAGGAGTATGAATTGTGTTTTGGAGTACAATACTATCATGTAGTCCAGGAAACTGTCATGGTTATTGCAGATTTCTTGTTAGAACTAGGCTTTATAAAATGTGTTTGGATTTTGTGCCAGCAGTTTAATGTGTTCATTGATATTAGTGTTCCATGATATTTGAATACCATTTCTGTGTCTTAATGTTCTGCTAGCCTCTTCAGCTCTGGGTTGACTGATTCTCAACAAGGTGCTTAAATTCCCACTGTCTGGACTGAGTTCCGTTCTATCCCATTATTCTCACCTGGAGTGCACCATGTAAGTGGGTCCTTTTCCTCCAACAAGCTAGACCACTTTGTGGCATTTCATCTGCAACTGAACTAAGACCACTGAGTAACTGCTTGGTTAAGCATGTGACCCACAATAAACCATGTTGCTGAAGTTGCATCTCACAGACCATCATTAGAGGGAACAATCAAGAGATTTACAATACAATTTACAATACATACACATTGTCATGCAGTGCATTACATCGATTATCTGCAGAGGTTAATGCTTCGGTGTTTGTTGGTGATGGTCGTGCGTTTTGTAATTGTTGTGATTTCATCACCTATGATTTCTTCATATAGTCATATATATCCATCTCTGTTGTATCATCAGTTGTATCGTCTTCATGGGCTCTAATTCAAACTGCTCTCTCGTCCACACAGATCATTAGTGGTTGCACTGATCAGGGATCAGATAAAATATAACCATAACAGCTCGATGCACCTTGTGCATGAGCCCTTAAACAGCTGGAACCATTTTCCTCCCTGTCACGTTTATGAGACAGGAGAGATTATGTTAAATTTCAGTAAAATTTCAGTGTAACTTAAACTGCCGTTATCATGGGGGACAGACCATGTAGAGGCTGCTTCCTCAGAGCGCATGCTGACATAATTACACCTGGGAGTAGTAAAGATTACGAATGCATCTTGAACCCCACAGTCAAGTTAGCAACAATAAATATGCTTTGTCTGGTCAAGTTAGCAATAATAATTATGCAACGTCCATGTAGACTTTCGAAATAAAGCTTGACTGGTTAACATTGTGAAAGAGTTTCACTTTGGATAGGCACAAAAACTACTTGGTTAGGTTTAGGAAAAGATAACTAACCTAACCCTAAGTTAAGTTGTGTACCTCACATAACTTAAATACTTTATGTAAGTTACGTTATGTACCAATTATGACTTGAACCCTGGTCACCTGGTTGAAAGTCCTGTGTTTCTCTGCACACTTTAAGCTATGACAAATGACTTTGAAATCGGGCGCGTCCAGATATGATGCTAGAGAGGTATCTACAGCGTCATATTTTGAAGTGGCAGGACACTGACTAAGCTTCAGTATTTGATGACTTGGGAGTGAGAATGGGTTGTGCATTTGCACTATACAGACACATGAATAGACTAAGTGTAAATGGGGTCTTTGTACTGATGAGTAAACCACTTTGAACAAAGGAAATGTGGGTTGTGGTTTGGTTTTAAAACCAACCGTGCGTGAAATGGAGGACACTTTCCGGTGGCCCCTTGAAGGAGCTGAACACTGTGCGATCCATGAAATTGATGTCTGTGTTTACTGGCTCTCGCAACCTCATGAGCACTGTTGTGTGTTTAAAATACAGTTAACAGGTAAATATTGCACATGATAGTGGATAGCAGAGGCATGTACTGTGCTACGGTCTGATTTTTCCTTTTATTGTATTGCATTTCAGTTTTGCTTCAAGAGCTGGCAACTTATTTCAAGTATGTGATTTTAAAGATTAATTCTCTAAAGAAGTATGGATTATTATTTTCTTGTGTAGTGGCTTCACTGAATAGCTAGATTTAAAATGGCCTACTTATTCAGAATCAATCGGTATAGATGATTACAAAAGGGAGTGCTCAAACTCCATCAGCAACCTGTAGAAATCTCCATCCCCAATAAACAAGCCACCAGTCATGTCAGTGTGACTTTGGAATATAGAGTGATGATGAAAACAAAGCCAATAAGAAAAGGGAACAGGCTTAAATGTCATAAACAACCAAACAAAAAAACTCTCTCGAGTCCAATTAGCTGTCACATATTCCAATGTGGTCCCACGATCAATAGATATAGACAATGACAAAATAGCCTAACAGGACATCGCTGGTCAAGATAATCGAGGTCACTGAGCCATCACACATCTCACTGTGACTTTGGGAGGAATTCAAATAAGCAGCCGTTAACTCTCCCATCAGGAAAGCAGGAAGGACAAAGCGGATAGGGTACACTTGTATATGCCAGAGCGTATGCCTAGCTTGAGTAGGTGGAGTCAGCACTTGATAAAAAAAAAACGGACTATATCATGGTGATGACATGTTTTTTAGCTTATAGTTATAATCCTTGATATTTTCATTTTCATCATTTTTCAGCGGTTAGCCATTCAAAGTATTCACATTTTATTTCCTCTCTATACAGTATATTTCATTGTTAGTGGTGACCTGTTCACAAACAAGAGCTTCGCAGGAAATTATATACTTTATAATTTAATTTCATTGGTAGAAGTTGTTTACTGATAGCACTCTACAGCTGATCAGAGGTGTGTTAAATTACTATGAATGCAAACTGAACATTTCTTTCTCAAAAGTATATATTAAATTTTGCTGTTAATGTCTGCTGCTCCTGCTTCACATTAAAAGCAATCACTGGGCACACAACGGGGTGGCTTTTATTGTAAAGCACCCACAAGGTCACCAATGTTAGTGCTGACTGGTGTTTATCAATTAAACTTTCTACAAAACAAGACAAGGTATTTTAGGAGCTTTCTGTCGTATTACTGTTGTGTGGAGAAAAAAAAAAGACTTTTTTTTTTAATTTAAAAAAGGTAATGTGATGAATCCTTTTCGCCCACAGTTTTCTTGGTTTTACTAAAAAGAATACAAAAGTTGCATTGATTTTGTTGCATTGTTGGCAAAGTGGCTGCTCAATGTGTGTTTACCGCCCTCTGTGGTTGATACATGTGTAATTTTGAAGGGAATCCTGGGACCTGTAGTATTAAAACACATGCCATTACCATCAGTAACCATGGGTGTCATCAAACGAAATAGGACTGAAAGTGTAAGAATTACAACCTAAGATACTCATATAATCTTTTGCTAGTCTACTTTGTGGTTAAACCATGCACAGCTGCTCAAATAAGGACTGTTGTTCTAAGATAAGCATGCAAATTGACTATACTTGAACATGTCAAATCTATTTTAGAATTTGATGCTGATTGTGGTAGGGGATGTAACTCACAGCTGCCAGATGCCCTTTAAGCAGCCCACACCAGTCACCCCAAACTTGGATCAAAAGGTAATGAAGGTAAAGCCAATCATGGAGGGGAAAGGGGTTTAGTTTACATAACCAATTAATAGCAATCTCCCTTAACAAGTTCTCACAGACCGTCAGTCATGTTATGTCATTTTGACTTTGGGATCGACTGACATGGATTGTGAAGAAGAGCACTTTTTTCCACTTTGTTTGCATAAATGGACTGATGCTGCCTGCCAAGGAGCAAAGTGACATCACTAATGGACATGAAACATGCTTCTGAGTCTGATGAGCTCTACAGGTCCAATAGATAATTATACAGTATCTGATCTTGAAGAGCTACTTAGTAAAGTGGGAGTGGTATAAGTGACGTCACCCAATAGACACTTAAATAACAGCAATTATAAAAAAAAGTATAGAAGAAGAAGTTTGCAGCTTAGCAATACATTTCGTTGAAACACAAGCTATTCAAAAAGATTTATTTAATAAGAATGAGCTGCATGTATGGAATTCTTAAATCAACTTAATTGCTCCTTTCCTTTTATCCCCTGCAGCATTTCAAGCACAGTCCTTCACATCGTTGAATGTGCTTATACAAACCTCTTATTCCTCCAACTCACTCAAGATAAAGTCCACCCTTCTCTCTGTTTTGTCCAAGACCAAAGTTCCTCTGAAAAGAAATCATCACTGTAGCATTTGAATCCTATTCATTTTGTTTTGGTTTTTCCTTCTTGCTACTTATCATTCACCTGACAAGGTTTCTTCTGGATGTCTATTTTAAAGATGAATGATAGTTTTGTTACAAGTGGAGCATTTCTCTGTGGTTAAGAAAAATACGAAAACTAGAGATAGAGAGGAAAAAATTGAGGGAGAGATGTCCCCTACTCTGCCCCCCAAGTGCCTCCAGACAGAACTGTCCTGGCAAGCTGTAGGTTGAATACAGAGAAATACATTTTCAGCCTGAGAGCCTGAGGGCTCTTTCGGGACCAAAGTGTCACTAAAACAGAGAGAGGCTCAGTATCGCAACACTTTCAGAATGGCTCAGGGTGACAGAGCATTGACATCACTCAAGATGAAAACAAAACCTCTGTGACCTTTTGGTGTTAGGCTGTGTGTGCATGCATGTGTGGTTTTAGAGAGCACGTGAAGTAACAGTGTAGTGTTTGGTGGCTGTGGGTGCACTTTAACGACTTCTACCCGCCACTTCTGCTCACCCACGCCGTGATTGCAGAGGAGAGGGAATGAGTTAAAACTCTTTCATACATTTTTTATAGCAACAACGGATCATGGATGATTATGTGTTTAGTGAAAGGGGTCACTCATAGTGATAACCCCCCAGAGAATTATAACGTACTGTAGCTCTGCAGTCCTCTCAGCTCTATGGTGCAGGCCCACTACACGCTAACTGACTGGCGATAAAACTCGCACTCATTCATTGTCTATGGAACGCGAAAAATTCCAATGGCGCTCACATCAAGACAGAAACTGCACAGTGTCTGTCTCCAGAGTAGCAACAATCTGTTTTACAACCAATGTAACAAATCGAAAATAATATTTTGCTCCGTCTCACTCTTGTTCATTAATTTCTTCATGCTCTGAGCTTGTTTGCACGTACTCTCTATTTATCTCCCTCTTTTTGATTAGTTGGAAAGCCAACTACAAAACGTTGTATTTAGGAAATGGCCTCCCCTCATTGTAATATTGTAATATTGCGTCACCCTCCTTACTGTGTCAATGTAGCTCTACACAAGGCGTGGCAGCCCGCGAGATTTGTGTCTGACAAGTCAGAAACATTCAGTACTGCAAACCATTGTTGAGTATTACCTCCAGAGCAGGTATGTTTTTGGCACCAGGAACAATGACTGAGGGACTAAATTTACACCATGGTTCCTTTGCTCATAAGTAAGTTTCCTGAGTTCCTAAAATAGTTTCCGGGTTAATTGATAATTGTGGAGCATTTAGTAACCCATAGAGACATATATTTTTCCTGGGAGTTGATAGAGAGCAAAGTGGAGCTAAAATGAAAGTGAGTGAATGCCAATGTTTCTCTGCTTTTTTTGCTGTATGAGTAAATCAGTAAGGGTTTGCTAACATGTTCGCCACGACAACTTTATAACGTGACGTCAGTGTTGTGTTTTTGGATTGTGTTGCTGACCCCAAGTGCTGTAAAAAAATCAATTAACGCAACAAACTGTGATGTAGATGTCAATGCGGTTTATTACAACAACACAAGCATTATACTGTGTGACATTAAAGCTGCCATATGTGAGGCAGCTTCTCTTATAGCTTAACAGCCTATTCGCTGCAAGGAGGAGCATTGCTGCAGCGTCCACGCAGCATTCCTCTGTACAACGGCTTTCATGCATGTGCGCGCGCACACACACACATACAAACACATCCTTGTTTGCTCCAGTGGTGAGATACATGTCCAGCGCCTGCTCCTCATTAGCCAGCTTGCAGGTCAACAACAGATGTGTGTGTGTGTGTATTCTCCCTTCAGGGCATGGCTGAAGACTGGGGGAAAGGATGTCATTTGAACCCGTCAGTCCTCCAGCAGCAGCCATGAGCAGCAGATAAGGCTGTTGTTTTAGATGTAAATCATTGCCATCTGCTGTGTTGCGGAAAGTTTATCCCAAGATGGCAACCATTATATTTAGCTGGGACTATGAGGGACTTTGCAGAGAAAGTTTGAAGGCGGTGTCTGTGCCTGTGTGTCTTGGCATTGGAGAGCCACCCTTATTTTTAGAAATCAGCATTTGGCAGGTATGGCTTAGAATCACAGCAACTGGTGAACATATGCATGGCTCTCGGCATCTCGTTGAGTGGGTGGCTCACAAGTAGAATTATGTGACATCTTAATTTTTTTAACTTCTTTTTTTTATAAACACACTTATTCTGAAAGCATTGCTTATATACAGCTGGTGTGAAGAGAGCTGTTCAGCATAGGGCATAGTGATACAAAGTTATTTATAGCAAATTCATTGTCACTTGTATGCATTAAATGCATGTGCTCCAGGGCCCTGCACTATTCAGCTAGTTCTGTCAAATGGGATGAAAACGTGTTGTGGAATGATAATGCTCCAACATATTTTAGTACACAAATAAATATGTACAAACAAATGGCTTGGATTCATGCATGCACACCCACCGGCATGCGCACACATACATGCAAATGTACAATGTGCACAAATTCACATGAACATAGACCTTTTGAAGTTGAGCTAAAACACCAAGATGGGGGTGTTTTCAGAACATGGTGTTACACATTGAATGTTTGCTCAGTTTTTGTGTTTACTGATCGCACTCCATTCAGCAGCCAATTCTTTATCTCCAATCCAAAGTGTTGCCAAAAAGCTTCAGGCATAAATCCTCCAGAAGACTGAATAGCCCACTGTTCGCATGGCGTTATTGTCCAACCATGTGTCTCTCTAAAGGGGCTAAATGAGGCTAGATGATGTGCTTAGTGGAAATAAATAAAATAAATGTCTGGACAGTCTTTGATATGTGACTCTTTTTTTCAATATTTAAATGCTCTGTAGGTTGATAATAATGTCTAAAAAGGTGCAGTGTGTGTATATGTGAATTATGGTTCTCTGAGGATACACATAAATGTCTCTGCAGGTCTTTGCAAAGAAGGGTCTTGGGGTAACTGTAGGTTGCAGAGCCTTGCAGAGGGGCTGACAGACGGGCATGCCTGAGCATCAAGCAACCTGATTGGTTAAAATAATTTTTGTCGATAGGCGTGTTCATAATGAGAGAAGAAACACACAAACCGGAACAACGCGTTTGCACATTTGCAAAAACATGTGCAAAACACATAAATACAGACAGTATAGAATCTACAGCATGTGTTGGCCACTGCATATGTTCTCTTTAAAACACATGTGTGTGAGCCTGACTTTTCCAATCACTGGGAAATACACCCCCAAGCTGAAATGCAACCTCATTAAAAGAACATGATGCAATTTGGATCAAATGTTGATAAGAAGCCGCATTAGCTTGCCCTAAGGGAGTCATCCATAGTGATACCGTGTGCATTGTGCCAGGCACGCTATGTACTCCCGGCTGTGTAACCACATCAATTGAGGGGCAATTCAGCCTTTCTTGCAGGACGATTTAATCCTCATTTTTCAGGAAGAGCAGAGTGCTTCCTCCTGCAAAATCTAATAAGTTGTGTACTGCTCCAAGAACTACCTCACCACAGCAGCAAGCTTAGATATAAGACCAAATAACGATCAAAGGCCAAACTTTCCAAGGCTTCCAGGGGAAAGAAAGGAGAGTGCGCTGGGGATTAACCTGTGGCTGTCTGTGTCAGTATCCACATGTTTTCTGCAGTGGCATGCTCATTGGTAATCCCAGCTCTTAAAATGTGTATTTCATTTGTTAGGGGCTGAATCAGGATTTATTCTTTATCAGGATTTGGGACGTTAAGAAAAGCAACTCATTATCACAAGAGATGTTAGAAGGCTAAGTGTCTATGCCCCATGCATGTGTCACTGCGGTTTTTCTCACTGGGCTGTAGCTCTGATTATGTCACACATCTCCAGGCAAAATTAACACTTGTTTAAAGCTGTTTAAAACAATTCAACTGCCAGATACTGAATCTTCAGCCATGCTGCTCAGAGGCAGAGCCTCTGCCAAACGCCTGTATTTTTATTCTCCTTTCTGTCTCACTCACTCTTCTATCTCTAACCTCTTTGTCTTTTATTCTCACTGCTCTCTCCCCATTTCACCTGCCTGCCCTCCATCTTAACTTTCTCTCTCCCTACCTCTTTCTCTCCTCTCTCATTATCGCTCTCTTGAGTCTTGGCCTGGACTTGTTCTCACTGTTTTAGTATTGATTAGAAGGCTCCCTCTCTTGGGTGTGGGCCTGCCTGTGTCTGATCTAACGGAACCGTGATTTGTTCACATTTCTCTTCGCACGAATCGTACCCCTTACGGGATTTTCTTCAAAACATCTCAGCACCTGATGATGAGATCCCTTTATGAAAGCCCACAACCATCTGGTTACTTTCAATTAGACACAGAACGCATGGCATTTCCTTCACTTGATTAAGCTCTGGTTTGTGTGTGTGTGTGTGGAGGGGATGTAAACTGTGTGAAAATGTGTTAGGTTACTTTGTCTATAACAAAACTGAATGCAGAATATCCTCCACCTTGTGTGTGTTGTGTTGTGTTGCCACATTTGGCATATTTATTTTATTTTTTCATTTCCAGGGACAGTGCACATTGATCAACATCACTGTAAATGTGCCAGTGATAGTCAATGTTTTTCCTTGGCCAGATGTTAAATTAGCCATTAAAACATTGTAGGCACTATTGCAACAGTCTTTACAGTTGATTCAACTGTAGATCTGCTTTTGCCTTGTACCTATTTATTTATTTATTTTTTTACATCACATGCACAAATACAAATGAGTATGGCAACATTAGTGTTCTGTTTCGTACACAGACTAATACACAGCATTTCTCTTCAACCACAAGACTTCTCCACAGTCTTGAGTACCAAAATTGAAGGCTGGCTATGAGAAAATGCAAAGCATGACGCACAGCATTAAAAATGTAAAGCTTTTGTGGGATGATTGCATTTACTCACAACAAAGAAGGACAATGACACGTGTTTTGCATTAAGAGAACGAACATCTGTAAGGCTATTTTGGAAAGATGCACTCTCATTGGACGATAGTAATGCTTTTAAAAAACAGGAGCTACCCCTTAAAATCAAAGGCAAGAGTTTTATGGAGAACAGAGTGAAGGAGAGAAAAAAGAATAACTTAAAGTTGGGTTATTTCAAGAACAGCAAGGGTACTGTCTGACAGATCAATACTTTGTGGTGCATGCTATTCCTTCGGAAACAAGATTAATGATTTAGTCCAATTTCTATTTCAGCTCCTGTACTATTAATGTTCCTATATGAAGTACATTAAAACAGTGGTAGGAAACCGCTATTCTCCAAGGTCTTTGAGCTGTCATGTCATGTCTTCTACTGTGCTTGACGTGCTATGACGTTTCAAGCTGAAAGCAACATTTAATATTTATTGATATGTGTAAAGTAACTTTCAATGCGTTGCTCAGCCGTTGTCTTCTCAGACCTCACCCTAGATACTGTTTAAATGGACACTATGGACTGGACACCATGCTTTATGTAAGTGCTTTAGTGGTAGATTGTACCTACTTTCAACTTCCCCTGTGTAAAATGATGTCTGTCTCCAACTACCGTTCTCATTGATGCTACTTGTTCACACATTCCTCTTGAAAAAGATGGATGTGACTACCTGGTTAAAGAAAATGATAAAACAAACTAATGTGTTAGATTCAGGGCATATCTTTGGAGAGGAATGTTATTACTTGTCACATCAATAAAAGGTGGTGAGTAGCAAAAAATTGTGGTGCAATAAAAAAGGGAAACAGGAAAAGTAATAAAAAGAGGAAGGATACTGTAACTAGGAAAAAGTGCCTTCAACAAAACAAAAAATGTTTTCTATAAATTGCAGCTATAACGATAGGTTTTAACAGTCATACAGTATAGTTAAATGACAATCCATTAAAATGTGGTTACAATTTATATATTACTGGCAATATTTAAAGCTGTACTTGTCAATATTTTTATATTAACAATGGATTTAAATGACTATGTGTAATGTGCCAGATCTCGCTTGTAGTGACAAATCCACAGAGAATTATCACCAAATGCTTCAATTCCCTACAGCTCTGAGAACATTTAACAGTCTTTTAGCTCATTGTTTTGGTTTTATGGGCCACAATTTTACTGTTTGGTTGTGTAATAAGGCAATTGTCTGCTAACACGTTGGCCGCAACAACAAAAGTGTTAATATGTCAATTTTGTGTTTATAGCTATTCTGCTACCCTAATGTGGTCAAAAAAGAAAAGAAAAATCAATAGTGCAACTTTCAGTTGCCTTAGTTAAATGCACAGTCTATGATCTTTAATTTGTCACTCATCTGTATATATCCTGTGGTTTGTGGTCAGAAAACAATCATTTTCTACTTTTAATGTTTTTAAAATCTCATCTCTACGTGACATGGCAAAATGGACTCTTTTTCAAAACGTAGCTTGTAGATGTGAAATACTGAAGATGAAAATACAGACAGCTGCTTGACAATGCCTGCTGACAACCAAAGTTTAAGCTTTGATTTGGAATTTGGACAGACAATAACTTTGCAAACAAGGGTTTGCAGCAATCCAATTGTCCTCAATATTTCAATCAATGCAAAAGCACAGACGCTGCAAATAAGTCAGAAATATCTTTACTCCGATTTAGTGCTCTATTTGCCACAAATAATACATTTTCGGTCAGAGTGATGGGTAACAGTTATTTGACATTTAATTATACAGCAGCCGAGTGTTGCACGGAAGTAGGACGTATTGTCCATCAAAGTGAAAAGGGGCTTGAAGTCTGGGAGAGGGAGAGAGGATAAATTGGGGCAAGCTTGGCCACAAAGACAAGCCGTCAGTCAGTGGCCTCATTTGTGGACCAAAGCTCATACCTGCCACCCCTCGTGATGTGTGTCTCTCTCTCTCAGCCACATACATCCCCCACTACACAACGCATGCACAAGCTGGCATATATATCAGTAGACAATCAATTTACACATGCACACTCAAAGACACAAAAATTTGTTCAAGTCCAAAAAGACACACAGTGTCGCATGCACATAAAGATGCAGACGCTTCTCTCTGAACTCCAGCTGGAGGGCCATGCTGCACTTTGTTGAACTCTCATGATACTAGCAGTCAGCCGCGGGGTTTCTCCTCTCCTGTACCCCCCTCCATCTCATCCTCCTCCCCTCCATCACCCTTTCTTTTCTGTGTTCTGTCTGTCAGTGAAACAGATGTGCGTACAGAACTAGACAGGCACCAACGCCCTCTTCATTTGAAGTTATTGAAGATATCCAAATATGCTGAGGATGCTGAGATAATGGGACATGCGTGTGTTCAAATGTTATCAGTTATTTGCCCACCAACTTCCTCCAAGACAGTTAATGGCGTCTTTTAACAGTCGTACCTGGTCTGAGGCTAAATTAATACACCATGTACAAAAGCATCAGTGTTCATTCCGAGGCTGCAGACCATCTGAAAAGGGAACATCCACATTTCTTCAATACAAACTATCAGGCCCGCCAAAAAAACTTGTTTTGCCAAGCAGGCTGTGGCATTCAATTCTCTCTCCTGCTTTGCTTAAGGCAGGAAGAAGCTGTGGAATACATGATTTATTATTCTGTTTTGCATTGATTCACTGCCTCCATTGACATTCATGCATAATGGACGTGAATGTGAAATCAGTACCCAGGAGGGAAGAGAAGAAGTCTGCTATTGTTTGTTGTTTTTTTTGGGAGGGACTAAGACCCAGGGCTGGGCCTGTGGGGGTTTCAGTGGTCCTGGGGTTTCAAGGGAGTTTCCATGACAAACAACAGTGTGATCCATCACCTCGCATTGATTGCTGCAACACATCAACTGTATCTATATTATACTTTTATTGAGACAGCGCTCCTTCTACTCACATTGTTTTGAGCGTGTTGTGTTGTAATGTAAAAAAAATACATTAAGTGTGTATTGTGTAAGCTGATTGCGTTTGTGAATGCGTAGTGTGTTATGCCCTAGGGGTGATAACATCATGCAGCGCCGTATCCACATAATCGCTTATTGATTTTCCTTTTGTTGGCAGAGCTATAAATTTCCCCCATCACAGACTCCCCAGTGACCGCTCTGGTAGCGGTCACTGGGGAGTCCAGCCATGCAATGTGTCACTATGGTGATGTGAATAGGGCACATAGGGTAACTATGTACATCTGCTTTGCATTTGCTTTATGCACTACTCTGCATTTTCCCACAATGGCCATTTCAGCATTTGTGGCGCTTGGATTTCTATGAATGCATTCTTACTCATCTCTAATTATTTGAGTTTTGGCAAAGTGTAGCGATGCATACAGTATGTTGGAGCAAACTGACCACCTTTTCCTACAGAAAGGTTTCAGTTACAAAGGAGTGGGTTAAGTTATCATCTACCTTTATTTCAGCTCTGGGGTTTAGACAACAAACTTATGTCGCTTACTGTATGTTGAAAGTCAGTGTGGGCAAAATCAAAGCCATTAAAAAGTCATCAAGGAATGTGTAGTTTGTTTTGTACTACTTTGCCTTGACCACAGAAGCATCTAAAAAAAATATGTGTGCTTTTTTTTAAAGAACAGTTAAAGAACCTAAAATTGATGAATAAAAATCATTTTGTAAATTTAGTGTGTTAGTCTTCCCTCCAGACCAAGTGCTAACTGAATGTGCAGGCCTTGCACACATGCACGTATACATTTCTATCAATAATGTTTCTAATCATTCTGAAAAAAAACAAAAATTATTAGAAAATGTATTTATTTAAGATGTTTTTTCATAATATACATGGAAAAATGCTTTCTAAATTTTCTTGGCCATCCATCCATCCATCTTCTTCCACTTATCCGGGACTGGGTCGCGGGGGCAGCAGTCTAAGCAGAGACGCCCAGACTTCCCTCACCCTAGACACTTCCTCCAGCTCTTCTGGGAGAATACCGAGGTGTTCCCAGGCCAGCCAAGAGAGATAGTCCTTCCAGCACATCTGGGACAAAAGCCCAAGCTACCTCAGCTGTGTGCTCTCGATGTGGAAGAGCAGACGCTCTACTCTGAGCTCCTACCGAGTGACAGAGCGCGCTCTAAGGGAGCGCCCAGCCACCCTATGGAGGAAACTCATTTCGACTGCCTGTATCCGGTATCTTGTCCTTTCAGTCATGACCTAAAGCGCATGACCATAGGTGAGAGTAGGAACGTAGATTAACTGATAAATACCTCTCTTTACCACAACAGACCAGTATATCGACCACATCCATGCGGAAGATACACCAATACGCCTGTCGATCTCCCGGTCCATCCTTCCCTCACTCGTGAACAAGACCCCAAGATACTTAACTCCTCCACTTGAGGCAGGAGCTCTCCACCAACCTGAAGGGGACAAGCCACCCCTTTCTGACTGAGAACCATGGCCTTGGACTTGGAGGTGATGATTCTCATCCCAGCCTCTTCACACTCGGCAGCAAACCGTCCCAGTGCATGCTGAAGGTCCTGGTTTGCTGAAACCAACAGGACAGCATCATCTGCAAAAAGCAGAGACAAGCTCCTGTGGTCCCCAAACCAAACTCCCTCTGGCTCCTGGCTGCACCTAGATATCCTGTTCATAACCGGTGACCAAGGGAGTCCAACATGCACCAGAAACAAGTCTGACTTACTGCTGGCAATGCAAACCAAATTCCTGCTCCGGTCGTATAGGGACCGGACAGGCCTTAGTAGAGGGCCTTGGACCCCGTACTGCCAGAGCACCGCCCACAAGTCGCAGGCGAGGGACACAGTCGAATGCCTTCTCCAGATCCACAAAGCACATGTGGACCGGTTGGGCAAACTCCAATGAACCCTCCAGCAACCTGGAGAGGGTATAGAGATGGCCCAGTGTTCCATGACCGGGACGGAAACTGCATTGTTCCTCCTGAATCCGAGGTTCGACTATCGGGGGAATTCTCCTCTCCAGTACCTTGGCATAGACTTTTCCGGGGAGGCTAAGGAGTGTGATCCCCCTGTAGTTGAAACACACCCTCTAGTCCCCCTTCTTAAACCATCACCCCAGTCTTTCATTCCAGAGGCCGCCACGCAATCTTGCAGAGGCGTGTCAACCAAGACAGCCCCAGAACATCCAGAGACTTGAGGTACTCAGGGTGGATCTCATCGACCCCCGGTGCCTTGCCATCGAACAGCTTCTTTTTGCCTCCGCAACCACCCAGGCTGAAGCTCCCTGGGCCTTCTGGTATGCTTGAACATGGTGTTCGATATGGACAAACTGTGACTAGCACAGAAGTCCAATAACAGAACACCACTCGGGTTCAGGTTGGGGGGGCCGTTACACCCAATCATGCCCCTCCAGGTGTCACTGTCGCTGTCCACGTGAGTGTGGAAGTCCCCCAGTAGAACAACGGAGTCCCCGGTGGACCTTAAACGCCGACACCTATTCCCTCGTTCACTGGGGTAAACTCCAACACATGGCGGCTGAGCTGGGGGGCTATGAGCAAGCCCACACCAGCCACACACCCCTCTCACTGCAGCCAACTCCAAAGTAGGAAAGATACCAGCCTCTCAAGGAGTTGGGTTCCAGAGCCCAAACTGCGCATGGAGGCGACATCTGTAATTATCTGACAGCGAAAAATGGACTCATTTCATTCTGTACAGTAGAAGTGTGCACCCTCTTTTCAGCTATGTGCAAAAACTGTATCATTAAACGCAATATTTTATTTTTATATCATTTTATATATTTTCATATCCCCAGTATTTCCTAATATATTTGCTTATTTGCTAATATAGTTGCTTAACTGACTTATATCGTAATATGTTGTCATTGTGTTTGCACACTACACCCTTTAATTCAAAAAGTCAGTGCTTTTTCTGTTATGTGCATCAACAATCAAATTGCATTTCTATTCGAGAAGATTTAGGATACATACAAGTGCATTTTAAAATTGATTGAAACCTTATGTGTGTGGTGGTCAAGAAACTGGTCAGGAAAGGTTTTTTTGGGAGTGAGCATTTTTAAAGGTCTGGTAAAAGTCTGATGTTAGATATTTTTGAGTGATTAATTTAAATGAAAATAAATTATCTGACTATCTCTCTATCCCTTTTATTTATAAAAAGCTGAAGATATGCCATGCACATCCTGGGTGCCAGCTGGTGTAGAGCAAGATAAATATTCCAGTGTGCACCAGGATACTAGGATAGCTACTTTATCAACAGATTGTACAAGTACAAAAACTGGCTACTCCCCCTCCAACACCACAGAGTATGAGCAGATCAAACTCCAAATCAAACTATCATAAGTGTTGGAGAACTGTACATCTACCACATCTATAATTTCCATATACATCCTTAGAGAGCTTAGGTATTTTTCATGTTAAGTTCTCTATACATAGATGTGACAGTAAATGTAAATGTAAATGGACTGTACTTGTTTAGCGCCTTTCTAGTTGTCCGACTACTCAAAGCGCTTTCACACTACAAATCATTTACATTTAGTCATTTAGCAGACGCTTTTATCTAAAGCGACTTACATATGAGAACATTCACAAACCGAAGGCACAGCTTCGGGAGCATTTTGGGGTTCAGTATCTTGCTCAAGGATATTTCGACGCATGGCTAGGGGATCGAACCGCTGACCTTCCGATTGGCAGGAAACCGCTCTGCCACCAAACCACGGCCGTAAATCACATTTACCCAGACACACACATTCATACACTGATGGCAGGAGCTAACTGCCCATCAGTACAAATTAAACTAACTATTCACACACACTCACACACCGAAGGCGCAGCTTCGGGAGCAATTTGGGGTTCAGTATCTTGCTCAAGGATACGACGCATGGCTGGGGGAAGCCAGGATCGAACTGCCGACCTTCCGATTAGTAGACGATCCGCTCTGCCACCAAGCCACAGCCGCTCAGTAGAGTCCCTTATATTCTTTCCCCTTTTATTACAAAACCTTTGCATAAAGGCAGATATATGCTGCAAAGAAGGGCCATATTTTAGTAGATCCCAATGTTTTTTATAATGTTCTTAACCCTTCTAGAAACAGTGCTATATACAGGCACAAAATAAATGATTTATTTGGTCTATGAGATGAACAAAATAATTGTTTAGGTCACTAGACTTAGACTAGACTAGCTGTATCCAAAACATGGTCCTTGTAACCTCTTCGGACAACATTAGGTGCAACATTAGTGGACTTTAAAAATAACATTTAGACATTGTAGTCTAAAATAGTTCAAACTAAATAGTTAACCAGTACACATACATTTAGCACTATATGGTCCCTATAATGTGCACAGACTACAGACTGTATATAAAGATGGACAACACGTCTCCACTTCCTCCCACTGTACAAAAGTGAAGCCAAAATACCCCGGATACGGGAGCTGCCATCTTGCGCTTTTAACGTCATTTGCAACCGGAGCCTGCGCAGTAGTGATCGGCTCTGGAGCTGTGGTATCCAGGTTTGGCATTAATAGCTATTTTATTTGGCGTGTACTTTGATTTTTTAGTTTGCCTCATGGCCCTTCTGCTAACATGGAAGGGGTGGGGTTTATGACCTATGCTATAATTATTATACTTAAATACAGTCTATGGCACAAACAGAAACATTGTAACAGCTATTGAAGCTGCAGGTGTAAAAGAGACTGGATGGATGCATGGCAGAGGTAAAATTGAGAATTGTGAATCACTTCCTCTGGTTAAGATTTCAGCACAGCAAATTCTCAACTATAGGAACTGATTCATTGCGATGAAAACCCCTTGGCTCTTATTATGCTAAATTGAATGGCTCTAAATAATTATCCTGGAGATTGATCTTCAACTGAAAATGAACACCTAGGCAAAGGCAGACAATGTGGCCATCAGCCACGCACAAAAGACACTTACAGCAGGACACAGAAACAGATGGGTGTATGGGCTCATAGGCAGTGATTACATTAGCACGATGTATTAATAAATGCTGGTGGGGTGTGAGGGGTGCTTCTAAATCAGGTTGATAATACTGGCTGCAGCAGTAGCACAAGCAGAACATTACCTAATGTCACTTGTTTGTGTCAATGCTTGCAGCTTATAAAACATGGGAATACTTCTTTGATTAAAACGTGTTAGCTTGTTCATTATAAAACACAGAATAACGTCATAAAACTTGTGAATTACAAAGTTTTGACCACTAGGGGGTAGAAAGAAAAAATAAGCTAAAGAGCCTTAATGTACGGTCAAACTTTAACATTGTTAGCAGGTTAGCAAAGCTAACGGCCTACTTACATCTCCATCAGATGCAGAACACCATGGACATCATCATCTGAAAAAGTATAATATTCCCTTGGGCTCTGGTTCGCTCCAACTTTTGAGAAAAATTGTTTAAAATGTAATGAATAACTCATTCCATACTACTCATTATAAAACTAAATACATTGCTTTATGTATTACTCTACAGTAAAAGTAAAGGGTTATTTTACATGTTACAGTGCAGCTCTCTCAAATGTGCATTTAAACAACTCCAAGCCAATCAGACTCAAGTCGCATCTTCTGTAATTTGTCTTCTTTTGTCTTGAGCCTGGAGCCTGCGAGGAACAACCAACAAAGCCTGATTAGAGGACGTTAGATTCCTACTGGTTATACAGGGCTGCAGTAGCTCTTTAATGTAAGTAGGCCGACCATGCAAGGCTCTTGATCACAAGAATCTTGAACTAGATTCTGAATTTGATGGGTAAGGAAGGAAAGGAAATCAGGACTGGTGTTACTTGAGAGCTTTTGGAGGACTTGGTCTGAAGCTTGGCAGCAGCATTTTGGACCACTTGTAAGCGGTTCAGGGAAGTCTTGCTAAGACAGGTGAAAAGGGAATGGTTGTAGTCAAGACAGGAGGAAATAAGCGCATGAATAATCCTCTAAATCCCAGCTAGGGACACAATAGGCCTGAGTTTAGCAATGTTCCTCAGCTGGTAGAAACAGGCGTCAAAGTTTGGCCCATAGCAGCGCCTAGATTACAGAGGGTAAATTTACCAGGAGAGGATAAAGAGACAAGCCTTTCCATCACCTTTGGGACATTGCCAGCTGGGGCAGAAATAAGAACTTTTGTTTTGTTAGTATTTCGCTGTAGAACATTATCTGCCATCCAATCATTTATAGAGTTGAGGCAATTCAGTAGAACAGACAGTTTACGAAACATTTTGAGGCTTAAAAAAAATGTATAATTGAAAACCGTCTGTATAACAATTGAGGAGATACTGTACCTTTAAAATTACTTATTATCTGTCTGAGAGGAAGAATGTACAAGAGCATCGGACTCAGGGTCTCCCTTCCTGCCTTTCTTATTTCCTAAAACTAACCAAGTAGTTTTGGTGCCTAAACCAGTAGTTAGGCTTTTTGGCAGAGCAGCCAGCCTGTGGTTTGGAGGTACAGTATTTACTGACCTTTAACAACAAGCTTAGGCCTGTTGACTGCACGCTGCATTCCAGAGTCCCAGTGCTGCGGGTTCACACAACCTCCAACTGTGTACCATATCAGATGATTCATGAATGTAGGCTTATGTCAGCAAAGCTAACAGGACAAGATATATTAGAGGCGTTCAGTGCATTACAGTACAGTAAGAAAAATTTAAAGACAACTATTCACAATACCGAATCACCATTATCACTGACTGAATCAGTAGCGTTTAGCAGTGCAGCTCCCCTCACTAGTGAGAACAATATAGAATATAAATAAAACAACTTTGGAGTTACAGGGCGCATTTCTGATCACATTACTGTATCATCTTTTTCATCTGTAATCCCTGGCCAATATGTCAAATGGTATTCTAGACTCCGAACTGGACTTCAAAACAACCAAAGATCATCATTGGCTGCACAAAAAACCTACATTCAACCATGATGTTGAATGTTGACTTTTAACACACTACAATTATGTCAACATTCAATACTTTTAACATCCAAAGCTTTTTTCTGCTGTATGACCATCAGGCAGAAAGTGGACAATTTTGGAGCTTGTTGTGTGGGCTATCATTCGCTACAGGTTGCCTCAGTGCTGCCCACACATCCATGCTGGGAGCAGTTTGTTTGAGCTGGAGGTGAGGGCACTACTAATCTAATTGACATGCACCACTGTTGAGCTTCGAACATGATATAGCAAATGTGGAGATACATACACGTACAATCTTTATGTATTATCACTAGCATACAGATACACAGACCGACACAGACACAAACATGGACACACACACATTCAGTACTTCATGTAACTTTCCAATGTTATTTGACATACTTCCTTTCTCTTTTACACACATACTCTTCAAATCAATGTTGAGGTATAATTTTAGTTATTTAGTTATATAATAACTTCCTACCTTATGTCACCATGCAAGTGCTGGGATCTGGTAGGGGAGGTTTGGTTATTAGCAAATTTGAAGCTATTTTTTAATAATAATACAATTATTAATATTATCCAAATTATTAATTACGGGGAACCACCCTGGGTTCAGGGATCAATAACCAAAATGTCAAAAATCTCTCTCAAAAAGTGGCTGTTCACTTAAAAAATGTCAATATTTAAAGCACTATTTTAAATCAGTAATAGTGGAAAGTGGAGGGTGAGTCCAAGCACTGACCATCACAACCACCTGTCATTGCAACACATACACAAAATAACCACAGGATACTTCGTCTGGCGTGTGCAATGATGACGCAGTGAATAGGGAAGATTCTCTCTGACCGATCAGCAGTCTGCGGTGTTTTCACGTCACATTTTAGAATTGCCTCAGCTCGCCTCAGAACCTCGCCGGAGGGGATACGAAAAAAAGTACCTGGAAGCAGGTACAGGTACAACTTTACACAGTGGAAAACCAAACAAAGGCGAGTCGAGGCGAGGCAAGCTGGTACTGTGTAGTGGAAAAGCACCAAAAATGGGGGATGCACGCTATTTGTCCTCAAGATGGCGTGGAGTGTAACTAGGGTAGGCTGCCACGCTATCTGGGTTGTTTTAGATGTATGTGTGTGTGGATGTACGTGAAGCGTGTTAAGTGTGTGTGTGGGTTAGTAAAAGAGGAGAGAGAAAGAAAAGGCACTCAAAGGAAGGTACAAGAGAATCCTTAATGCCGTAGCAAGACACATTAATTGTCCCATTATCACACAGGAACTCAGCAGCGAACTCCTTTACCTTTTACATACAGGTCGCTCGTTGTTTCCCCACACGCAATGAGGCCCAACACTAGTCAGTTTATTTATTTTGTTTATTGAACAGGGACAGTGCACAGTTTCTTAGCTGTACCAGAGGTAGCTTTAAGCTAATTTTCAGAGAACGACATCTCTGAAATCAACAACTGTAGTATAAAAACACACGTACAAGACACTAACATGATCCTACATCATTGGCCACAGCGAACAGCAACAAGATAACAAGCGCACTTACAAGATGGTGGTATGACACAGCAACATCTGCAACAGCAGCAACAACAAGACCAAAAAAAGAAAAAGAACCCACAAGACACCACAGAAACACAGCCACGTTTCAGTACATTGAGAGATATCTGGGGCCTATACTGCGAAGCAGGATTTGGGGTTAGCAAGGTAACTTCAGAGGGTCTCTAAGGAGGGCAAGTGTTCAGAGACCGATAAAACCCTTGTGCCTTTGTAAACCGATTTCATCAATCAGAGACTGATTGAAGCACTAAAGCCTAGTGCTTGTTGTGCTTAAGATATGAAAGTGAGCCTGCTTCCTTCCTGAATTATGTTTTTATATTTATCTTTTATTTGCTCCCAAGTCTGTTTCACAGCGCTCGGTTTGCAGCTGAAAGAATTAGGTTAAAATGATCATACAGGTCATAAGAATACACCTAAGCAACACATTAATTTAATGAAATACACAGCTCTATCTACTCTTCGTTTGTAAAATATGCTGCTCTGATACCAGTACACTTGTCCACGTTTGCGATTGGTCATATGCTTCACACCCCGTCCCTTTTATGTGAACACGCTCATAGCTAGATTGGAAAAACCTGGGTTGACTTATCGTGTTGAGAACCAGCATCGTGTGGCTGCTTATCCTGACTGCGCTTGTTAGGGTTAGTAATGTAAATGTAAATGGACTGTACTTGTATAGCGCCTTTCTAGTCGTCCGACTACTCAAAGGTTAGTGAAGCCAGATAACAGAATTTTTATTGAAATGTCAAATTACATGCTATTTAAAGGCCTGTGTGTCTGCAGTGTGAGTGGTGGTGTGCTGCAAAGGGCATCCTCTAATCATTCTTTAAGTTTGATAGTTTGAATTTTCCTTTGCCCTTATGGATTACTGAAAGAATTAGAAATTTGAGGCCTAGGTTGAAACTGATCATAATTATACTTTAACTAAGTTTATTGTCACTTAACTCTCTCTCTGTCAATGTGAAGCTTTGATGCATAATCATGAAAATTTGAGCGTGTGTAGCAAATTTGAAGTAGCTGACTGTCTCTCACTTTATCTCTCTCTCTCTCTCTCTCTCTGTCTCACACACACACACACACACACACACGCAAATGTTTGTATGAAATGCTGCAAAATCAAAACAGTTAGCTGTTTGTTGGCAGTCTCCACTTGTGAGATTTACAAAATGTATGGCACAGACTACTAACTAAATTCTACAATACGACTTAAATATGAATATGCCAGAAGAAAGCCTGGTCAGTACAGACCTTTGCACCCTGACAACAGCTGCCAAATGTTGTCAAAGTAACTCAGGAAGGGAACCAGGAAAACTCGAGTGCTACCCAGGACCCACGGGTGGATGCTCCTTTCTATAGATGCTGAGTTCATTCCAAAGTTCCAGTTCTATTGTAGTGACCAGATCATTAATGTCATGTCACCAGAAAGAAATTATACTTGGAAGATACCTGGATGATACTTGCAATATGACAGGAAGCATTATGTTGCTTCCATTTCGAGGTGTGCTCTGGGATCAAGCTGTGGCTCTACATGTATTAAACCCTTAACAAGAAGCCTGCCGGTTGGTCAGTCATTGTAAACTCATGCTGTGCAGCCAAACATTGTTCAAACCCCAAAAAAACTGTATTTGAAATTCTAGTGGAGATCCAGCAATTTCCAAAAATAGCAAATGTGTTAGGATTAAATGTGGGAAATGTGTATAACAGGACTTCTTCAATTCCAGACCAAAGTCTGGAACCGGACTGATTTGCAAACCCTAGCCTGCGAGACTACACATGGCCGCCTGTGTGTGTGCGCCCATTGCCAGTTTCTGTGCTTGGTCACCATGGTCCAATCACAAGAAGTGTATTGTCACTACCAAGATAACAAGTTATTACTGTTAGTCAGTGACATGTAAACATTATCACTTGTGCAGGCAGCAAGATGTCCTCAAAGTTTGCAAAGAAAAGAAAAGTGAGGGGTAGACAGAGAAGCCTATTGCCAGTTATCCTTTCACATTCAAATCAAGAATGTTAATGGTGTTGTTTCTGAATGCACCTGTATATGTAAACACACAAAAGGGGCATGGTCTCAGTGGTGGAAAAACACTGCACTGGATAATGTCCATAATAATTCACCTTTGTGTTAATCCTTCTCACTGAAGAACTTCCATTACACTACTCATTGTAGCCCACAACAGTAAGACAGTAATCCATAACAATAGCCCTGAAGTAGCAATCAGTCGACTCGTGTCACCCCTCAATAGTATGTCCCATCGTGTAGAGTTGTTCAGGCATATTTCATTCCTCCGACAGAATAAGACTCAGACTGAAGGTAAGTTTTGACTGTCAGAAAGTAAATGCTTAAAGGTGATTGCTCTACAATTTTGTCACAATAGAAAGCAGAAGTAAGGGTATAGGGGGGCCCTGGACAAGTTAGATCACTGTATTAAACAGAAAGTCTCTTTAACTCCCTCTCTTTCTCTGTCTGTCACTCCCTCTCTCTTCCTTGCTCACTCGGCTGTCATCGAAAAGCAGAGTGACACATTCATACATGTGTGAGCGGAATGGCAGAGTTCAGACTCTTGCACAAACTGAGAGACACACAAAACGGACAACGGTATGTCTTTTCCCTATGTGAAAAGTTGAAATATGGTCTACTTGTTGTTGATTTGCTAATTGTGTGTTGCCATATTTTTTGCAGATGAAAGAATTTTCATGAACTCTTAACGCGCATTATTTAACGGTTTTGTTAAAATAATGAGAACAGTTTGACTGCACCACCAAACTCATTTCAGCCCTGAATGCCACTGATTTGACCCGGCTCATCCAGCTTACCTTTAGGCTTACCAATATTCATAAACACTAATCTTAATTAAATCACACAAAGGATAGCTAAGTGCATCTGATTATGTGTATTGGTAATGTGCTTCTGTACAGACTGGGTCTAGAGATGTATGTGCATTTAGATATTAATAAAACATGGCGTGTGCAAAGGAAGCACAATCTTCTTCCCGTCTAAATGTGCTGCATTTATACTAATTAGGACCCAGCAACACATCAACAGGAAGGCTTTCTAACATGCATTTAGAGTCCTTTTCACTGTTCTAACAGCTTTGCAATGCTTTCCCATCAGCCATGAAGAAACTTCCTCCCTCGTGTGATGGGTGAGATATTAATTTCTTATCTTCCAACATACGGCTTCCGATGCCTAATAAATTAGATTTTCAGTTTGTCCAAAAGCGTTATAAAACGTGTGTGATGCACACTGTGAATTCCGTTTGTTAGATAAACGTCCAGAGGATGGCAATCAGGGTTGGGGGTGTGGAAAAATGTTCTGTATAATGATGTCATAGTAAATTCTGCACCATATTAATGGAGTTTGTTTTCATTTGGAAAGGATCATTTATATCAAAAAATATTAAAAGTGTTGTTGTTAACATGTTTTATACAGTAGTACAACAGAAGGTGTTCACTCCACAATTACATGTGGAAAACAGACTAGATAGACCTGTAGGGGATACAGTCCAGAGGAGGGAGTTTTGTTTGTCTAAAACAAAGACCAAATAGCTCTTGGTTTTAACTTTCGTCAATTTTTATTTTTAACCTTTTAAGTTCACACTAAACAACTGAAAAGATTATGTGTCGTGCTGATTTAATTTTAACCTGCTGCATATTAGTTCAAACTTTTTTATTATAAAGCAAGGATTATATGATAGCACCTCCACTTCTGCATCCATGATAGCTTCTGATTATTTGTATATGCCAGATTTCAAGGATTTGCAAGGTTGGAAGTATGATCTGATTATAAAGTTTCTATGGTTTCTATCTAAAACCAATTTAGATCACAGAACAGATCGACTGACATGTTGAAAATAGCCAGGCTTTATCATGTATCAGGACTTAGGGCAGATATCCGCTTTGTCAGTTTAAATCCCAATTACAACCCTGAAAAAAAAAAACCACTTACATAAAATCCTTTTGAGCAACACAATCCCACATGTAAGTATTCAGATCCAAATGTGGCATAATAAAGCTCTAATGTCCCAATTAAAATACAAACTTTCTGCCTCATTTATCAGGCTGTCAAAACCAACATGAATGAAAAGACATTGCATTGTGTCAAACAGCAAAATAAAATAAATTATCGGCCTGTTTTGCTGGGATATATAGTTCCTGTTTGGTGATGCACCTGAGACTCAACGCTCAAAGACACCAAGGTAGCAGATGTTGTGTGCCATGGGACCATCTAACCCCCTCTCCTTTCTTTTCCTTCCACTCCTCCTGTGATGTAACGTTCCCCCTGGCATTTTTTTTCCCTCAGCCCTGAAATTCACAAACAACGTCCTTGTAACTTATTTCTCCCTCAACTCCTTTCCACCATCTGTTTTAGAGCAGGTCATGTACTGAGTGGAAGGGGAAAATATTGAGAAAGAAGGCAGGAGGAAAGAAAGACATGCTTGACGGGCTCTGCACTACACTCCCAGGCATTAGGGATACGTTCAACAAGAGCTGGCGTTCCGTGTTGGATGACAACAACAGAAGTACATCACAACAGCTCTAACTGACAGCTTGCCAGTGCCAGTTTTTATTTTCTAACAAGAACGTCAACTTCCCATTAGCGTCCTTGTAGGAGAGACAGTGTGAGGTCTACAAAAGGGGATTCACGACAGACTCTCATAAAAATTACATCAGATAAGGTGATTCAGTCCATTGAACCGTAGCCGTATTGGGAGCAATTCTGAGTTTCCATTAATAGTAAGAGACAGGCAAACGTGTGGAGGAAATATCCTGAGTTTTCTATTCTAATCAGTATTCTGGAGTGCAGGCACTCCCCATTACCTTCTAAAAAGATTTAAAATAGGTGGATGAATATCTGAACTGCCACCATGCTACCTTTGTCGTCTCCTCTCTCCTTATACAAACCCAGTTATTCTGTCTTAGCTTCTGTAACTCTGATATTCACCCCCACCCCCACCCCCCTTCTCACTGACATTCCACTCTTTATCCCAGATCTTGCTCCATCTCCCTCTTCTTAAGGCCTTATCTCCACCCCACCAGCCCTGCCACACATCCACACACACTCTCAATCACACATATGCGCATACACCCGCCTCAGCCCCCATCCCTCGCCTCGTCTTTCATTTTAGTTTCAGGCGTCTGTCTCTACAACTCCAGCGGTGTAGCCAGCTAGCTAGCTGTCAGGGCCTGTGAGCTGTCCACCACTGATTATGCTATCATATTGCTCAGTGCAGTTATCTCCCATTCGGACCAAGAGGAATCCAGTTTCATATTGGCCATTAATGTTTAACGAGACAGGAGTTTAGAGGTGGGTGTGGGGAGCCAGCGACCCTGAGGGCTAGATCTGATTCAGCTTTTAGCCAGGCAGAGTGTGAGTGTCACGTTAGTTTAGCACACACTGTACACAGAAAACATACATGTATTTATATTCAACAGTGTAAAGCAAAAATAGACACAAATGCAGTTTACTGAGAAATACGCCTTAAAGCCACTGAAATAAATAACATTTTCCAAGTTTTCATCCTGTGTCCTTGTGTTATTTGTTCAGTTATCTTTTGCTCCTGTATATGCCAATATATAGGCCTATGTGAAAAAATATATTTTTCATCATGGATTTATTAAGACAGCTGGATACAGCGCCACCTTGCTTCTAATTTGTCCAAATGACAAAACCGTGGTACTTAAACTAAGAAAATCCCAACCCCAGCTAGTGGCTGATTGGCACCAAATTTTGCACAGAGCCCCGTTAAGTCATGAGAAACCACTGAGGCAAATGTTAAGTGTTAATTGGAAAGACCTATGTGGAGATATAGATGTTAATCCTTCTAATACTTACTTAATATTTCTCTTTTTTAGCAGTCTTTAACAAACACCATTTCCCATAACCTAGACCTTAGCTGGCTAAATGTCAAAACTCGACAAAAGAGGCGAGTCCGTAGGCAAGTCAAGGGGCCGCAGTTGGTTTGTAATAACATCTGGACAGAGAGGGAGATTGCTGCAAAGGTTTTAGACAGCAGAGATTAAAGAAACGCAAGAAAAGAAAGTGCTTTACAAGAGAGCATTGGTAAATTTTATGGATGTGGACAAATCTATATATATCTATAGATATATTAAAATATATTGATTTATTTACTGCTGCTTCACATCTCCCGTCCAAATGTTCCAATTTGCTTTACAATGCTAAAATACAACTACACTATTATATAACTTGTAGCCTACTATACTGTAGACTACATTATGTAATTTAATAAAGAAATTGCAGAAAAACACCAAAACAATGGAGGAAACTTCTTTTATCGACGCTGCTGCAGTCCGCCTATTTTGACTACAAAAGACTATGGTAAAGTTTGCAGAGGCTGTTGACCTGACAATGCCTCCTTTTAGCTGGTTGTGGCTTCTGTGTCTCCTCCTTGGTGGAGAACAGCTCTCTTCTCTGCTGCTGAAGGAGGAAGCACACGGCTGGCCTTGTTGACAGTGCCAACCAGGCTCGTGTTCTTCTTCAGCAGGTTCTTGGCGAGGGTGAGGGATGTGAAAAAGTTGTCCATGGTGACATTTCTTCCCTTTCCCACTTATGGCTCTACCAGCTTCATGACCACAATCTTTCCCAGACTTTGATGTGTTGGTCGCATTTCATCCTTGTCCAGGAATGGGAAGCCATTCAAAAGGTATTTGGTCTGCACATCGACAGCTAACCAGAATTTAATGCCAAATTTGTCTGGATTCTCTCCATAATATATTGAGTAAAGCAGCACCGTGCTTTGGTGGAGAACAGCTGCTTGTCCACAGTGATGTTCGCCCCAGGCTTGTAACAGGCAATGCTGTTGGCGACAAATCCACCCCACACATACAACATCAGCAAACTTGTTGTTGGAGAGACAGGCATGCCTGTTGTCCTTCTTGTCAAAGCGCCGGTAGCACATTATCTCTCTATAGCGATTCCTTGACATCACGCATTGAAGAAGGCCAACCCGCATTCCTTAGTTCAAATACTCTCCATGGCTATATTTTTATAATAGGCTCCTCTTACAAATAGCAGGGCGATGAAGGCTTTCAGCTCGGCAATGGATAGTTCTCACGAACTGCCCTCTTCAATGCGATGCGACCATGCCACTGTGCAGTCCCACATCTGTTGTCGAGATACGCCAACCTCTCTCTCGGTTTGTTGATGAGAAGGGATCCCGACACTGTCCATCAAGAAAGCCCTCAGTGTCTTCAATATTTCACATATGTATTTAGTAATGTATTTGTCTAGTTATTAATGTTATTTAGTAACACATATATTCCATGTGATATATACTGTATTCCTTTGTATTCTTGACTTTTATTAAATATTTTATTAAAATAAAACATAGTTTACTTAAAAGTCTATTTATTAATATCATTTAGTCATTTTTGGTTCAGTTTAGTTTATATGGATTGCTGGTTTGAAATTAGATGTTAGTTCCTTTGTGTGAATAGCATCAGTTCATCTCATCTGGCTAAGATATCTATTGGATCACACAGCTATAACATAGTGGCTGACTTAACAATATGGATCATGACCTCTTCAATTCCGACATTGTTTTATTAGATCTATTAAATCCTATTAGCTCATAATTCTAGCTCTACAGACTGTGAAAGACACATAAAGTAAACAAACAGACTAAAGACAGCGTTGTCTGAGACCCTTTGTACCTTTTTCCCCGTTGATTGAGCCATATTACTTTGGTTTGTAAGATATTACAATAGTGATTATTTCACTGGTAGTCAAAGAGTAACTTTGTTGAGAGAAAGAATGAGCTGACAGAGGAATATTTAAGTTTATTCTCCTTGCCAGAAAGGCAGATTTGATATGACTCTGTGTCAGCAGGAGGTGATATTCACACTGACAGTGACACATGATTTGTACCGGGTGTTCCAGTTTGACTAATGCTTAATGTTGCAAAAATTATACACTGGCTTCTATACTTTTAACTGAGTAGTTTCAAAATTGTTTTACAAAAGACCTTAAAGCATAAAGACAGCAGTGGAGTTCGTTATTATTCCTTTTTATCCAGAGCCACTGAAATTCATTAATAACTGCATGGAGTTTGAAAGGTGAAGTGAGTCTGAAAATTAGGCTCCAATCTACAAATAATCCAAGTGTACCTAAAGTTGAAGTCATAATAGTTTAGTAAAGATTTGGTTCCAAGTCCCATTGTTTTTACATATCACGACCACACTGCACTGATGAGCATGTTTGTGTCTGCTTGTTCTGTGACATACTATCCCATGGTACATCAATAGCTGTCTGAAGCGAGAACTCCATTACTGGTTTTGTGTTGCATGCTTCCAAGGCCCATTGCCGGGAAATGTCGGTTCCTCCTCTGATCTGTGTCTCCACACATATGCTGCTGTAGCAGTATCGGACAGCTCCTGCGGCTAATGGCGTTGACGCTCAGCGGCTGAAAACCAATCCATCACACAGAAAAAATGGTGAGGGAAGGAAAAGAGGGAGTGGAAGGGGGAGAGGCAAACAATGGCGGCGCTGTACTTCATAGTTTTAAAAGGCTATTCATCACAATGGTCCCACTGTCAGGCTCCCTGCCTGTGTATCCATAGGGGGGAATCAACCCCATGCCAAACTCATTTATGGGTGTGGACGTGGAGAAATGGCCCATCATGAAGTCACACAGACAGACTGCAGGCCATTGGAGACACATGGATGTGTTCTATCTAATGCTGCCAAATAGCTGTGCTATTAGCTGACATACTGTATACTCAAGTTCAGCCAAGACCTGACATTTGATGAGTGTGCTTGAGAGGGACACTTCCATATACAGGTCAAATAAGCAACCTAAATGCTTCTCCAAGATCTTTATTGACAAAAAACTCATATATATATATATATATATATATATATATATATATAAGTCTTATATATAGCTTGAATGATCTTCATCAATTCCAACGTTATATGAATGTTTTCCAAATGATAAGGCCTATCTTCCCTGACAACTTCAGTTCCAAGGTGAAACATGCAGGTTTATATGTTGTTTATACACCCTAATATACTTGGATTCGATAAAGGTGATCATTCAAGTACATTATCACACACAGTCTCAGTTCCACTTCTTCTAATGCGACCCAGGCTCGAGTGGCGTTTCTGCACGTGCCAGTGACTCAGTAACTTCAGTCACTTTTGCAATTTTTGCTAAAGATGACAGGCTTCAGTCAAAGTGACCTTACCAAAAGTGGCATTACAGTGGCCGAAGCTTTTGAATATTAAAAAAGTAAAAGAAAAGAAAAGAGTCACGTTAAAAGTAAAAACATTACAGACTGTGATCCGATAATCAAATCAGATCTGTGTCAGTTTATAGACACATTTAAAACAACAATTGAATAAATGGGATAAGAAACATATCAAAAGCAGATGCTTCCATACAAAGCACAAGGAGTCACTGGATGTTTTAATGAGGATGAAAACGATGTGGATCATACCGAATGTTATGGCCATCACAGTCACCAGATCTCAACCCAGTTGAATACCTATACAGTAGGAGATTTTGGACTGATGTGTTAGACTCTCCTCCACCGTCATCAAAACATCACATGTGGGAATATCTTCTTGAAGATTCGTACAAGCTCATCCCTGCAGTGAAGCTGTTCTACAGGCCCTTAGCCGACCTTAATACGACATTTTATGTTGACGATTTTTACTTAATTAAAGGTGTCCCATCTGTATGTATCATCTACGATGAAGAATCACAACCTATTTTCAAGAATTGCTATTTCCAGCAGCACACACAATCGTCAATATTTTTCGAAAACATAACAAAGCCCCCGAAATGACTCTGTAATAAGAATTGGATCCATTTGGTCCAATAACGTTTGAAAAGTCAAAAAGAGCCATATGACTAAATTATCTGATCCCATTCATGTGTGCGGGGATCCTTCCCTGTGGTATTCAGAGGACGACCTCTCCAGACAAGACAAGTGAGAGTACAGCTCTGCCGTGCTTTGTGTCAAGTATTTTCTCTGGAGAAACTGAAGTAGATTTACTGTGTCTACCTTCAAAGTACATTGAGAGTGTGACAGTTGCATTAGTATAGAGTTGACCCTGGCCAAAGCTGGCTCCAGAGCTCTCAACCAAACTTGGGACGTAGCAGGGGGAACATTATTCATGCACTGTGAGAAATGCTGTGGGTCCATAAAATACCCAATCCTTTGCGGTCCACAAAATGATTACTAAACTGGTTGAGGAGGCTTTCAGTTATTCCGCTGTGCAACTCCATGCTCCTTGTGCAGATATCTTTCTATACTCTCCTACAGTATCGCCTGGGCGTCTTCATAATTGTGGCAGAATTTTTCGCTCTCCTTTTCAATGACCATGTCCAAGTTGCAGAATTTGGTAGGGGGTGAAAGCAGAAGTGAACAGCTAGCAAGCAACATGTAGTGTCCATCAGCACTTCAAATTGTGTCCTGGTCAAACTTCTTATCGTGAACCATAATGTAACCTGATATAAGCAAATATATAGTTATAGCTTCCTCCAGCCTTAGTCAATAACATCAGCAACGGACTTATCTGCTGACAGAAAGGTGCTAAATCTCCATATTTTTTGTGTATAATACATAAATGAGGATGGAGGAATGGTAAAAGAAGAAACAGTCACAGTGAGCTAATTCAATTTCGAGTTCTATGTGACAGGTTTTTACTGTAGTTTCAGCAAACATCAAACCTCAAACACCATACCAAGATTAATACCTTTCAGGTGTGACATACATGTCATGTGACAGGAGACTTGATATTCCTGTCATATGGAAAGGCACTCACAGCAAGGCCGCATTGTGAGCTCTGATTGCTGTTGCTTGCAGTCAGTTACAGTAACAGGTAACTACAGTACTGTCTCTGGAAGTTTGATAGATCAGAGGTGCACATTTGTTATGAAAATAAATTGTATTTACGTCTCAAATGAAACACATTTCCAACTCTCACTCAGTATTAGTGATCACCCTGTGTGTGGCATTGTTAAAGAGCAAGTAAGTCATTCATGCTTTCTGCAGCCTGAATGTGAGGGTAAAGAAACTAGGTTAAAGTCATTTACATGACTGGATGTAATAATTGGTGCAATCTGGTTATGATGTCACTTATTGGAATGCATGTAAACACACTGACTCCAACATGGAGTCTTTTGTCTATGCATTGTTCTCCTAGTACACACAGACACATAGAAGAATGGTGTTCCTCTTTCCAGCAGATTCTGTGCCAAGGTGCATTAAAGCTATTCTGGAAACTTGGAGTAGCTCAACACTTTACTTAGACACTTTATGGTGGTTTGTCCTTCAATTTGTCAATTTAACAAACTGCCACCTTCAGCAAAATGTTGAAGGTGGAGTGGAGCTGTGACCTTTGCTCAAGTTGTGTTTCAAGCTCTTAACTGCAGCATGTTTCTTTGTTCAGGGACCCACTGTAAAACAGATATATTGTTGGTAACTAAAGCCTCATTCGGACTGGATTTATTTCTCTAGGGGAGGTGGGATGGTTTTAACATTAAATGCGGTGGTCTGGTTTTAATCCCATCCGAAGTGCATATGTGGGTAATGTTTCACCCCCACCTCAGTAATAATTACAGCCGCAATGACCTACTGTTCTTCTGCAAACTCGCCGGTCCTCCTGTAATTTAAAACCCATCTGGAGCAATGTCCTTGTATTTTAAGTACATCTCTTAGTTCTTTCTGCTTTTTTTTCAGCTCAGAGTGAAATTTGACTTTTGTGTGAAAATGGAGGAAGTTCTATCTGATAGTTCCACCTATCAGATTAGCAAAAATATTTTGCTATGTGGGTAATGTAAGCAAAAACATTTAGCTAATCTGATAGATGTAAACTGGCTAACACCAACATAGAGCCTTATTTTGGAACCAGTGTCATGATGGAAAAAAATTAAAGACATCAGGAGAGCGAGACCCCATAAAATATAATGTCAGCTATATACAGGTGGGTGCTGGAACTCTCTTATGAGCCCTGTGATTTTCTTAACCTGTATTTGATAACATTTTGTAAAATTGGCACAATTAAGGGTATGCCGAATTAGCTATTAGCAGTTCCCGTTTGCAATGTATGCATGTATTAACTTTTTGATAGAAAAACACTTTTTAAAATAAACTGGGACTAAACTGATCATTTAGAAACTTTCTCCTTAGTCTAAAAGCTTGTGTCGTGTAACAAATTGCTTGCTGTGGCATTACAATGTTTAATGAAAACTTGAAAGAAATGAGGAAATGTAATTTTCATGCACTTGGATTAGTTGGAGCCTCCTTCATTAACTGAGGAAAATGAAGAAATCTAGGGTTTGTGTAGTTAGTGTTCGCTTCACTCCTGCTCTGTGTGCCAGCAGGTGTCTAAACAAAGCCGAGGCAGTGGAAGTGAATGGAGTGTAATAGGTCTTCAGCATTAAATGTTGAGTTTGGGGCGCTGCATGTCCAGGGAAAATCAATTTAAAGGGTTCTTCAAATGAAACGGATTTGGAAATTAATTGAACTCCTGTTGGCTGAACATGTTGAGTGCGTTGGCTCTGATCAAGTACAACCAGCTGTAGGGAATGAGAAAATCTTGCCATTATTTTTAATTTGTGTCAGACCCTTTTCACGAATGGTGGCTCATTAAAACTCTCTGTTTCACACCCTTGCTCCCTGTTTACAAATGCAGTGACTCACACTTGTCGAAACACATATTTCTTAAGTCAGTGATGAAGAGCTTGTTTCCAAAATGCTATGTAGCCTATCCATTTTAAAGGTGACAATCAGGTCCATCATATAAAATATAAGTCTGTAGAAGCTGTACTGGCCTCACTGGATGTCCATAACCCAGCTATCCAATGACCTTAACCCTTTGGTGTTAGGTCTGAAACCATAAAATGCATGAAACATAAAGAGTTAGGTTGATTCATATAGTAAAAAAGTAGAAAGGACTATTACTCACAATGTCATCTCCATCTTTAATCCTTTCTCCAAGTCACTATAGTTATTTTAGTTAGCAATAGGAAAGGAAATAAGAATTAGAACAGGCAGCACTGGCATATTATGATATATAATATTCAAATTTGATAATACATTCAGAATGGGTCATTGTTTAAAAGAGACCTCTTATGCTTTTAGTTATTTTCTGTCATATATATATATAATGTTACAATGTCGGATGTTCATATTAAACATGGCCAAAGTTTCAAATAATGACATATGTAAAAGTAATCCCTATGAGCAAAAAGCTCAGGCTTCAGACTGCTCTGAATAACAGGTTTCCAACAGTTTTTTCTACTTTTGGGCCGAGGTGACATCAGCCTAACTCAGAAGTCATGGTAATTGGTCATCTGCGCTCATCTGTATCAGTGATGCACTATAAACAGCGTCTATTGTTTTTCCAACCTAATTCTTATTTTATTTGTGGTCTGATAAGCAGTAAATCTATCTAATTCAGTGTCCCAAATCACAGTTCAAAGCTACGTTACTGTAACATGAGCTGTCATTGCAGGAAAGTTAGCCAATTAGAAGAAAGTGGACTTTTAGGGAAGGGAACCTAAAAGAGACAGGAACTAAAACAGCTTGTTTCAGACAGAGGATGAACTGAGGGTCTGCATAAATGAGCATTTCCTTTAATATGGAAACACATTCACTGGCTGCTGGTAAGTACAATATGGAAGCAAGCAAGAAATATAATACATTTTTACACATACTTTTTTGAGGTGTTCTGTACAAATCTTCAAATCTTCATTAAGTAAGACTATTCTGAATAACCATCAACACTGACTGAATTAGTAGCTTTTAGCAGTGAGGGCTTTCCTCACTTGTAACTGAGAGAACCATTGACAGCTTGACTGTTTTTCACAGTACGATACTTCCTCGTTAAAAGCTTGTTAAAAGACCACGGAATCCACAGAAACAATCATAATCTGGTAACTCCGTCGTAAATAATAGGCTCCCGAGCTATTAACAATATTTGCAGTGCTTGAAACGGGAACAGACTCTCTGTCCAAACACTAAACAGATGGTCATCACATAACATCAACAATCTAGTCTTGATGTAACTTATAATAACATCTTATATTGGACACTGTCAACATTAATATCAAATATAAGATCCTTTTATCAATACGTTTAAGAAATATGTTCATTACTTAAAATGTATATCAGACACAAACCATTCAAATAATATCACGTTATATCTCTTTTAATTGCAGTTCATCCACACACCTCTACATAACTTTCATTTTTGTTTAATTATATATATATATATATACTGCATATATGATTATTAATCATATTACACCTCTCGGCTCCTGAATTGGTGTTTTTAATTGTCTCTGGATTGTAATGTTGTAATGCCATATGATTTGTTTATGTGGAAATGAAATAAAACCCACAAAGATCTGAGCTTGATGGAGGCATGTTTGTGTGCGAGCCACAGGGTGTCCTCGTTAATCAAGTGCGTCCCAATGAGCTCTGATAAACCTCCACAGGCTTGGAGTCCTAAGAGACACCTGGCTCTCTGGCAATTACTGGAACTACGTCATACGGCACTTGACTACACTCTCAGATAAGTGTGGGTATAGGGACGGACTGATTGTCAGCACCCCGATGCTTTCTGGCCTGAATTTTCTAATTTTTTTTTGAGAACTTCCCCTTTGACAGGACAGATAAATGAAACACAGCTATACCAAACTAAACACAGAACGGAACTGAAGTCATTTTGTCAGAACAAAATTCAACAATCTTTAAAAAATACTGTCATTTTCAAATGACCTTCAAAAATCAGCCTAGTGACAAAGTGGTACTTGAACAATAAAGTACACGTTGCTTGTAACTTACTAAGTAATAACTGCTGGGTACAATACAAAGTACAGGTTAAAGTACAATACACATTTTTCTCAGCAGATATTTTGACATAAAATGAAAAGCACGGGTGTAACTAATTAACTAAATAACAGGTGTTATTATTAGCTGCATCCAATTTAGACGTGCCAGTTCCAGGGTCCTGGTGTTGTGCCTGCTGGCTCACTGGAACATCGAAATGGATTAATGTTATTAGTTCCACCTGTGCGCTTCCTGCTCTGACAATTCAAAAAGCAGTTTTAAAAAAAGGCTTGTATGTCCCTTTAGATGTTTTGTGCTTGTTTTCTTAATAAGAAGCCTGATAGCCTGGGAATGTTTTGCATTGACATGAGTTGGGTATTGCAGTATTACATCAGCAGTTACAGTGCTTCAGAGCAGCTAGAATAAAGCCAACGAACCATAGAATTTGTACGTCAGTGGTTTCACACCATGGCAACGAGGATCTGACATGTTCATCTGTTTATCAGATGCACTTGTCAATTGTTTTGTCACTGGTATGCCGTCAGCCGGTCCTGACATGTCTGTTTGTGCTGCCCCCTTATGTAATCACCCTGTGGGCTTTATTTTATGACGAGGACAGGGTGAGTAGCCTTGAAAAGCACCAGTAAAAGGAAGGATTGCCAGTATTTCCAGTTGGCTATCAAGAACTTAAATCAAATTTATATTGGAAATATGACACATATATATGACATGGGAGCAGCATACTGTCACAGTTGCATATGAGATTGCTCTTGGAAGATAAAGTAAAAAATATTTTGAAACAAATGCATATATTGTGTTACTTTTATACTGGTTTTCAATATAAAGTTTTTCCATCATTGGCACCAATGTATATTTGGGTATTTTAACTATATTTGAAAAATGACAATTGATTATAAAGATGTTTCTAATGTAATTTGAATTTATTTTTTGATTTAGAATACAATAAGGTACTGTGTGACTTATATTGGATTTATTACATTTTGAAAAGGTAATGCTCTTTTACAATTAAGTCAAGCTAGGTTCCAAATGCAGATTGAATCGTTTGGAAAGCTGGCAAACACAATTACAATTACTCAGAACTGCTCTTTATAGGTTTTTAAAAACAACTCCAGACTAACTTTTATCATTGCCTCATCATTACCTCATGATCACATCAGTATATTTAAGAACTGCGGTCAAACGAACTCATTATCCCAGCACCCACTCGGGTCAAAGTAAGAAATTCACATAATCCTGGCAAAGGCACTTAAAAGGTCAAAACTTAAATGAGATCAGTGCTATGTGAATGCATCCGCCCAACGTGTCTCACAATAACTCTCACCTTTCTCATGATTACATCAGCTTCTTGAGACCCTCAGTGGTGACTGCAGCGGCTTTCATAGTGAGCAAGACTTACAATTGGGCCAGCAAGATGAATGACAGTGAAGACTCTCATCTTTCTGCCAGAGGAGCAAGCTCTGCTAATCCCCACCCCCCTAAGAGGAGGTGACATGCTGTGCAAGGGATGTGCAAAAAAGGGGCTGTAGAAATGTAATTCCAAATATGATTGCATAAACTATTAGCCCGTTGAGCAATTGTCCCTTGATTCGACATCTAAAAGACCTTTAAATGGTACATATTCTAGTCTAAAATGTGGTTAAAGTTGGTTCGAAAGTGAAAGTTTAGTAGACGTCGATCCATACCCTAGCCATCAATAAATATATATATCTGATACACATCAAAAGAATGGCTATAGAATTCACTATTGTCACTAGAGTAAGTGAAAGAATCACACCCAAATTTCTCAATAATTACATATTTTTGACATTTTATATGAAACATTAAAGGTGTTGAAATTACGTCTTTGTGTAGACCAAAACACAATAAAACTCTTTCAGTTAGAAGTGGGCTACAAATAGTCGGTCCAATTGGAAGCTAAATCAGGCCTACGCGTAGACCGCGAAGAAATTAAACTACCCTATTAGACGTATATTAAACATGCATTCAATGTTTTAATAGTGGTTTAATTTCACAGATGAAAAAAGTGGCCATATGCAAGCTTGATTTTATGAAAGTGACATGTTCACTTAGTGACAACTAAGCTACGTTTCTTCTTCCTGAGCATTAGATGATGGTAATCATTTTTCTTTAGCAGCCTCTAACGGCATTTTTTGCTTATCTTTGTAGGGTTTTCAATGCACGTGTATGTTTTTGGAACCATCAGTATCTTCTCTCCCCCTCATTTTAAAAGGCTAAAAATTTTGTTTTTAGTTATTAACTATGCTTACCATGAGACAACAAATCTCCATGTCACCCCCATGTCAACAGCAATCTGCTAAATAAATAGGACACCCTCACAACTCATACCCATATGGTTGTTGGTCTTTGAGGACTCAACAATCTCTCTGGATCTAAGCTTTTCAAGTGTGGAGAAGCTGAGGCTTAGCTCTGTACGTGGGATGGCCATAGAGTGGAGATGAACAATTATGTCATTCTGTGACTGGAGGGTGTATGATTGGATATGGCCTCCCCTGTTAATGCAACTCAGACAAGGCTAGATTTTAACCTCTTTATCAGGGGGATGTTGATTTAACACACAACCTCTTCTTAAGCAGTGCCATTTGTCACATTAGCACTCATTCACACATGGCACCCATCCAGTAAAACCAGGTGGGGTTGACTGCCTTGTGCAAAGGTACTTTGATAGTGGCTGCTAAGAGAGAGAGGTTATTATGTCTTTAGTTCCAGCCCCAGTTTCCCAGCCCTCACAGATATTCTAACTGGAGTTCTTTTGGTCATGTTTTTAATCTCTTGACTACCATCACAATAGAGGTGAAGTGTGTGCATATTAATTATCCTAATAGCACATTCAGTCGATCTCCTTCCACAGTGTACGCAAGGGGTAATTTACTCTTCTGTGGTGAACATATGTAATGACTGATCCAAGGGCTTACTTTGATTTGCACCCTCCCACCCAAAAGGGAAGAGCGCCTTCTAAGGCCGATACACACAGGGGGCATTTTTTTCGTGCGCTTAATTCACGTCAATATACTTTTTTTAACTGTCATTTGAATCCTTTCACACAGAATGCGAATATCACTTGGCAAAAAAGCGATGTAATCTTTTTTCAAAATGAGATTGATTTTTCTGAGTTTTTGCACGGTAAATAAAGGAATCAACCAATGAAGTTGCGTGGAACGGACGTCATGTCACAACAACTAATGACAGTTTTTTAACTGCAGCAGAGGTGTGTGGATTTCTGCAGCAGCAGCGCAGTGAATGACTGATCCCATTGAGGGAGTGAGAGATTTCACGTGGATGTCTATGATGTTGCTACAGCTCGGGCAGAAGTGTGTGATGGAGGTGGTGCTGCTGACCATTCTGTCCTGAGCGTCTGTGCGGACAGAGGTGAAGATCATATTTGACAGACACGCTGTCTGCTGTAACCCCCAGTGAGTATTAGTACGAGCTGGCGTGAGTATGTGTTGCAACTGTAGCAAATTCAGATTGATCCTGGTATGAAGAGTTTTGATGAGAAAAGTTATCAGGTGAGTAACTTTTTATCACTGTTTATTTGCCACACCCCCGGCGTGTAAAGGCCTTTAGGATGTATCCCCTGAGCTCCTGCTGGACCATGGCAGGATCAGAATCAGCATTTTGAAAGACACAATTAGAAAATATTCAGTGGCAAAAAAAACCATGCCCCTTATAGCAACTACAATATATATAATACATTTAAACATTCTGCAAATTATTTCATGCCCCACCTTTGTGTAGCTTTAACCCACAAACGAACAGACTTTTAATAACAAGGCCATTTTAAAATCTGTGCTTTTAAAAACAATACTTTCCATTAGCATGAAAAGGCCACAGCTTGAGCCATCTTGCTGTTTGGCAACTGGGAGCTTCTGTCCATCCAGAAACTCCATTGTTGAGGCGCGGCTCTCCTTGATGATGTTTCTAATTCATATTTAATAAGACTAACATAAGTGAAACATGTCATTGACTTTACTGATTGTACACTATCAATAGGAGTAAATATACCTCCAGTGCAAGAACAACTGCCGCTCTCTTGCAGGACTTGGCAAGGAGTCTATGATGTAGACCAGTCGCGATTCCACCTTTGCAGCAACAAGGAACCAGTGTCCATGTTTGCACACTTGTAGGAAAATCCAGTGATATTCCCCACAACGCACCTATTCACTCAAACAAAAAATATTTGTCGACGCAGTGTATCGAAAGGGCTTTCAGGTTTTTATCCTTAATCCGTTTAGCCAATCTGGACACTCCAACCCTCAGCACGGAGGTCCCGTCGTAGGTCTTCATCAGCATATTATCAAGGCCACACCACCAAAGCAGGCCCTCAATTTTGTCCGTTATGGACTGTGAATCAGTGCAAGGGCATTCATGCATCCCAAACAACTCCTTTTGCATCATGTAGTCACTTGAGACCTATCGATTGGAAAGGGACCACTGCTCTCTCCGATTTATGTCGCTGGTCCAATTCACTATAGCTCTGTACTTTTTAGCACCTTTGGCAGTGGACAGCAGCACTTTGAGCAACGCATGGTATCCCACGGGAGGCAAACTCCTCTATCCTGTGCCTCCTGCTGGCAGACAGTGCAGTTGCTCCAGTATGCCCTCTAGCCTCTAGCACTGGTCAACGGCCTTCTGTCCGACCAGTTGCACATCACTTGATGTCTGTGAGTAGGACAGCCTCTTCTGCGCAGCCTCCCTGTGTGCAACATTCCTCTCGTGGTTGTCCAGAATCTGGGAAAAAAATCTTTTCCAGTTGTTTACCCCTGTGGTGGTGGTGCACTCCCTACCATGTCTGTCAGCTCCACTCGCTGATTCATTTTGTTAGCTAGCTAGCCTTGCCCTGTAGACCACGTAGTCTACGTAACATACAGTATACAGTTGATAGCAAAGACTGCACCCACTGTACAGTTAGGGAGACAAACACACACAGACAATTCATAATCAAATTGTATTGGATGTCACATTTTGATTTCATTTGAATTACACAATGGTTGATTATGTTATGATTAGTAGCATGACCTTAGTCTTTCCTAGTGTTTCCAGTGTTATTCCCCTTCCCTGTCTCCTCTTTTTGCCGGTGTCTGCCTCTCTATGTTGTCTTTGTCTGCTGTGGACGTGGCACTCCTCACTCTCTCTCCCAGCTGCCTGGTTAACTTGCATACCTGCACTCCTGCTGGATTACTGACACACCTGCCATCCATCAGCTCATCAGCCCAGCAGTACTTCGACCCTGGTCATTCATCCACTCATCGCCAGATCACTGTTTCTACCAGCTTGGTATCTGAGCTCACAGCCAACTTATGTTTCTGAGTAATCTTTTCTTGATTTCACCTCACAATGTTTGTTCTCATGTTCTCATTGACCGTTCTCCTGTCTGCTTACCAAACTCTCAGCCAACCACAAGAACTAAGGATAATAATAAGGAAGATATAATACAATAAGAAAGATGTTAATTGACATTTGCAAATATTAACTACTTTAGACTACTCTCCATACTAACAAGTGGGATATTAATTAAAAAGATGTAATGAAATGTTAAGTCCCATTAGTGTAGGCTATTTACCACTGATTTTCTTTGAAGCATTATTTTCTTCAGTTTTTATCTGAAACATAAGCTTGCACCATACTCATATCTTCTGTCTTATCCGTCACCATTGAGTGGACAAATTTGTCACTACAGTCTAAAATTGAAGTAAAACCATTCAGCATTTTGCCCAATTTTTTAGTGGTTTTGCAAAAATTAATAGAACTATATGGCAACAAATCAGAGTATTTCAGCCAACTGTAGGGCATATGGAAGTTCACATTTTGCCCAAGCATGATCAAGTGTAGCCAGTTAGCTAGCTAGTGCTAATGCTAGTTAGCAAGATTACTGTGTGCCTTTGGCTAGCAAACTATTGCTAAAATAAGTAGGATGTTCAACTTGGCTTGGCTTGTTGTTGCAGACCTCTGGGTTTATTGTAGTGTGACAATTTTGGAATGACTTATCATTCCCTGTCCTTATCAGGACTTCATTTGAGCTTCCTGTAGACAGTCATGGTGAGTCAGTCATCCTACTTCACAGGAGCCGGGGAGGCAAGATCGATTTTAACCACTGAAGGGACTGGCAGATTGATAATGTAGCTGTAAAATGTGTTGAGATTTGGCAGCATAATTATTCATCATGTCTGTGAGTAAGCATTTGAACTCTGTCAATGTATTTGACCGTCTGTGTGTCTCTGTATTGTTGTTGTAGTCGATGAAGTACAAATCCTGTGTTGCTGGATACAGTATGTCTTGATTAGCAGAGGATGAATTAAGATATACCCTCACTTGCCAGTTCATTAGGTACACCTTGCTAAAACTAATGCAGTCTACTACAACATAGAGTTAGATCAGGCAGAGCACTGAAGTCACGCTTGCATTAGCTGACTGGTATTAGTTGCTTCATTCATGCCTCACAGTCACTGGCTTATTCATCAGCTGTTTGGCAACCAGCTGGTTCTTTGCAACACTGCTTGCTGCCCCAGCTCCTTCCACCACCTCCACCTCCTCCCTATGTGTTAAGCTTTTGGTACAGTCAATTTACAAGATTTTTGTTCACGTGTGTGTTTTTACACAGGGGGCATAGGATCACTCAGCAGAATCCTCGTTGTTGCTCAAATTATTTGAGGACTACCTCAAATATGGAGGAAGAACAGTGAACAAATTAAAAATTTGGCATCAAAAATAAAATTTGCCATTGTAAACCAAAACTGGAACTGAAAAAGGAAATGCATTGAAACATTAGTGTTGGAAAACGTTGTGTTGGCACTGAAACAAATATAGGCACTGAAAAAAGTTTCACAAAAGTGAAAGGATGCAAAAAAATTTAAAATAAAGTGAAATAAATTTTAATTCCTGTGTTCTATTTTTCAGTGACACTTGTTGACCGTGACAAATGTTTCAATGTCATTGTTTTTGTTTTAACTAACAGTTTTGTTTTCATTTTCAAGATCAAATTTTAATGCACTGTCCTGGCTCCATACATCAAAGCGCAGAGCCTTTTCTGCCAAGTCTAGCTGTTTCACCATTTGCTATAATTGGTAAAAAAGGTTTGATAAAGTGTTTTTTCTTTTATTATAGCCCATCACGAGGGTACAGTGTGCATCTTTTTTGTTTATCCAATTATCTCATTTAGTTGAGACTAATTAGATTTCTTTCTTTTCACAAACTTACCTCACTCCCCAGGTGATGGGATAAAAAGATACCTAGAACTGGCCAAACATACTGTGCACAATTTTTAGCACAGTTAACAAACAACACAATTCGATCCTCTAAGCTGAACCAGTTTGGGAGCCAGTTAGACATGCAGCCTAGGTTATCGTGGTGATGTACCCCAATAACCAGCTTTGTGAGACCAAGAAGCCAGGGGTGAGGCCAATGACTTACTCTTTCATCTGGATATGGGCCTCAGTCTGTTGAGAAGTTCAAAAGATCAGCATATATAGGTGAAACCTCGCAAGGAAACAAATTATTTAGTAATCCACAGATGTTTCACCAAAGTTACACAATGGAAAGCCCAGGCATTTGCCAATTTGCTGCATTTTTAATTATTTTACATCACTGCTTTTAATTTTTTAGCATATACTTGTTATAATTTTTGTTTATTCATACTCAATATAAACATTTGAACACAAAACCTGTCCCAACATTATGGGTCACTCACAGTGAAGAAGAAGGCATTTCAAGCTGCTATTTTGTACAATCAGGTCCTTTAATGTAATTGTAAAATTGAATGAATGTAAAATGTTTTATTGTTTGGCCTGAATGGGGTGTGATAAACGAAAGGGCTGCATAACCATAAAAGGAGTGGAAAATATAAGAAATCTGAAAAAGGGACAGTCCTTTTAATAAGTGATTCCCTAGCAGCACTTGCAACTTTAGACCTCTCATGGTACGTAAAGGGTGACACACACACTGAGTGCAACTCCTCCAGTCCTTTTATTCATGTCACCATTTCACCACTCCCGTGATGTTTCAGTGCAATAGAGCATCCTGTTGGCCGGCCATTTTTTAGGTGAATATGCTGTACATTTCTGCCAGCTTCTTCTTATGGGTACAGAATGTCGATGAGATTGCAGACAGACCCCCAAAGTGCATGTTTACCTGCCTTTTCTGTGACAGGCCCTCATAAATCACTGTTATCTCCCACTGGTGGCACACGCCGCTTTTGTCCTTCACACAATGAGGGCCTACCTCCATGATGGCTGCAGACAGTTTGTAAGCAGTGGGGCAGCTGGAGGATGATAAACTATAGACATATACACATACCCATGGTACAACAAGCACCTCGATTTCTATGTCAGAAAAGTAAATTTTTTTCGCCTTCCTCTCGTTTGTTGTTGCCATGGATTGACCATAAGCAGGCTCATTTCTATGCATCAGTATTCATGTGGTGCTTTGTATCGACCATTTATGGTTGCAAGTGGGCGGGTAGAGGGTGGGATATGAGGCTGATCCATGTGCGCACATTTCCAGGTGGACTGTGATTTACAAAGGGAAAGTTGCCTGCATGTGTGCTTGCGAATGGTTTTATAAATCAGATTTCCTTTGGGGTCACACCATTTTTGGTGCACTTTTAGGATTCAGTGCACTGTTTTATAAATGAGACCCCAAAATGGAGTGACAGGACCCTTGTACCAATCTTACATTCTTTTATTACGTATTTCAGAATTAAATGTAAAAAAAACAAATACATTCTTGAATGTAATATATGGTGGGCGTGAGTAGCCTTCTTGTTCTGTTACTTTGGCTTGAATAGTGTGTTGCATTTTCAACAGGGATGTCATTGCATCTTTTGCACCTGTACCCATGGCTTCCCTGTCTCCATATCCCTGATACAATGTTCCACTTCTTCCAGCCTTTCATCTATGAATCTCCCTTTTTACCTCTTCTTTGTGAATTACAACAGCCCTTATCCTTTCCCCCTTCAATCTTCCAACTTTTTTAGGTTGATTTTAGTTTTAATACCTTGTTGAATTTAGATGGTTTAGCTAGCTGGTAGGGAGCTTAATTTTTACCCAGTCATAAACGATTCTACGCCACCGGAAGTCCAGTACAAAGCAACACTGACAATGCGGCAGTTGACTGGGAAAATAGGGCTGGTATATGTACTGACTGATTGGAGAATGAGACAAAAGTGAGCAGGGGGATGTGTGGGGTCAGGTGACTGGGACAGATGAGAAAGTCTGAGGGTATCTGGTGAACGGATGGAGAATGGCAATAATTGCAAAGCTTAATAGAGATGCAGGAACCTGGGGAAGTGGGAATGTAGCTGAAGGAAGGGACGGACGGGCAGAATGTGCAAAACAGGACTGAGGCTGCTGTCGTGACACCTAGACCTACACAGACTGAACAAAATGGAACGTTCAGGCGGTTGTCATTTAATAGTAAAGTTGGAATTTTTGTAGTTCACTCATAGTTTTCATATAGTGTCGTTTTTGGCCGCAGCAGGCAGCTGCTTTTTGAGAAAAAGCTCTAAAAACCCGTTGTATACTACCTGCTCAGTGCCAAACAGCAGACCGACAAAGTTAGTGGCAAGCTGGTGAACATAGTGGAGCATTTACCAACTAAAGAGCCAGACAGAGCTAAAAGAGAGTGAATATTGGGCTTACATTCACCAGGTGGCTTGAAACACGACTCTAAATTAATGATAATGTGGCTCCATAAGTGCTAGGTATGGAAATAAGCAACTGTTTGCTAACAAGTTCGTCATATCAACTTTAAAGGCAATGATATGTCACTGTTGTGTTCACAACTTGTTTCTGGTGGCCCAAGTCGTAAAAAATAAAAATAAATGATTGCAGGTTAAAATATTGAAAAACGAGATGCAGTCTAATTTGAAAACCCTGATCTCCAGTGTCAAAGTTCTGTGCTTCCGCCCAGACCACCCTACTAATGAATTAATTCTTCGCAGTACAAGAATAGCACTTTTTGGACTGGAAAAATGTTGTCAGTGAACATAATCCGCACAGCAATTAAGTTTCACACAAACTGTATTAGGATGAACCATTTATGAATGTAATTTTTTTTAAGAGTTGAAATGGGATGTCGATGTTGACCCACTGGATGGCATTTGGTCTTGAAACCTTGGGACACAGGTTGCAAATTTAACACTGGCAAGTCACAGTGATTTCAATCAAGCTCTGTTGGCACAGTCCTGAGCAGAGGTGTAATCAGCAATAAATAATTCCCTGTAGGCATAGACCCGAGTCTTTAACCACTTGTTTTGCTCAAAATGAGTCTACTTTTGCCTGTAAATTCTGTCAGTGTTGCATTATTTTGCATTCTCTGATAACTGACAACATATAATAATGATTCATGTAACTAAAACTTTGCTTTTGTGCACACCAGGTATCATGGCCCATTTATAGGATTTTCCTGAGAAAAACAGTGCGTTAGTTAATGTGTTCAGAATAAAGAAAAAAACAACAACCTGTGCTTAACATGAAAAGCACTAGCCTCCTCAATTAACAAAGACAGATGACAACTTCCAAAATGTAACGAGTTAATTGTTCAGTGGAAGGCACAAATACTGAAAAGGAAATGACTGAGCCAAAAAGAAAATGAACAATGTCTTTTTGTGATGAGTCATGAAAAGATGACTACGAGATAAGAATGGACTGAGAAGACACTTTTATCTTTTTGTGCCCTACTTTAACCACACTGTCACAATGACTCAGAGGTATGCTGCATCGGGTGTGCATGGGCACTGAATGGATATCCATGCCAGTTTTGTCATTTGAGTGGATCCATGAAGAGTCTACAATTGTAATGGAGTATTTTTACACTGTGATATTAGCACTTTTACTCAAGTAAATGATCGGAGTACGTCCTCCACCACTGCATTACCAGTTGTTGGTAAGATCATCAAAGTATCAAATGAGTGATGCTGTGTTGAGAACAGATACGATCTTCAGATACACGTTTGTTAATCTACTCTCTGCTTTCTGATTTGCACTGCCATTCAGTTGAGTTTATTTATTTGACAGTGACAGTGAACATTGATCAACTGAAAAAAAGAACTGTAAATGAGCCAAAGTTAAACTCAAAGACTCAATTTTCATCCCAGATGTTATAAAGGCATCCTAAAAATAGAATAAAATCTTAATCTAAGAAATCTTATTTTTGCATGAAACTCCTACTTTTTTGTATCGCCTCTTAACACCAGGCCCAGTGTGAAGGTGCAGAAATCACAAGCAAAGACAAATTATGCATGAAACTCAATGGAACTAAGCACAGTACAACTCAAAGGAAATATTTATGAGGGCACAAATAAATAAATACCCCATAATATTGGAATGTGCTGCCCCTACAGGCAGTTGTTTTCCTTTTTATATTCTACATTCAATGAAGCATTTTTATTTTAATTGCTAATAAATCTATATATGGTAATGATTATTTGTTATAAATTAAAGAATAAATCATTCTTAAGAAACAGCTAAACAAGATTGCTGCTCTGAGACACTTGAGCTGCACGAAATTTTCACTTAGTGCATTGATATTTAAATTGAGTGTTATGTGCCTACAGGTCATATTTTATTAGGTTTTTCAAAACAAAATATATTTTTCATGCACTCATATTTATTTTTAGTCAACTATAAGCAATAAATCTGTACAAATGCCTGCATCTCTGCTTATCAGGTTAGACAATTAGTAATGATGATAAAAAAAAATGACTGTAGGAAAGGCTCATTGCTTAATCATTTCTATTTTGGTTAGACTTTTCGATTTAAAATGCCACACAGAATGCTAGAGAAAATTCAGTGTGAAGTAGGCATTATTGCTACCACAGGAGCAAACATCCTCCAGCAGGCGAGGTTGAGGCAGAGAGCTCCCCTGGGGAAGGGGAGGTGATAAAGTGGCTGAGTGCTCTGGCCTACCTGTGACCAATTTTTACTGACTGGCCGAATGACGGTAGTGGAAAAGTGGAAAACATCTGGAATTGTCACGGAAAAAAGTGTAGGGCTTAACAGCGGCAAAGGAAATTATGTCATAACGTAAATATAATCTAACTTTATCTGCTAAAAATCTAAAATAGAGGGTAAGACTCAGTGGATGAAAGTGCTGTTGGAAATTTGTGTCGGTGGCAAAGCAGATGTTGATAATGTATTCCTTTACATAGTGGAATGAACTAGTGCAGATGCAGAGTGAATTTATAATTATCTTTGGGGAAATGTAATGTATTTAAAGCAGGAGGGGTTTAAGTTTAGAAGACTCAAAGATAGCCATTGATGTTTAGGTGTTAATGGGTCAGCAAACTGCAGGCAGTGAAGTTTTATGTTTATGGTTAGCACAGTTGGTTGTTTCAGAAGTTTGAAACGCAGCAGCAGAATACGTAGAGCTGGTGCTAGTGGACTACAAAGTTGAAATTAAGGTTGTGGGTTGTCCCTTCACCACTTATAGGCTATACGCCACTGAGATCCTGAGCTTTTATCACATCAAGAAAGACCAAATCATGTTTATCTGAGCATACCACACATTCACTGTCATTGGTAGAGTTTTTTATATAGCTAGCCAGCTAATACTCCATGCTAGATTTTGGGAGGAAAAATAAATATAACTGCACTGGATTCACTGGGTTAAAAGGTATAATTAAGTTTAATATTGTTTTGAAAGACTGAGGTTTAAGTCACATGTCCCAGGGAAAAAGTCAGAATATTCATCAGTGATCCATGGAAATTAAGGAGCAGCATTTTTCTTATATTGTGAGGTTATTGTAGTACAGTATTAGATAAGAGATCAGACTGTTTTTATTCTGATGTGACCCCCACAGATATGTGGTCACATTTTTTATTTAATTTAATATTATACATATCTTTTATACAAGTAACACTGTTTATTTTCATGAAACAGCAGTTAATAAAGTCTCCCAAGGCTTGTGTGCTGAAAACTATGTATATCACTGCAGACAGTAGGGGCAGAAGAGATCTTGTAATCTTGTCGTTCTGCCAAGACCGACCAGACGAACGGCAGCAAGTTTCCTCTGCTTTATTATTTCTCTTGTTTTAAAGGTAAATAACCAGTTTACATGCCCCGCAGATCTGGGCCTTTTACAGTGACGTTACCCGGCTTACTGCAGAAAATAATAAAAAAGACAGATTACAAGAGAAGGATAACAAGGAAAGGCTATGTAACCTGTACCCTCACAAATCAGTGGCTACTATTTATGGTCCTTGGGCTTGGAGGTAATACTCATTAGGTAGTAGGCTTTGCATTAGAGCAGATAAAACCACAGTTGAATCGATTCCTTACAATTTTGCTCTTGTGTTTTTGATTTTAGAAAGGCTGAAAAAACATGACCCTCCAAAGTTTTTGTACACTATACACACCACTATGACATCTAGAGAAATCCTAAGCCTGACAGGTCTGCCTATTTAGTTACGGTTGCTGAGCTACTGTATGATTGGACAGCCGCTGTTTGGGGAAGTGGTGTATCAAATGATCAATTAAGGTAATCTCCAGTGACTTTATCAAACTGTATATCCTTTCTAAAAAATGATGTTGATATGATAGATTACACCTAACATCCCCTATACTTAAGCAACAACTACAGCAGGACTCAATTTGGGTAAAATAGAATGGGGAGAGTATTGATATGTGTAATAATTGTATAGTATCATCCAGGCTTTTACTGCAGCTGTACTTTATTTAGCCAACTCAATCTGTGCGTCCTATCCAGAAGTTCTTTAAATATAAAGGTAAAATATCTGCTTGCCATTTGCTGTCACAAAAGGTAATGCATCATCACATCAAGAACACTCTTCCAGCAACAGTACAATACTCTGGAGTCCCAGTGCTAGTGGGATGTATCGTTAGTGCCTGAGTTAAACTCAAAGAAAACACAGCACTTGGTAGCTGTGCCACTTTACTCTCTCTTGAAACTAGATGTTGTAATACTGTGTTAAACACTGTAAACTAAAAGTACAACTGAAATGTACTGAACTTTATGCATTTGCTTCTTACATCATTCCACCATCCCAGTGTTTTGTACTTTGTGACCTTTGGAAAAAAAAAACCTCAAAGGTCCACTCACTAGCTTTTTTCAGAGCTTTCAACTGTATCTCATGCTCTGGTTATCACCGAATAGAGCTGCTGTCTCAGGTGTCCTCACATTACCTACATGTGGAACATCGGCCACATGATAACAAGGGGTTCTAATCCTTTGAGATATTGTTGAAAAGTCCACTTACAGCTAGCAAGTGTACCCCACCCCCGAATAGATTTCCTACTGATTCTGCTGCTGTTTCACAAGTACAGTATACTTGTTTTCATCCCTTTACAATGCAAATAACTAAATTCAGCTAAATGTGTCATTTTGCAGTCAATGGCCTTTCTATTTCCTTTTGCTCAAGACTAGTGGCCCTAGGAAGCAAATGTGTGGGTGAGAAGGACTCATACTGGGAGCTTGAATCCCACCGAGTGACTAGCACATATGATAAATCTCTAAACAGGGTAGATGAAAATGATTATTGTGTGTATGATGGCGATACATTGTTGTGTTTATTAATCGTTTGCATTAATCAGTGCACATATTAATAACACGTAACTATCTTTCATTGAAGCTATATTGAAAGAAGTGGCTTTGTGTATAATTGTATACACATGTCCCCTTTTACCATCACACATTTGATATAATTAATTGTTGTGGATTTGAGCAAAACCTGACTGAAAAATTTGTTTTTGTAATGCTGGATTCATTGGCAGGGTGGATGAAGACCATACAGTGTAACCTTGACTACTGACATTACCTGAGATTGTATCTTTTTTTAAATGTTATATGAATAAGTTTCTTCAATATATCAATCTCAGCCTATGTTACTAAATGTCATAATTCACTGTCACAGTGTGGGGATAAAAACATTTACACTCAAACTGTATCTACTTGTAATGTAATTCAACTCGGTACAAAATTCCACAGATGTTCTATTACGGTAAACTACAGGATTCAAGTTCTGTTCAAGAAGACATCAATATAATTTTTGTCAGTAAGTATTACTTATGCCTAGTGGACAATGCTATATTTATATATATTTATATTTTTCAAATTTTCTAGTAAATTTGAAATGCAGCATTTTGATGAGCTTCTCCTCTGCTTTGGCAGCGGCAACTGTTTTACATTAGTTTCAACTTTTTAAGTGTATATATGCAGTACCAGTCAAAAGAAAATGAAGCAAGTTTCCTTTAGTCTGGCTCTCTTTGCTTTACTGAGCCTAACTGAGCCTGAGTCCAGTAAGAACTCAACAGCCTCCCAGTCTACTGATGTCCAAAGCGGGGATGAGTTATACAGTTTAATGGCCACCAGCAGGAATAATCTCCTGTGCGGCTCAGGGGAACACCTTGGGAGTATATGTCTTTGGCTAACCTGCAAAGCAGATAAGTAATGTGTTGGCACGTTTAATCAACATTTGCAAAACAATGCTAATGGTGTTTGGGCTATAGTGTGATATCCAGAGGATAACGAAGCCTTGAAAACACCCCACCGTCCCATATTGATTTCCCTCTCCTTCTAATTACAAAAATAATCTTCATCACTCATCACCAAAACCTTAAAGACACAAGGATACAAAAAGAGGACACAAAGAAACTGGAGGAAAAAACATCCTGTGGAAACTACCCAGCTTTCCTGCCAATAAAGGAAATCATGTAAAAGTGTCAATCTTACACCTCAATAGGGTGGGGAATGGGGAGGGCCTCACCACAGATGAGAGTTACCATTTTCAATTGACATATGTGCAGAATCTACATGGCAATGGGTCCCTGATGTGCAGTGTACTGATAGTAAAATAAATTATTAAACCAGTGAGGCACAGATGTACACACGCAAACACACATAGACAAAGAAGTAATGCATGCATGGCGAGAGACAGAGAATGAAAGAGAAATATATAGACAGCACTTCATGTTAATAGAGGCATATGGCATACATCAAACAATTTTATTTCCCCTGCCATAATGCAAATAGATTGCATTGTTATCTGAAGAATGCAATCTATTAGAAATATGTTAATTATAACTGTATTATGTGTCATTAGAATCTTTCATATTTTTTGTTCCCACATAGCACATTTCAGACCCTGTCATTTTACTGTGTCTGTGTGTGTGTCATGTATGATGGCCACATCAGCGTGGTCACCAACAAAAGAAAATGCAGCGAGTTTAACAGAATTATATAATTCCTTAAAGGGGCATCAACCAGAAAGGTAAACATTATATATAGTTAATCATATCAAACACACATCTGTTGGCTAATTCCCTCTGGTAACGGCTGGTTGCCAGAAACCCCATGTGGTTAGTAACCTACTTCTATTTGTTCGAGGACGGCACAATTCCATCGAGTTTGTGTGTCCAATGCTGGACCCAGTTCAGCACATAGATCCAAAATCACGGCTCTAGAGAATCTAAATTGGCGTATTCGCCAGTCATCATCATGGGCCAGGACATCTTTGTGGTCCCTGAACACGCGTTCCCTCCTAATCCTTCCATTCGCGTTGTCCTTTAGCAGTGCCAGCGCAACTACGCAACTAAAATAAAAGCCCAAAGACTGATAGACTTAGAAAATAAACTTTTAGAATTAGCGCAGTTACATATTAAGCAGAAAATCCCTCTCTGCAACAGATGAAACCAATCAAACGGGAAATAGACAAAACTGATGTGAAGAGTTAGAAATAAAGCTATAGTTCATGAGGCAAACATATTATGATCCAGGTTTGACAGCAACAAAGCTGCTAGCTTGGAGATCTGTGTAACCTCTGTTACACAGATGTTTATTAAAGCACACAACCCACCAGACGGATTTTTGGGGACCTAGGAATATTATTAATGAAGAACAACTCAACAGACTACATCAAGTAAAAGTGGGAAAGAGAATTGGATATTTTAATCTCTCCGAAGGAACAGACTCTCATCAACCACACCCAGATGACTGCTACAAACTCGCAAAATTGGTGAGACATTTTCATAACCCCAAAAACCAAATCAAAACAAATTGGACTTCAGAACCAGTGCTGAAGACAATGGGGGGACTTAATGGCAGATCACACTCACATCTTTAGGTCTTGACCCATCTTACAGCCCTTCTGGGCCCTTCAATGTGCCACTAAGAGTACATTAGGATTTACTCTTACCTAGGAAACAAATTTTATTTAAGAATTCTCATGGTAGCAACCAAGAAGCCAATTACAAGGCACTGGATTCTAAAAGAGCCCCCCACCCTGAACCAATGGATAGATACTGTAAACAGTATATACAGTGTGGGACATATGACATTCACTTTAACATTACAGAAAGAAAGGGTAGAAGAGTATTGGACTAAATCCGATATGTACCTGACTAATCAAGAGTCTGACAACTTAAACTATAGTAAATGCAACTGTGAAACATAAAAGTGAATGTAAATGAAAATGTACCATTCTGTGACTAACTCCTATGTATGTCATCCAATGACCTCATGTTTATTGTGCTATAAAAAGATGCAATAAAGTATTTTTAAAAAAATGTCCTCATGCCTTTATTTTCCAGCCTCTTCAACCAGAACCTGATCCTGAACCTGCCTGCCTGTCAGTACCTTTTACCTGCCCCATTCTTGTGTATTTGCGGCTACTTCTGTTTGAAGTTGCTGCCTTTGTATGATCATTTTACCATTTAAAATCACTGAACTGTTCCAGTCTGCCTGGTTGTCTGCATTTGGGTCCTTGTTGCTTCGTTCACACCCTGTGACACTAGGGGTAATAGTGAATGAAACCCAGATCCTCTTGCAGCCTATTTAAATTTCCAAAACACCAATCTGTATTCACCATCAACAACAGTAGCACAATGATATGTTCATCATTTAATATGCAGTTCTTCTTTGATGGTATAATTCAAACAGCTCTCTATAATGTGTTGTCCTGGTGTTTTCAAGATCTGTAGAGGAAACAGGATAGACACTTGCAAGCACCTTTGAGCTGCGCACACAGCCGTTCTGTTCACTTTTGTTGCTTGACATGGATGCTAATTTGAAGCGCAACATGTTCTGCAATCACTATGTGTCTCCTGCATTTTGGAGTGCGTTAACGCTTAAATTACTGAAGGGGACAAATTTGCTCTCTTTCAACTTTGTGGGAGGCAAAATTCTTCCATTCTCCATCTGCCCCAGAATCCTTTTGTTTGATGTGTTTCCCATTCTGCATTTATTTCCCCTCATCCTTTGTTCCCCTACTTTTTTTTCTCTCTACAACGGTCCTGGTACCTGCCTCCTGTGGTTCTGCCCTTGCCCCTGTTCCCAGCAGTCCCCACTCTTGACAGGTGACCTCATGGAGCATCGGTCTCACACGGCTGGCTGCGTCCACACAGATGTGTCCCCACTCGTCCTTTTCTGTCCTGTACCCAGTGACGTGGACCTCTACTGTCTACCCGATGTCATCCCGTGGGTTGCTGCCCCTTTTCAGTTCTTAGTCCTCTGCTGTCATCCTCCTCCTCACTTCTCTTCTCATAATTTCTTTTCTTTCTTCTTCTTGCTTTTTGGAATAACTTTTGATCTGCACTGGCTCACATGAAAATTTTGCTGCCATTTCTGCTTCTCAGGCTTTATTCTGTTCTGCCTCCGTCTCAATCCTTTTAATCTTTTTCAAATCCCACCCACTCCCTTTCATTGTCTGTGTTTCCATTGTTTCCCAGATCTTTTGAGTGTTCCTTAAGATCTCACTGCTCTCTCTCACCTGGTCTCTCCTCTTCATGTTTTCTTGGATATTTTGACCCCCCTCTCTCCTTTTCCTGCTACCTCATCCTTTCCTTTCCCTCTGTCCCACATGCAACCTCAGTCCCAAGATGAGCAATTCACAGGAAACCTTTAAGAATTGTGCAGAATGAAATGCTTCTGAAAGTTTCAGATGGGCCAGTTATAACTGAGTATGATAATAATGGTAATAATTCTGTTCTGTTCATAATAATTATGTTAATAATTAATAACTCATAAACAAGAGCAACTTTTTTTTCTAAAATTAGAAGCTTTGAAATCAAAAATGATTTCTTTTATAATGGATGGTAAAGCGACAAGAACACATACACTGCTGCTCACTGCTCTGCAGCACAAACATAGTTGTGACTATTGATTAATAGGTCATTGTATTGTGTTGTGCTCAAAACTGATCAATTTAAAATCTTCCACTGTCGGAATTTATTGTTATCATCACTGCTATTTCTTCAAGGCTTCATGATTTTTTTTAACCTAAAACATCCAATGAATTTAAGTGAACCATCTCCATTTTCAAGGTAATTTATTTATCATTTTACAACACAAGGTTGTATAATGAAATGAAAGTGTGTTGTGCCTTCATGCTACGCACATAGAACACAACAGGAACAAAATATGGTAACATAAAATAAATAAATTAAAATAAAACAATATATACAGTTATTTATATACAGTACATAGCCTACACGTATACACCCAGGAAATAATTCTGTAGCACATCTTTTAAATTTGCATCTGATGGAATGTAAACAGCTGACAGAGACAGTGATGACAACTTGGTTTCCATCTTAACACAAAAAGGTGGACATTTGTGAGACAGTGTCCGTACACTGTGCCTGTGTTTGAGTACCAAGCATCATCGATGTAAACACAGACTCCTCCTCCTTTCGTCTTGCCGGAGTCTTGCGCTCTGTCAGCTCAGAACATGATCCGCCCATCGAGTGCTTGATCTAGGATGTTGATGGAGCAGGTCTCTGATTCACATTGCTTGGCCAGCCCATGGCTCAGTCCATGGGCCAGCCTGAGTCAAATTTCATCCAGACCAGGCATTAGCCAGGAGCAGCCTTAAGTCCAAGCTGGGCAAGCATGGCTCCTGTGCCGGCTGTCTTTCCTCTCCTCCTGGGCGATAACAGCAGCCGCCGTCATACCTGCCTGGTCCAGTTGATCGGGCTCAAGGTCTGCTGGTCTTTAATCCAAACTCCACCTCTCCTTTCCAATGACAATGACGATGTATTACTGTTTTATGTAATACGCGTCTCATAAATAAAGCCGAAAAAAAACCCCAAAAAAAACACATGAACTAGTGGCGTTTTGAAGGAGCTATAGGACGCAGCATCTGCATGTGCAGCCTTTGCCATAGTCAAAATCTTCTGATACAGTCGATTTAAACAATCTTGCCATAGCCCATTAAATCCTATCCAATCAGACATCATTCAATGATGTTTCAACATTAAATCCGGGAAGAAATTACAGATTAAAACAAAATGTAGCAAAGTCCGAAGGAGCTTGCCATAGCACGTAATATTACGCGTTTTAAGACAGAAACTGGATGTATGAAATTTAAGAGTCATGAGCATTCATCAGGCAGGGAGGGTGTAACGAAATGCTAGTGGTTAGGAAAAGTAGGATCCAGAGTTTTTGGAGCTTCCTGAACTAAACGTACAGCACAATTTTTCCAGAATTACTCTGCAATGCACAATTTGTGTCCACTGCCAACATTCAGGGTCAGTTATGTGAATAGTAAATGTGTTCAGAGTCCACATCCGATGACAAACTATCCTTTCCTAGAGTAACCAAGTTTTATTTGGCATCTAACCCTAATCATACCTTATCCCTAATATGCACTATTTGCCCTTACCATGATCTTTACCTGACCTTAGCCATATTGTTTCCATGTAAAGATATTGTAGAAAGAAGTAATCATTCAAAATCAGGGGGGGCGGGGGGTTGCACCCACATGTGCTACAGTTGTGACACCCTCACTTTCCATAACCATGATGCCACCCCATCCCCACACTTTTTCCTGAGATAAACGAAAATTTGTCAGAACAGTACTTCAGAAAATGAGTTTCCCTTACATGAGGACTATTGGTTAAGTTAGATTGATTGAAGAGCCATCCAGCCAATCAGAGACATTTGGCCCGCCTACAAGGCCAGGGAAGGGTAAACAGTTGACTGCATGTAAACAAGGCTTCTGTCATTCGCTGATGCTGTCGCTGGCTGTGATGACAGATTAGAGAATAAGAATAAATCAGAGGTATGAAATGGCTCTTTAACTAGTTAGTAATGTAGAATTGTCTTATGTAACTTTGGCTTGTGATGTCTCAGCTCATGTTAGCCAGTCAACATAAAACGAAATAGGCTATCCTAGCTGTTGTGATAGTTGCTTGGTACCTCAATGACTCCAAATGCAAGCCAGCTGGCCAACAAACGTTATTGCACACTAATGGTGGCTGAGCAGAGGTTGAAGAAGTATTCAGATCCTTTTCAAGTACTAATACCACAATGTGAAAATAGTCCACTACAATTAAAAGTGCATAGGTATCATCAGCAACATGTAGTTAAAGTACCTATAGTAAGAGTAGTCATAGTGCAGTAAAATTATCCCTGTCAGTGTTTTCCTATTATATCTTATGTTTCTGGATTAATTTTACTGCTGCATTAAAGTGTACATTGCATTTTACTTCTACAGATGTTTATCATTGTGCTCATTTTAACTCCTTTATATTACTGTTGGGTAGTTTAATCTACATTAAAGCATCACTGTCCTGTGAGAACCACGCATCCCTCAACGTTTAATGAGCTCAGAAAAAAAACGGCCTTTTTTCAGCTTTGTGACTATGGATTTTCCAGCTAATCCGAGGGGGGTTTAAATAGTTTATTTCATTTAAAAAGTAGAATAATTTCAATTAAACTCATAAAGGAACACTTTAGTTTTACAAACAGTCACATTCCAAAGCACCAAATATGGCGATATATGTTTTCCACTCCTTCACTGGACTGGAAGGGGATGAAAAAATTCTAATCTCAAAAGTAACTACAGCTGTCAGACAAAAGTAGTGGAGTAAAAAGTAGAAGTATAATGTTGTATAAAATGGAAATGGAAATGCTAATTCTTATTTTTGTTTTTGTTATGCAACATAACATACACAAAATGAAAGGCAGAAGACCGTTGACTTTCAAGTCAACAAGTCACTTAAGTGAAGTCATAATGACATGTTCTTGCATTAATGCTGAAGGCTGCAGGGCTTGCGGTGGTCACCTCCCACCCCTAGAACCCCCACACTTTTGAAATTGCTGCTCCACCCCTGTTTAATATCAACCTATTTTCAGGCAATAGGGTTGAATATTGAAGATATTTTGGCTTTCACTGCTTCAATTTTGAGAACTCTTTTTAAAACGTGTAACTTGAGTTCCCCAACTTAAATCAAGTGCAATCCTAGATGATACTGTGCGGTTTAAATTAAACATTTGAAAATGTTTTCAAAGCAATACACTGACTAAACACTGAAGGGAAAAAAACCCTCTTTTAAAATCCTCTACATTTTTTTCCTCTGTTCTGAACTAGTCCACCTAATAAATATATTCTTCTTAAAGTTTTTTTATTCTACTTAAAGTGAATGGTGAAGCGCCAGATAAATCCTTTACACCAAAACCTCCCAAAACATAAGGGTAACATTTCTAAAACATATAAAAGCAAATGGCCTGTTTTTCAACTGAAACACATGCAATGAAACCATGAAACAAACACAGGACAGGAAGTGTTGAAGGTAAAGTGCCCACATATACATTGAAGTACAATGGTCACGGTTCAAGAAATTAAGGGCTATGACCTCCATCCCTACCCATAAACTGTGTGTTGATAACCCTCTAGCTGTTAGACATGGATTGCACAAACAGGATGATAATCAGTCTTGTTGGTGCTCACACTCATTCCAGCAGGAACACACACTGGCTCAGACACACACACACACACTGTCACAGGAAGAAATACAAACAGACACACACATACATCCACATTCCCTCCAACCTTGCTACAAATGGTACTTTTCTATAATTAATACTTTGATGCCAGTTTTAACAGTTGCCTGTGGTGGTGGCACGGAAGTCTAATCTGATGAACAAAGAAGAAGACAGGCTTAAGATTTTAACCTCCACTGCTCCAGTAAATATCCAGTGGCATAAACACAACCATGCTCCCAAACAAATATTGAACCCAATACCACCATGCCTAATTAAGTAATACCATTGGAACCCAAGGCAGTGCGTTCCTCAGACTTAGATCCGCATTTGGTAAAAACTACACCTCCCCCAAAATTCCCAGGTAAATATTAACATCTATTCTATGTTTACACTCGTATTGGTTAGTAAGAATCTGAGAGGAAACAAAGAGCTAGAAGGTGACCCTTTGGAAAAATAAACACTTGGCTAGATTTGGAAAATAGAGAGACAGTGGTTCTGACGGTGGTGGTGGTGGTGGGTGGGGGTAGATTGTGGGTAAGCGGGTGGAATTAAATTGCCCACAGAAGTCATCTCTTCCTCCCATATTTTCACTCTCTGCCTCTTTTGCAGCCAGGAAGACAGCCAGCCAGCAGCAGCACAAGGTAACCTTTCTCTAATTGATGTGTGTGTGGTGCCCAACGCACCAGGCAGCCATATTGTGAGGGAGTAGAGAGTAGCCCAGGCCGCAGCATGAGGCAGGGTTTGACAACGGGAGGGGGTTGATGCAGCCGTGCAGTTTGAGTGATGCACCACAATCAGATGCAAGTGTAACGGGCACAGTCGGAAGCGGGGACTTTAATTTCTTTCACACTGCAAACTCTAAAAACTTTCAGTAATTCACTTCAAACATTGTTATTATTACCGTTATTTTGTCATCTGTAAAGCACTTTTTAACTATGTTAAAGTGCAAATAGACACCTTTTTTGGTTTAACTTATCGTTGTGATGTTGATTACACAATGTAATGGCTATAGAATAATGACACAATCTGCATTTAGATCAAAAGCCTCGCTTTCACTATGTTATTCTGTCTGCCACCGGGCACGATTTTTCACAGAAAAATGAAGGCATTAAATTTACAGCACAAACCTCTGTCCATTGTTTTATCACTATATGATAAATGTGGAATATTGCACACGATTATTAGTTAAGTTTGGTTTAAGATTAGCATTATAGTTATGCCACAGTTTCTAGAGTCAAAATAGTTAGTCTTATAGCATAATAAATAGAACTAGCATGTACTAGCACTACAACAAAATATTCACTTTTAATTACACTGCAAATTAATTCTTCCTGCAATTGACCATTTGCTAAACCAGCAGATGGTGTGCATGGGGCTGTAGCAAGAGTGAAATGCTGCATTTAAAGAGTTTTCAAAACCAAAAACGTAAGAGCAAATGTGTAAGGAATGGATTAACTATGTGTTTATCTGCTCTAAAGTAAACTGCAAACATCAGCATGTCTGACTATCTTAACGCTACTCTAGCAGTAACAGTTACTTCAAAGGCCAAGGAGAACATCATTAACTAAGAACATTCATTTTGGGGCTTACAGCTTACGTTCAAATAAAGCCCCGTTCATGACTAACACATTCAGTGCATAGAACTTCCCCATTGTGAGGAAGCCGGTCCTGGACACTTTTTTTAGGCTTTTTTTTAGGGGTTTAGTCTAATGTTAGCAGCTAAATTTGAAAAAATACTGTTTGAAAATCCAAAAAGTATGTAAGCTAAGCAGCCAGATAAGTTCTAACTAAATAACAGTCTGATCTTACATTGTCCCTTATAGGACTAACAAGCTATCCACAATACAAGAAGAATGCTGCTCCTTTATTCCCATATCTTCTACATTAATCATCAATTGGCTTTTTGCCTTTGACATGTAGCTTTAGCCCAATATCATGTCTATAGCCATTAGTGCATATTTAAGCCCGTTTACAGATCTTGTTTTCATGGCGCTAATGTTATCTTAATTAGCTAGCTAGCTACAGCTGATAAAAATCTGCCAGCAACAGCTGTCATTACAGCCGACCAAAATGAATGGTCACCAGCTACAAAATAGAAACCTGTTTTTGTCTTCCTTTGTGTAAAATTGAAGACACATTGCTTAAAAAATTACTAAGAATATCGAGAGGGAAATCTGCTCATGTTATAATTGTAAACTTCAAGAAATGAAAGCCTGACAGGCATTGCAATAGTAAGGGGAGCTGATATTAGTAAAGGGTCAGTTACTTCACTGAAAATGAAATGCTTTTGCTCTCTGCAGGGCTCCTGTGACAATTTTGTCCCTGAGAAAGTTGTATCTGCACAGTCCATGGTATTTTAAGACCAAATATGAAATAGCTGACTTCCAGGCATATTGGCAGCCATCCTGGAGATTTTAGTAATAAGACATAATAGCTTAATATGATTTTTTTTTTTCAATTGGTAATTGCATTCTCCTTGCCTTCATCTGAGGAATGCATAATAATTAGATAAAAACAGAGCCCTCATTTTAATTTATACAGGCCGACTGTAAACTTTCCCCCTATATTTTGAAATTCAAAGAATCTGTTCCTGAATCCTCTAAGTCTCTGCTTAGACTGCTGCCCCCGCGACCCGGCCCCGGATAAGCGGTAGAAAATGGATGGATGGATGGATGGATGGATGGATGTTCCTGAATCCTAAGCTAATTGAATAAAAAATGTTAACCTCATCCTAACCTGCTACAGTACAGACTGTGGCCAAACACTGTTGCTGTCCTTGGTGCTGATCCTGTCTGTAACAGAGTTATCCATGGTCCTGAAACAGCGGATGCTTTAGTGAAAGCTAGGGTTCAAGCAGGCAACTACATTTTTTATGTTTTTAAACCTCTTCTTTTTTCTCCAGGGATAGGCTATGGCACCAATATGCAAAGTCACTTCTACTTTTGATAATCCAGCAAAGGTTTGCTGAATACACTCTTTTTCAGTAAACACTTCAGCTTATACTGATGCAGCAAACACACAGTCATACCTTAGAGCAGCTTGGGCAACCAGTGTTTTACTGTGCGTCAATTAGTTACTCCACCGGAACATTTGTGCCTTCCCCAACAGCACCTTGGCGACAGTTGTTTAAGGGCAATGTTTATTCATTAATTCATTCTCCACCCAAATTTTCCAGCCAGCCTGAAGATGTGAATCAGAAATGCCCCTATAACGACTCTGCTTGGGTGACAGACAACTGCCGGTGCAATTACTGCTTCTGTTTCTTTTGACTTATTGCTTTTCATCCATTAAAATTTTCCCATGAGAACAGTTTGTAATTTAGTCTGTGAATAGGCTACATTCTGGAGCCACAAAAACAATAGAATAATATCTCCGCATGAAGCCATTTATGAAATGTAGGTACACTCTGCTGCAGTCATAATGGACACCGGTGTAAATGGTTGTAAGTGTGCACGATATGGTTAAATAAATGATATTGCTATTATTGTGACAGATATTACAATTGCGATATGATTCACAATTAATGGGAATGATCTTTTTTGCATAACAATTTTCATTTTTACCAAAATTGGGGTCTGAGTTGTGAAGTTAATCATTTCATACGTTTCAGTGTTCAAATGAAAAATGTAATTTCAAATTAAATGTCACATGGTCTCCCTCCTTTGGTCTTTTAACAGTCAAAATCTTATTGTTGAGTTTATGTCTTTTTGGTCACAGTATCTCAAACTACATTTGGATTTGTTATTTTTTAATGTACAAACTGTTTTTGTTTTATATTTGATCATGTATACGTATGGGTAACTCTTCATTATGGAAAATGTAATCGTGATAATTGTATCAGATTATAATGATTTCTCAATCTCATGCAAAATCATAATTATACCAACACTCTTTCATTATACCTCTAAGAAAGCGAGCCGTCTTGGTCATGATCGAGCTAGTTAACTGTCAATAAGCTGCACTTTTGCAGGTTCGGGTTTAAGGACTTGTCGCTATGACAACAGATCCAGATGAATTTTAAACAAGCTTTGAAGAACAAAAAAAATGCTGAAGATTCAGTGTTCCTGTCAAACATGTTTCTTCTTGGATATGTGTGCACCAGAGTAAGCACATCAACATGAGCTGCTTGATTATAAGTTAGAGTGTATGTGTGGTGGATTGTGTATCTATGGAAAAGGCACTATGCGTGGGATGGCTCAGTAGGCATTTCCGATTCTGTAGGAGAATTAAATAGGTGGAAAACCATTTCTGTCACAGGTGTAAGAAGGTGAGAAATAATGTATAAAATCCCCGCTAGCAAGCCTATTCATTAGCTGTAATGCAACAGTGTTCCTTCCACATCTCTCTGAGTCACACACATGTACTGCATGCTTTTGATCAGTGGTGTCAGAGGACAGTTTCAACCCAGAGTTGGCAGCACAATAACTCACAGGTTTTTCCAATTCGGTGTCTGAGTTATTAAACCTTGTCATGCAAATAAAGTCACAATGTGACAATTATCTAAAAGTCACTGGGGAGTGCATGTTTACCAGATGACAGATGTATGGCAAGGTGTAGTGTGTAGCTGCCATTGCTGTTATGGTATCACTCTTCCTAGAATACCTGACCTGTCAGTGGTAGGAGAAAAAATTAGGAGAGCAAATTTAAACACGTTTGTGTCTCTGGTCGCATCAGTTGGGACACAGAGAGAGATGCAGAGACTGTACGAGCTCATACAGGAACTGCATTGTCAGCACAGCTGCCAACTCTGTCTCAAAATGCACATTTTGTTTATGTGGAAGAGAAGGTCGTGTTAACCACTGATCCAGCCTCTAACTTGGGGTGGTGAAAGTAAAGAAGGGAGTTCAAAAGCAGGGAGAGAAACAGGAACCAGAGGCCAAAAAGGAAGAAGATGCGCCTCCCAAGGTGGCCGTTAAATTGTCTGGAATGACTCCCTGTTAACAACAAAACATCCACCATCCACCCGAGCAGCCCAGCGACTTTTATTCCAAGTGTAATTTACCATTTACTGTTTCTGGTCTTTACAGACCTCCTGTGGTTTGTGGCTGCTGTGCTTTTTCCAGCAAAAACCCACCATATTCTGCCGCAAGGTCATTGGTTTGTAGAAACCTACTGGGCTTCACAACAATCATTGACACCAAAATGGCTCCACAATGTGCATCATCTCCTCAACTTTCATGCCAGTAAACACACAGCACCAGTACAATTTATATTCGTTTTACATGGACAGGCAGGGTTGTTACTGGGATTTAATATGTGGTATTGTGTTTAATTTTGCAACATATTTGTTTCTTAAATAATAATAAACATTATTTCTATGGCACTTTTTTCAACACAAAGTGCTTTATAGAACAAAATAAAATAGTACACAGTCCTGATAACAACAAAATCATAAATAGCAATATAGAAGACCTGAATAAAACAGTGTGTAATAAAAACAGGTAAAAAAGAGAGACTAGACTAATAACACATTCACTATAAAATAGCTTCCTATAAAAGTAAGTTTTGAGAAGTGATTTAAAAGAAGGTACTGAGTTTGCTAACCTAAGTTGCTCAGGTAGAGTACTTTTTCAATGTACACTCCCAGGTTTCGTTATAAATTCCAGGGTTACCTCAAGGCTTATGAACATCTCAAGATCCTTAAGTTCAAGTGAAAAACTGAAAACACCACCCTTGTTTGTTGTCAGAAAGCTATAAGGAGAAGAATTAATCAAGTACATGACTTTATACCAAGCTAGCAATATATATTTTAAATCTGAGCTTTACACAAGCTGGTGATCCTGTTAATGTCTCTCCCCTGACATTGTTACAACTGGGGAGATGCACTACAAGCTGTCTCTGTTTAACTCTGATTTGCAATTTGGGTGCCAAAGGTCTGCTGTGTAGAGCTTTCTGTGAGTGTAGTTATTTCCTCTATGAGGTCCTGTCTCCTGGTGGGAAGGAGAATATGTCTCGACTCAAGCTGGAGTTATTCCCTTCACAGATGACTTCCTGTTTTGTCACCACCACATGTGCATGTCACGGACAAGGACATAGGACATGGACATAGTCCCACCTATGCCACATATTGAGCATGTGCACACATGCAACATGTAAAAACACACATTCACACTAATATATCTAGGGATGTCCCGATCTGATCCACGTCATCGGTATAGTGCCGATACTGGCTCAGAACGCTGGATCGGAGATCGGAGGGGAGAAAAAAATATGATCCGATACCTATCCAATACAAACCATGGTAAAATCTAGCTTAAACCGTCACCTAAATGCTTGAATATTACCATTTCCTTTGCTGCGACATCCAGTAAAGCGCGCAGCCAGTCACTTGATAACAGTAGGAGCCAATTAAAGTCGCATGAGGATGAGAGTTAGCTAACTTACAGAAAAGCTATGTCTGCGGTGTGGACGTATTTTAACCTTAAGAGGAAAAGAGTCCAACTGCCGAATGCAAAATTTGCAACGCAAATATTTAGAGGGGCAGCAGTGCTGTCGGTTGGTTTAACACCACAAACTTAATTAGGCATTTGGAAAAACACCACACGGAACAACATCGTGAATGTCTGCAGGCAACGGCTGCACAGAAAAGCAAAATGCCCCGAAAGCAGACACGGCTGGAATCATTAAAAAGTCAACAGAAACTCCCCACATGCAGCAACAAGGCCAAATGGATAACGGAGTAGGTTAACTAGTTCAGTTTACTGTCCTGGACGACCAACCCCTTTCAGTGGTAGAAAATGTGGGGTTTCAATGCTTAATTAAGAGTGGCAGTCTTTTATAATCAACTGTCAGTTCATGCACAATTACTTTATACTGTAATATTAACCTCAACCGGTAAACCCACTTTGTACATTACACTTATTTAAATTTTAAATTTATACTTATACCCACTTTGTAGTTACCTGTATTATAGTGTATTATATTTTTGCTTTTTGCTTAGTACTTCCATTCTTGTGTGCACTGACTTGATTGTGAGCTGCTGTTACAAAGAGTTTCCCCTCGGGGATTAATAAAGTATTTCTCAGTCTGATTTTGTTGTGGACTAGTATTTGTTCTCCATTTGAGTGAGATGTTTTTAGGTGGCTATTTGAGCAAAGTGCTTCCATGTATTTTATTATTAGCAGTAATATTAATTCAAGAATAAAATAAAAATATCGGATTGATATTGGAATCGGCAATGGCCAAAGCTGCGGCATCGGTATCGGAAGTGAAAAAGTGGTGTCGGGACATCCCTAAACATATCCCAAATACACTCAATTCAGTTTATAGCAAAGCCGCAAATCAAACCTGTTTACTAAGAATTACATTGATATACTACTAATTTGCTAACAGTAAATACACTTTGAAAGAAACATAATTGCTCCCAGTTTTTTATCACCATAATGAGGAAAAGCTTTTTATTGTATCTACAAAGTCACAAAATGTTCACTGACTACGTATTTCAATGTTATAGCTTCCCTACAATACTCACTGTGGTAACTAAAAACACGATTATTACTTTATGGTTATATTTAGGCAACCCAAGGTTGGTTCTGGAGGTTGATAGGTTTGGGGAAGAGTGTGGTCTTTGTTAATACTGAAAAGGTTAACACTGATTTTTTTTTTAATATGTAACCAAAAACCCCTAACCTTAGATTTAAGGAACTAAAGCACAGTTCACGCACAATGACAAAAATATGCATATGCACTTGTTTATAAGATTTATAAATTAATGCATGGTTCTGTTTGGATGCACGTGCACCAGCCTCATTTCCACTCCTACTGTTAGTCGCAGATTAATTAATGTGCATTCTGAGTTTACATAAGAGTACACTGTCTACACACAAATATGCAGTAAATATATACGTTTAACATGCACTCAATGCCCATATTAAAACATCTTTAAACATCATGGCAGAAAGGGAACTAAAGTTGTTGAACTGGCTTTCCCTCATCTCTCTGCTCTCTGTTGTTCTATAGCTATTGAGATCTTAGGTGACGCAAGACAAAAGCTCAGGCAGCTTAATATTTGATGCTTATGAGGATTGTGTGTATGAACGACAACAGGAGTCACACAGTCTGTTTGGTAGGAGTACATTTTGCATTTGACTTGTATTTCATTTTTGTCAGTGACTGACTCAGCTCTCATGGTATGCCTGTAAATGACTGTAAGAAAAATCACCACTGAAACAAAAATTTGTTATAAAATACAAAAGCCCGATAGGCTATTTCATAATAAAGAAGTCTCATTTTAACTCTTTGAAAAATAAATCTGACTCCATTGGGTTTCATAAAAAGGTGACTTCAAATGATTCCATTACATCCTATTACAGAGATTGGAACATTTAATTGGCATTAAAGGAACCGCATTAAGCTGATTTAAATCCTCTATCAGATCGATCTCAGCAAGGTTCTGTGCTTGGACCAATTCTATTCACCTTATATATGCTTCCTTAAGGCAGTTTTATGAGGAAACACACCATAAACTTCCACATCCTTACTCAAAATGATGCAGAACAAACAGTCCATGCGTTTGTAGAATAGGAGCAAGAACCTTCATCTGTCAAGCTCCTTTCCTGTGGAATCAGGTCCCAGTTTGATTTCGGGAGGCAGACACCATCTCCAAATTGAATTTGCATTCTCTCTCTCTCTCTCTCTCTCTCTCTCTCTCTCTCTCTCTCTCTCTCTCACTGGCAGTGGCGAATGGCCATCCACCCTAAATCTGGTTCTGCCCAAGATTTCTGCCTCTTAAAAGGAAGTTTCCCTTGCCATGGTCACAAAGTGCTTGCTCATGGTGGGATTTGTTGGACCTCTGTAAATAATATTATAAAGAGTGCGGTCTGCAATGAGATAACTGTCCATTTTCATGCTCTAAATAGGTACTCTAGGGGTACTCCTCCATAGGTTCACCTCCATAAAGTTCACAACAGTCACATTTTAAAAAAGCAGCAGGGGCCAGTATATCCTGATTTTTAGTCTCTAGTATGAGCCAAGCTCCAGAAAACGCTGGATCCTACATTTCCCTTCATGCAACTGAAAAGCATGTTTCATTAGAACCTCCCTTCATCATAAATGCTCACTTCTTTCAAACCCCACACCTCTAATTTGTAATACACATCATCAGGGTTATTTTTTCCAACTTTGGAATGAGAAATATAATTAAAAGTTTTGAAACAAGAATTACATTAACTCTCTTACAGAAAAGTGATCTGTGACCAAGTAATATCTGTTATGTAAGAGTTTAGGTATGTGCTGTATGTGTATCTGTCGTTGATGCCTTTCTGTTCTTGTATGCAATCTATGTATGTAATCACACCCTGTTCATTTTATGATCAGTCCCTCAACTGTCAATTTCCTTCTCCGTGAGCAGTAGACACCTGCAACAAACAAACAGCATCCCCAAATGCTCACTGCTTGGCCAACTATCTAATAAATGTCACGCACCGCGGCTCTTGTTCTTTTTTATGTGACATCAGTAGGTGCCCTGACTGGCCACATTTAATCTTATTGTAACGCCCTTAGGCCCCATTAAACACAAAGCCAACACCAGCAGTGTGGGAATAGCTCGCCCCTGCAACATAGTCCTGAGTAATGACTTTAAAGGAAAAATCACCTCAAATTATAGCAGGGGTGATACATTAGGCAAAAGCCACCAAATGGTGCAATGGAATGGGTAGCTTTCTGTACGAGGAGGGGTAAGCAGGAAAACTGCCGCAGCGACAGCTAGTACAGGGTACAAGGTAATTTGTTTATTATTTATAAATATAATATTTGTTTATTATTATACAATACAAAGTTGTTATATATATATATATATATATATATATATATATGCTCGGGTGTTGGTGGAGCAGGTCTCTGCAAAGATGTGGGCACAACAGTCTTTGATTTACCATTGCTTGGCCAGTCTGAGTCCCATTTCGTCCAGACTGGACATTAGCCAGGAGCAGCCTTAAGTCCAAACTGGGGCAGCATGGCTCCTATCCTGGCCCTTCCTCTCCTCCCGGGGCGATCAAACAGCAAGGTCTGCTGCTCTTTAATCCAAACCTTGGCTTCCTTTAGTGTTTCAGAAGTAAAGCCAGAAAAAATAATTTAACAGATAAAAACAAAAAATGTAGCGGAGTTTGAAAACAATAGTCAATAGGCTGCAGCATCTACATGCGCAGCCATTGTCATAATCTCCCAATCTAGTCGATTAGAACAATTTTTGGCTTATCCCTTTAAATCCAATCCAATCAGACATTAAACAATGATGTTTCAGCAATAAAGCTGCAAAAAACCCTAAAACATGTTTTTTTAAATGTAGCAAGTTTGAAGGAGCTATGAGCTGCTGCATCTACATGCAATAATATGACCTGTATGGCATCCTTATAGAAACAGTTTGGTGTTTTAGACAACTTGCTACAGGTCTAAACATGTATTTATGAATATATCTTAATTTGAATAAGACCTACAGTACATATGCAAAACTGTCAATTTGACCAAATAGCCTTATAGCCTCTAGTTTTTGAATGTGTAAAAGTTCACTCTTAAAAGGGAACGCCACAGATTTTACACATCAAAGTCTGTTGAGAAGGCTGAATCTTCTGAACGAACCGTTGCCCTGTGAGTTGCATTGACATTTACATTTACATTTAGTCATTTAGCAGACGCTTTTATCCAAAGCGACTTACATATGAAGAAGACAATGGAAGCAATTATAACAACACAAGGTAACAAAAAGCATAAGTGCATCAAAAACTAGTCTGATTAAAGCCCAGCACAGTATATAAAGCTAAGGAGGTTTTTTTTTGTTTTTTTTTGCATTGTGGGTAATGTAGGCGCCAGATTTTGTCAAGGGAGAACAATGTGTGAAATATGACGGACGGTATCTCTGGTTCTGCTGCATTAATTGAGACTTTTTTTTAAACTGTCCATCGTGAGTCTGACAGTTACAGGAATCCAATCCTAAATTGGTGCAGTACTCTTTTAAAAGTAACCTGTGGAGTTTTTTTACCTCTGCACATTCATGTGCACATGGGTGACGCGATACACATTCCTGCCAATGGTTTCTTACTATTCCACTGACCTTCAGGTGGTGGTAACCAAGAAACAGCAATACACTAACAAAGGCAGAGAAGAAGAAGAAGACAGTCAGCTAGTTAACATTTGATGTTAATGATCAAATGTTCCAAAAATCAGTTTTGCAAATGTTTTATGAGGAAGAAAATACATCCAAGACGTGAGTTCGACCTCAAGGACACACACAATGCATTTTGGTGAGTAACACTCAAAACATAACTTTTGCTTGTTTACAAGGAAATTCCAGAGGGTACCTTCCACTGCCAAAGGAAATGGATCCGAAAAATTACACCATATTTGTTCAAAAGAGCAATATTCTGTTTAGATTTTATTTTAAATGACATTTTGAATATGTGCCGGTTATTTGTTTTACCAAGTTGTTTGTTGGTTTCAAAATCAATTAACTGTTTTTTGTTCTTCTTAATAACAGAAAAATATATATTGATATATAATAATTTGCTTCTGGGCCTCCTTATTTTTTAGTTAGACTATCCCTTAGCCTATAGTACAGGGCCATGTCAGTTTTGGAGTGTCCCTTCATCTTCATTTGGATTGTAATATGTTTTTGCTATAAGTTTCCAAATGGACAAATTTCTCCATTATATATACCTTTTTGTTAATACCTGTACTCCAACCATATAGATTAACTCATTGAAACATGTGCAATCATTGTTATTTAAAAAAGCGTAGCATTGCACCCTTCTCAGTTTTGCAGAGTTGCACATCACATTTAGAAACTGTCAGAACACTTCAAACACTAAGAAGGGAAGACATTTTTACTCTTCCTGCTAAAGTTGCATGTGATATACAGTAAAGCAGGTAAAGCAGTAAAGCAGGTGATCACTGCTGAGGCAGCTCCTCAAGCTCGGCTGAAAAGCAGTATCTCCCTAACAGTGTCCTGGGGTGTAACTGCTTTAATCTTAACTTAAGCTTTGATAAGGTCATAATTAATGCTTGTTAGGATACCTGACACCTTGAGCATTTCTGTTATTCTGTCACATATTTGCAAACCTCAGCTGATCTGAGCAATACATGCGCAAATCTGTTTGCAGTGTGATAAGGACAAGAGAGATAAGAAGACTTTTGTCTAACAAAGTGACAGATGTTGCCAGTGAAACACCAATGTTGTTGCCCGACCATCCTGTTTGTCTTCATTACAAGGCTGCAATAACATTCTTCCGGTGCAATATCAGTGATGCCTGCGGCCCTCCCAGAAACCACTAACTGTTAGACACATTTGGGTCAAATGTAAAATTCAAGCTTTCAAGTCAAGATTATCTTTAATCTTCTAAGCAGAGAGAGGCTCACATCTAGTCCATGACATTTATTTTGTATGCATTTATTTTTCCCCATTCCCAGTTTATCAATTAAAAAAACACACATAAAAGTTGAATTACCCCTGAGAGTTTGACAGCAACTGTGCTAAAAGGCAAAAACTCACCCAGTGATCAGAGAAATACTATCAAAAGTGTGGGGTCAATAGTATGTTTACAATAGAGGACTTCCTATTACTTACATTATCTGAATTAATTTAATCTTGTAAACATCTAGGTGAGATGGTAAAAAAAATCAAAAAAATCATTTTTTGTTTGTCAGTTTGGCATGGTGGGCAGCTCTAAATACTACACTACCCATGAGCCTCCGTCGCCAGCACTATGGAGAAGGGTGCTATAGTTGCTGAACTCATAAAAAACTGACCCAGCAAATGACCCGGTAAAATGCACCTTAGGAGTCGTTAACTTCTTCCCAAAAGTTTTTTATGTACAGGCCAAATATTTTCAAATGCAGTTCAAATCTTTTGTACTGATAATGCAACTGGGACAGCTTCAGAGAAGCTCCAACTGTGACATTACATTGTCTATGGGAAAAATTAATGGGATTCATCCCAATTTCCAACTAAATACGAAGCATTTTGAAATTATTGCAAATGAATCAGTATTAGGCATGTGTAAACAGAGCTTGATTGTCACATGCTGTAATTTCAAGGCCTTTAAAGTAACCTTTTCTGCTGAAGGGAAAATAGCAAAATCACATTACCCTGACTAACTGGGACATATTTTGTTTCTGGAAAGACTGTTGCTATTGAGTTTTTCAAGTTTATTTTTTCAAGTGCCTTGAGCACCGCAACCACAATTCCATTCACTTCCACTGTATTGGGGGCGCGGTGGTGGAGAACTCAAAACCTCAGCAAATGAAACCAAAACTATTTGCAAGACTTTTCAGTACCAAGGGTGGTCGGAAAATAACGTATTGTCACGGCTACCTTAATTCCTATTCATACAGTTTTGAAGGAAATGAAACCTTTTGGCAATAAGCTACCATTTTCTGCTCCCAACCCTCTACTCTCGTGTATTTTAACACACTCATTTACCATTTACCAAGTGTTCCACTTCATTGGGTTGGCAGAGATGATACTGTCAGCTAAAAGGGTAGTGAGACACTCTACTTGCAAACACAGTCCACACATGCAAAACGAATACCTCTTGTAGTGGTACAAACATAGCATAAATGATAAATCAGGAGTCCTGCACAACTTCTTACAGACGTCTCTGCTTTGCTAAAACCACTCGGAGTAAAGGTGTACTAATGCAGGAATCATCAGCTACAGGTTATGTGCAAGCAACATGGCTCTGGGATGGCAACGTTGGTACAGACATTCATGTTACACATGGCATGGATTGTAATAACTTAAAACAAGTTTAATTACGATTAGGGTACTATGTGTTAAAAAATATTTGTATCCTCTCTCCTCCGCGTCTCAAAAAAGCTGAAATTTATAAACTTTAAAAGTTTGTGTTGTAAAACCGTCATTAGACTGCAACTACAGCCGGCAGAAAAATAATGGCATGGCACCTGGAATATGATGCATCATATAAAGGACTTATGATGGCTCTGCAGCCATTGAAATCACATCCCATTATTTTTGCAAAGGAAGAGGCAAAGAGAGTGTGCACATTTAATTTCTCAGCTGATCATGAAGGCAGATTCTATTTACAGCCTGCACATGGGGAAACTGAGAAAGATGGAGGGGGTTAGGAAAGAGGAGAGAGAGACCAAGAGAGAGGGAGAGGGAGAGGGAACAGTCTCAGGGTGATGGAAGGTTTTAATCGGTCATCCTGACAAACCTCATTACAACCACTACAGTGCAAAGCAAGGAAAAACCCTCTTGTTAAACAAATAGCACTTTCTCTCTTTCATGATTCTTCTTTGTCAATAGAAGATGGTCATATTTTTGGTGTGGCCTACTTTCCTGGAAACAGACACAGATATTAGGGCTGTATGTGTGGAATCGCTTTTAGTGGGGTGTGTGATACCACTAGAAACCTGGTTTGGGCCCTGACTCCAGATACAACTATACATTGTGTCGGTATATGGTAACATGTGTGTTTCATCTTTATATTTCTGTTGTCATACAGCTAGGCCTACATGAGTAAAAAAAATAAATACATTTTGATTGATTAATTGTCACAATTCACTGGCTGGCTTACATAATTGTTGCACAGTTTTGAGCGTTGAGAGCCTCGATGAATTCACTATTTTATACTTGTGCTGTTGTGTGACAGTTGAAACAGAAACATATAGACACCTGCAGGCTACCATGTCATTGGTTATATTGAAACAGAAACAAACATTTTAAAATGTTTACGTTCACTAAAACAGAAAAATTCCTCCCTTACCTCCTTCAAATAGTTGAGATTAATTAAGTAGCCAGCCTACCAATACTGCCATACGTGACACATGTTCGAGGCCAAAACTGTGAGAATTGTGACATCAGTGATGTAGCCGATGACAAGGTCCAGGGTGGTAGCCTAGTTCAATGGGACAGTGGGAGTCAGCCTTGGCTCTAGCCAGAGAACACAAAGAAAAATATTTTTCAAATCTGGATTGTCAGCTCGGGAAGGTGAAGCCTGACATTATAGCCAGATGATGGTTCAAAGCATCACTTTTAAGCCACAGCTTGGGGAAAGAGCCCAGTGAAACAGCAAGACTTTAGAGCAAAATAAAATGACTTGAGTGGAACTAAATATGAAATAGCTAGAAAATATGATAGCTTGGTCGCTTGGATAGCTTGATAGCTGGATAGCATTAGCTCAACTTTGATGAACTCTGACATGCATATTCATGCCACTGACCAACAGCAGACCAAACTATCAAGCTATCCAAGCGACCAAGCTATCATATTTTCTGTTTTACAGAAGGGACATGGTTTGCACACAGTTCTGCAGACGCAAACTCAGGTTTTCATCCAAATGTTGCAAATTTTAACAAAATTTCCCAGAAAAATGCGAATTTATGTGCATTTCAATCCACTGCCGTTACGTGAATATTAGGAGTTGAGCGCATTGAGATAAACATCTGGTGGCACGAATTCTTCATTCGGGTGCCATTAAACCATTGCAGGGGAGGGCACAATGAAATGATGGAATTATAAAGAGCACTAGTCAAATCTCTAACAGTGGGAAACAATGTAGAAATATGGCATATTGGATTACCGTCTCCTCATCACTCCACACAGATCTGATGTTTTTATCCGCTGTCATTTTTTGTCTTCTGATTTATTTGCTAAGTCAGTTTCCATTGCGCTTTGTCACATTTTGTTTTTAACAATATCAACCACTTTACACCTTGTGTAAAAAAGCATATGAACTTTTTTTCTGGCATTTCCACTATGCTTTTCTTTGTTCTGTTATATTAATTGGTGAATGGCAAATTGTAGACACTATACCTCACCAAGCTTTCAGCATCACCAAATTTACCAGGGATTCCAAGGGTCCCAGGACTGTAGCCCCACCTGCCTAATCACATGACCATTTTGATATTATAGTAGGGGGACATATTTGAGGACACAGTGCATTATAACCACCCAGTAAAAGAAACATGCTTTATTGGAGAGCAGATGTTGCTAGAGACAACTGAAAGTAAACTGTTAATGAGACCACTGTTAAGACCATATTCATTTCCAAGTCTAACCTGCCTGGCTAGACTGATATTGTATTTTACTGGCTTGTGGAAGTACCCCCTTTTTGAAGAGTCACTTCACTGCCTCTGAACTAGAATTGGATGCCTTGGCCTGGTAAGTTCCCAAACTGTTACCCTTTCCGCATGCATACTGTGAAGAAGGTTGGGTAACTGATCCAGCAGGGTCATTGGTTCACCACAATAGCAATAAAGAAGGTTACTTTCATTGTCTCAGTCATTTACAGAAGCACAGGAAGTTTTTGAAAATCCAGTTAAGGCTAACACCTCCACAGTCAAAGTCGCAGGCAATACGCTTACCTGATAAAAGTGCTCTCCATCTTAGTTTTATATGTGCATTTCATCTTTAAAATGTTGCCGTTCTTGTGAAAAACTTGGTGTGTGCACCATCAGTTGTTATTCATTTGAAAAAAAGTTGGACTTTTTATTGTCTGTTCAATCCTAATACACATTTAGTCCAAACTACTTGTCTGTCTTTCGAACAGTATTCTCCAGTTTTCCTTACACTCAGGGAACTTTGTCTGTTTACCAGTTTATGAAACGTTGGTTCCATTACTGAAGTACGCTACCTAAATAACAGAATAGTCATTTAAGTCAGACAATGATATAACAATGATAGTAATAAAATTGTTGATTCCGGCAGATATTAATTCAGATGCCTACATGGGACTCTCTTTAAGGACATAATAACAGGCCCTATTTTTTCCTGTCAAAATGACTGTCAAATCTACAAGCAGACTTCAAAGTGAAGGAAACAAGTACATTCTTGACATCTTAGCCAGCATTTTCTGTGTTCCAAACATAGACTGTATATAAAGATAGACAACATGTCTCTACTTCCTTCCCAACAGCCATCTTGCGCTTTTGACGACATTCTGAGCCAGAGTCTGCTCAGTAGCGATCTGAGTTGGAGCCGCGGTATCAAGGTCCCGCCCATACACCCGGCCGACTCAGCTGCGAGCAGGGCACACCTCTCCATCATGACGTGAAACCCCCTTTTTATATCATCAAATAACTAATTAAAACCAAACGTATCAGAAAAAACAACACTTGAACATACATCATAGTGATAAGAACTACCTAAAATGACATGATAATGCAGATGCAGTGTCCATCACCATAGTGACATTATTGAATCTCTAAAAGAAAAAGAGAATAAAACCTAAGGGAACAAACTAATTGGCTGACCTTTATCGACTCCTTTGGAGGAGACACAGACCAACGTGCACCATCCCTCGTAACATCCGCATAATTAATGTCAATCGATCTGGCTCCCCTTTTTCTCTCCCCTGATGCAGACAAATGTGCCAAGTTGGAGAGTGACAGCTGTCGTGCAAAGTGACACAAGGCAAATTCATTAGCCAATGAGTTAATGGCACTTCTGAGGGGGGAAAAAGAGGACAAGAATCTATTGCAATTCACAAATAGACCTGGGATGTCAATCAAAAGCAGTATTGACTATCTTTATTTGGATATCAATGGCTTTGTCCAGCATATTGATTTTGTTTTGTTGTCCATCTTTGGATGTATACTTGATGATTATATTAAGTCAAATGAACATGTTGCGACAGACAGTGCTTTAGAAAAGACCCTGGTCTAATTAAAAACCCAAGAGTGACTTTGTTTTGTGCTAATAGTTGAAACAGGAAATATCTGAAAGAGAGCACGTATGCTGAGCAAACCTGCACCTGATAGGAAGGGTTCAAAATGTATGAGTGCTATACTGTTGTGCATTAATATGTATTATTAAAATCAGGTAGCACATCATTAACATGTTTAATAATTAAAAAATATTAATTAAAAAAGCACAACATTTTTACCCATAGTGGAGATCTAATCTTTTTAAACAGTCATACGGGACTTCTGAATCATGAACCACTTGAAGTCAAACATTAAACATTTAATCATAATAGGGATAAAATAAAGTGCAACGCATGCCTCAAGCCTCTACATTGCTCCAATGTCAAAAATGCTTATCGTGTTGAAACGCTCATCCAGAACTTAATCCTGCGTTTCACCACCTGAGGGGAATAACAGCTTTATTTCCTCCCAGGAGCCCAGCTCCTTCTTCACTGTCAACCCCTTACATGATTTGCATACATGGTCAAGAGGTCAGAGACTCAGCGGCATAGTCTGACATTTTAATTCTGTGCAGACAGCCAGAGTGTGTACCCTAGACTTTCCCAACCCATCTTCACTGCCTTGTCTGAAAGGTGAAGTAATGCCAAACTTGGCTGGTAGAGATATGAGGCACAAACAAACTTTACTTGTACTCGTGACATTAGATTTGTTTTCAAATGGTTTACGGTGAAACTTTACTTTTTTCTTTTTTTGGAATTCTTGCAAAAATCACAACATTAGACCTACAATATAATTCCCACATGTAAATAATTCTATTTGTAGGGTTGCCAACACGCTCTGACCGACTGGTGTATTCCTGGATGCATGTATCCATATAAATGGTAAATGGACTGCATTTATATAGCGCTTTTTTCCACCCTAGTGGACAAAGCGCTTTACAGGTTGCCTCTCATTCACCCATTCACACTCACATTCACACACCGATGGCGGCCAAGCTGCCATGCAAGGCACTGGCCTGCACATCGGGAGCAACTCGGGGGTTCAGTGTCTTGCTCAAGGACACTTTGACATGGGCTGGCTGAAGCCGGGATGGAGCCGCCGACTTTCTGATCAGAGGACGACCCGCTCTGCCTCCAAGCCACAGCAGCCCCCTGTGAGAAGAGGGTCGCACTAAGAAACGTCATCTGTCTGGCAATACCCAAAACTTTTTCGGCCCTCCGGCCTTCATCAGTATGTACAAATGCAGGGATCAGATGATGAATCCAATAATACTCCTTTTGTAATAGCATATTTTCAAGATTACCACAGAATAGTAGATAAATTACATCATTACATTACATTACGGTGGCCAACAAGGCAAACGTACTGCAGCTTACGAAAACACATGCAAATAGACAAAAACCAAGCAAATTAAGGAAACTTAACTAATTTGACAACACATGCACAGCATTTAGAAAACACAACCAAATACAGAAACACAATGCAAATACACAAAATGACAACTTAAGTGTTTATATATTAACCTTTACTATCCTACTACCAGTGTTGACAGCCTGTACGTATGTAGCCTGCATAATAATCATGTAGGCATTATTTGACCAGAAATGCACACATTAGACGGTCCATCTGTCATCACTGATGAAGCTGGATTTAATATCTCTGATTGAGTTTCCCCACATTTTTTTTAATTCCTTCAAATTTACCTTAATGTTCAGTTTCAAAAATTACAAACTTTATCTTTGACTCTGCGTGCTCCCACGAGGTAAGCGCACACTGCAGATCAGATGCACAAAGTGGAGAAAGTACAAAACAACAGAACAATGAACGCTTCATGAGTCACAATTGCTTGTGTTTTGTTTATTTGCACGTGTTTTCTTAAGCTGTTGGGTGTTTGCCCTTGTTGGCCATTGTACTTTCCTGTGTGCGCGTCAATAAATTAGTCAGTTTTCACCACATTGCTTCAGGTGAACACTCTACAGGGGAAATTTCACATAATGAATGTTTTCGGTCTAACTGCAGTGAATTCGCCTGCACCAAGTGTTCTCTCAGACTTCTTGACCTCCTGTATATAAACAAAAGAGGATGCTGGAAACTGTTGTGCAATGTTCTGTCAGAAGAGACAATATGCCAGTGTTTCATGATTTCAGCTGATTTCAGACTTAATAATTTAACGGATAATAGGTCAAACATAATTTAGTTTTTCTTGACAAACAGCTGTTTTCTTTTGTGTGGTGTCTGTCACTGAGTGGAGGCATCATTCTGGATAGCCCCTTTCTCTAAACCTGTGTAACATGTTCTTGCTTTGTGATGTGAATTAATCTTCTGTGCAATGCGTTTAAACCTGTAAAGTTGACTCACAGGTAAACTTCTTTTCAGGTAAAGTGGTACAGCAAGGTACAAGGTAATACAAACAAGCAAAGTTTGCAGTCCCTTCATGCTACACACATAGAACATATCAGGTAACAAAATAGGGTAACATAACATAAATACATTAAAATAAAACAATATATACAGCAGCCTACACATATACACCCAGGAAATAATTCTGCAGTGCATTTTTTTTATTTGCTTCTGATGGAATGTAAACAGATAGAGGCAGTGATGACAACATGGTTTCCATCTTAACACAAAAGGTTTGACATTTGTGAGACAGTGTCCGTACACTTTGCCTGTGTTTGAGCACCAAGCATCATCGATGAAAACACAAAGTCCTCCTCCTTTCATCTTGCCGTAGTCTTGCGCTCTGTCAGCGCAGAACACGGTTCGATAGAGGAGGTCTCTGTAAAGATGTGGGCACAACAGTCTCTGATTCCCGTTGCTTGGCCAGCCTAAGTCCCATTTTGTCCAGACCAGACATTAGCCAGGAGCAGCCTTAAATCCAAGCTGGGCCAGCAAGGTCAAGGTCCGCTGCGCTTTAATCCAAACCCTTCCTTTTCCGATGACAACGATAATATTTACTGTCATAGGTAATATGTGTTTCAGCAATAGCTGAAAGCCAAAAAATGACCAAAAAAAAATACAGATGAAAAGCAAGAATGCAGCCTGAGGAGTTTAAAGGAGCTACAGGCCGCAGCATCTGCATGTGCAGCCGTTGCCATAGTCAGTTTTGCCTCAATTTAACTGTTTCTAAACTGTTCTCTATTGAGAAAGAAATTGACTTAATACACAAATTTAAAAACAGAAACTTGAAAGTTCCTCTTCATTGCCTGACGAAATCATAAAAATTGCGCGATGTATCGACTTGAACTGTTACTATTGTAAATAAAGGCTTCCTCAAACTTGCCCATGAACCAGTATGCACATGCACAAGCAGAGGGGGAACCCATAGCGGAACCATATTGTTGTTGATAATACTCTATATTATAATACTTTTCATTAAGAATGAACTGCATTTGTTCACTGATGAACCCAGTTTCTTTTCTGACCATTTGTTTAAAAAATAACTTTTGGTGATTGGTTGGTAACTCTCAACGTATATACAAATATATCACATGATTTGGTTATAAAATCATTGCCATTTACACATTCGATTGAATCAGTTATATCCTTATCCTTCACCCCTAACTAATGACTGGAAATGATGATCCACAAATTTGGAAATGTTTTCGTTTTATTTTAGTGTCCATTATGACTACACCCCCACACATTACTTTATCGGAATGTCCCTATCTTTTGCTAAGTCATCTTGTCATCAATTAATCTTTGCTAAGGCTTTTCTCTCAGTGTATGTAAGATTCCTTCTCCCACTCTCCAGCTCGGGTCCCCATATTTTCTACCTTTTCTTCTACCAGTCTAAAAAACGTGTTTATGGAATGATTGTCTACTGTAGGACAAAGAGTACTCTTTGATTTAAAAATGTTCTTATTAGTGGAAAGTGTCCCTGTATTGGACTCTGAATTAGTGAAAAAAAACTTTTCTAAAGAATCTAAAGATTTCTGTGATAGAGTTATCGAGGGTGTTGGGACAAATTAAACTCCCTTTGATAATACCTGTGTTTAGATGTCGGTGAGTTCCTTGGAAGAGATACTACATTTTCAGAGGGGGACGTTACTATTTGTTGCGTCTGCTTTTTCCTCTTCCCCCTCCTGCCCCTGCAGTTGTGGCATCTGGTGCTCCTCTTGCTCATATCCCGTCCGAGGATCTGATAGCGGCTGGAGGTGAGATTCTTCCGTGCCGACCTCAAAAACCACGTTGGTCCGGGGCAGAGTTGCGGGGATGTTTGCTAATTGAAGCACTTGTCATCTATGGTGTGAGCGATGATTAGCAGCATCAAGTCTTTAGAACAATGATTCAGAATTTCACACCTTTGCCTACAAAAACAATTATCTCTCCCAATTAGGGGTGGAACAGCAATTTTAAAAATGTGGGGGTTCTAGGGGTGGGCAGTGACCACCGCAAGCCCTGCTGCCCTCAGGCTCCATTCCAGTGTCGAACACATACAAATAGAAAAGTGTGTCAAGTGTGTTTTTTAAACAGACACAGTAGTATTAGTAGACCCCAACAAATGTTACATCATCATGATTTTAATAGTTGTTTCAGTGAAAATGAAAATTGTGACGCAAAAAATCATCATCCCCACTTATCGTGAATCATATCGCAATCGTAATATCTGTCAAAATAATCGCAATTTTTTTTTTCCATATCAGGCCTAGTTTTTAATGATAATTATTCGAAAGGTCTGACTGACTAATAAGATAAAAGTGTATGGAGTTTCAATGCATAGTAATGATGACTTTGAGGTTTGAAGTTTGAAGTGACAATAATTAGTGATTCTGTTCACCTGTTAACTTACCTGACCTACTTAAGTAGGGATTGTACACACTGATGAAGGCCAAATGCCCGAAAACATTTTGTGTATTGGCAGAGAGATGATTAAATAAACTTAATATTTCTGAGGGCAAGCCTTTCTTCCTTTTGTGGACACATGTACATAACTTAAATGATGGTGTTGCCTTCAGACCAGGCCTTTAGTAGAAACATTTGGACATTGTAATTGTTTTTTATGTAATTAGTTTAATGTTATGGGCTGTGAATATATACATAGATTGTGTATGAGCAACAACTGAAGAGGGTGAGGAAAGATCACCATACCTTTAGTAAGCCTACTATATAATTTTTGTGGATCCCTGTCTGGTCTTGGGAATGGGGTGTGAGGCAGCAGGAGTTAGGAATACTGTCTACAAGAAAATACATCTTGGTGGCACAAATTTCCTCTTTTAGTTTTAGTTGGCAGGATTAGAGTATTGCAGCTGGACCCTGGCCATCTAGCCAACACATCCAACATCCTGTAAGCAGAAGCAACACTACTTAAATATTGATGTTGTTATACGTCATTGAAGCTGTGATCTGCATGTGTGTGTCGACATTACTCCACCCACCTCTGGTTTACCATCATTTTATGGAAAGCTGTTTGCATTTTCTTGATGACTTGAGGGAACATATGGAAGTTACACAAACCTCCTTACAATACAAAGGGCAGCAATTGTTTGCATAATATGTTGCTTTGATGGTTCCAAATCATCCCTGTTGCATAACTGCCATTTCCCTGTGGATAGAAGCATTCTTCTGCAGTGTACATGGGGCGGCTGTGGCTTGGTGGTCGTCCACCAATTGGAAGGTTGGCGGTTCGATCCCGGCTTCCCCCGGCCATGTGTCGAAGTATCCTTGAGCAAGATACTGAACCCTGAACTGCTGCGCCTTCGGTGTGTGAGTGAGTGTGACTGGTTAGTTTAATTTGTACTGATGGGCAGTTAGCTCCTGCCATCAGTGTATGAATGTGTGAATGGGGTGAATGTGATGTAGTGTAAAAGCGCTTTGAGTAGTCATAAAGACTAGAAAGGCGCTATACAAGTACAGTCCATTTACCATTTACATGTAGAAATAAACCATTACACAGTTACAAACAGTGTTGGGCAGCAACTTGCTAAGCAATGCGTTACAGTAATGTGATTACTTTCCATATTCCTTTCAACCCAGTTCTTTATCAATAATATTGTTTCTAGAGCAGCAACAGCAAAGTCACTTCACTCAATATTTCAGTGGAGACAAAAATCGACTGTCCGTAAAATAAATAATATTCCTGACATCAAAATACTAAGTGAAGTTAAGAAAGAATGAAGAACATAGACATCAGTCAGGTGGAGGAAGGACTGATACTGGATGACCTCCTGTCCTCTGTTCTCCTCCTGCCGTCTCAGCCAGCAGTTAAGTTTACAAGAATTTGCCAAATGTTAAGATTTGTGGAAAGCACATTTAGGCTACGTACATGCAGCTTTCATTTTAGCTTGTTCGTAACAAATAGCTATTAGATTAATAAGCACCCTGTGGTTGTAACACAAAGCATGTGGAAAAACGTTGGACTTTTTCTAATTTTACGTTACCTTCACTTCACCTGGTTCACTGTCGCCACGGTGGCCTCTGCTCTGCTGTCTGCTGCCCCTCCCCCCGGTCAAACCGGGTGAAACACGCAAAGGAGAGGAGAAGCTAGTGCGACCATAACAATTTTGAATATATCTGCGTGACTCGTACAAGAAGTGACCCTGAGAAAAAAAAATTCGCATCTAGGGTCAGATAGGGGAGGCTGGACAGAAAGACAAATTATCTTTCACCAGCCTGACCAACCAGATCGAGTCTGGGCTTAAGAAGGGCTACTCAGAAACTGCAATCATTGAGGCTTTGATTAAAGCAGTAAGCACTGGGCTTCACCTTCGAGACTTGCTGGAAGTTAAGATAGACCTCACAATTCCCATATTAAGAACATTATAAAGTAGACACATCATCTGTCCTGCTCCATAGACTCATGAACATATCCCAAGACCTCAAAGAATCTGCTCAAAGCTTTTTGTTCAGGGCACTAGAGCTCAGGGAGAAACTGCTTTGGGAAGTGTGGTTATGAGGACGAAGGAGAACAGTTCAGACCAGATTTAATCCAGCATAGATTCCTGTGTTCAGACTGGTCTGCTAAGTGGGGCAGTGGAATTTCAGTTCAACGACAAAGCAAGATGAGGAGAAGCGTTACGTCCAAGCCACTTATGGGTTCATGAGATGCACAGAGCGATGGAATCCAAAAGCAGTCAGTTGCCTCTGGATAGTGAAACTGAAATACAGGATGAAATACAGACAAAAGCGGGTGTGGTAGTCTCCAGAAGAAAAAACAAGGACAGAGTTCAGACAAACTAAAAATCTCACTAGTGTAAGTGGAGATCCATTCCATTACTATGTGTACTGTAAGAATATGGGGAGCATATGTTGATACTCTATTATAATATCTTTATTTAATACACCAGCGGTAGCGTATTTCGATAGACCAATATCACATAATTCTTCCACTACAGAATCATTTTACATTACACCACTGCTCACTCTATGTATACTGTAAGAATATGGCAGAGCATGTTGAAATGCTATATTATAATGTCTCTATTTAAGATTTCAGATAGATTGTGGGTCACGCACAGGACTATTAAGCAGCACATCTCAATAGGTAGCACATATGGACAGAACACTGTCCATATGAAAAAAAAAATTAGTGGCTGGTAGATTTTGGAATCCATCAGCCACAGTGGCAGGTGAAAAAAAAAAGTTAATTTCCAACACTGCATGCAATACTGTAATGCAGTACATGATATATTTTTATCTATTATATTCTTCCGCCAAATGACATACTGAATGCATACACACTATATTTTACATATCATTTCATATTTTGATACTTGAAGAAATATTATTGTTCTCAGTTTGAAGAAAAACATGGCAAATATTGCTTCTGGCAAATAGCAAATGAGCTATAGAGTCTGTCAAATCTCCATTTGCCACCCAGTGAGGATTTATCATGCCCCAAAACGTATGTGCAATATTTGATCTCTGTTTTTGTTTTTCACATAATATTCAGCTCCACGTGAAATGTGCCATGTGCCCATAATTACTGTGTAAGTGCTACCTACTCTAGAGAAAAACAAAGAAACATCTCACAGATGTTGTCCCCTGGGATGATGGCTCATTTGATCAGGGCTTTGTTTTGTATCCGCATTTATTTCATTATTTTGTAGTCTTAGATTTTTCTTTATTTCATAGTTAATGGATTGAAAGTTGTGCTACATATGCTGGAGTGACACTGTGTGCCTGTCAGTGCTCATTTTCTATGAACATATTGAAGGGACACACTCCAAAATGTCATTTTGTTGATGAGCCAACAGGTAGTACAACAGAACAAGCACAGTGACAAAACACATTAGCAAAAAACAATCAATTGAAATTATACAACTGTTAAAAAAAACGTACAGTATTTCCTATCAGGGCAGGGCTGACACATAGACAGACAACCATTCACTCTCACGTTCATCCACTAGGGGCAATTTTAGAGTTATCAATTAACCTACACATGGCAGGCAGATAACATCAAGCACACTGAGTTCACTGGTTGTGCTCTAGGCACTGTGCAGTGGCTTTCAGATTTTGATAAACTTGCAGACATGTGTAAGTAAAGAGCAGAAGGTAAGAGCGAGAAGAGTTTGGGTCTTCTCTGTTTTAGTAGTCTTCTGTCCAGGCGATATAGCATCATTGGCGCGACACTTCAATCCAACCCCAGATCTCTTTGTTCTAATTACCAATTTAACTCTCCCATGTTTAGAAGCTTAGCGCTTTCAGTTTGCTGGAAGGGTAACTAACCATCTTTCATGAATGAAACAGGATATTATCCAATTTGCAATAAGTAACTTAAGTAATACTGTTAATTCAGGTTAAAATGGCATGTCATGTCATGTTACAGATATTCCTTGCTTCATTTGGTCCACTCTCTGCTGCGTTATTCTGCAGCCGCAAAAAGCGGGAATGAGTGTGGACTGCACATAACTATAGACACTAGGTGACAGCAGAGTGCTTGAATCCTGTTGACAGGATTTTAGGAAAATACACCCTCCGCGGGGTTCTACCAATATGGCATGTTGAGCAGTAACTCGCTATAGAGAATGCAGCAAACCTGTCCCAACACTTGCATAAAGAACACTCCAATCATTTAAAATGGAAAACCCAAAGTATGGTCAAACCTGCCAGATTGAAAATTGAAGACTGAAAGACCCAGGCTGCGACAAACACAAAGAAGGTAAATGAAGCGGAGTGGACTGACGACCATGACTACTCTAGTCTCAGAAGGAGGTCTCTAACCTGGCCATACTGGAATCCATTCAAAGCATGGAAAAGAAGAGAAGAAACAACTGGCACAACTTAAGGAACAAACTAAACAAAGCAGCTGTATGGTTGCTAGCTTAGCTTACGCAAAAGAAGTTAAGGATTTAAAGACAAAATTCAATGGGGAATCCTTGCGTTGCGCCATAACTTAAAAACACAACGAAGACCTGAGCAGAGAAAATAAGGAGCATAAAGAGAGAATCAGGGAGCAGGAAAGGTACAAGATGTGATGGTGTCTGAAATGTAAAGGGTTTAACAGAGAAGAGCAAAAAAAACCATCAGAGCAGACATGATACAACTCATACAACAAGATCGCCACCGACATGGAAGCTCGCCAGCTTGAAGAAGCCATCGACATTGTGCACAGAGTCGGCCGAAAAGAGGACAGCAAGAACATCTTGCGAGATGGAGAGAGGCATCTGCTGAGATACTAACACTGTAGGACAGGGAGGCAAGGAAAAACCTGTGGCCACAGATTCGAACAGGCTCGTCAGGCTGGGAAACGAGCCTACTACCGTGGACCACTCATTACATTAGATTTGCTACACAGGGGAAAGGTTTGATCTACATATGGTATGAGAAAGGAGTGTAACATATCGACATGGGACTCATTTTCTCATATTAATTAATATGTATGGTCATAGAACTAATGCCCAAAACAAACAAAAACTGGAAGACATCACTAACGCTGCATCAGAGCTCAAAATGCTCCACCCTACAGGCTATATTTTACTGGGAGGTGGAATATGACACCGGATGAGTGGGAAGCTAGGTGGCCCTCCAAATTTGACGGTTATCAATATAATCACACAATTGGTTAACGTATTACTAAAAAATGTCCTGGTATATATATATGGAGAAGTATAAATCCATGCAAAAAACAATACTCCTGGTATAAACCTAATGGTACCTGCAAATCAAGAATTGATTACTGGCTTGCTGCTGATTCAGTTATGGAACTTGTCTCAGACATTTAATTTTCCAAAGCCCTATTAAGTGAAATTTGACTCCAACCTGATAAAAAATAAGGAATATTGCACAACGGTGAAATAAATAATAACTGAAATAGAAAGTACTGAGGCAAAAGAGAATTTCTCTAATAAATGGAAATTTGTCAAATATAAAATTGGAACATTTTCTATACAATTCAGTAAGGAAGATATTAAGGAAAAAAGAAAAGAAGAAAGTAGCTTGTTTAAGGAAGTCAATCAGTGCTGCTTTAAAGCAGAATTGAGTAGTGATGATAAAGAAAAATTAATGACATTACAATCCAAATTAGATGATACGTATCTCTAAAGAGGTCACAGTGCATTTGTGAGATCAAGAGCAAAGTGGATAGAGGAAGGAGAAAAGAACACTTAATATTTCAGTAATCTAGAGAAGTAAAGACAGGAAAATAAGGCAGTGGCAAGTTTACAGATAAAGGGAGTAGAATGCAAGGACACTAGAATCACTGAAAAGGACGTATTAATATTTTATAGCAATCGCTATACATCTGCATACTCCCATACTGACAACAGCTTTTTTGAAAACATTAAAACCTGCATACCAAAAACTGAGTTACTTATCCAGCTTTTTCACTAGAAATTTCAGACAAAATAAATCATTGCCGGTCAATCATCCACAAAGTAATTTAGTTTATGTGGAAGAATAAATGTCATTAAATTAAGAGAGCTGACAGTGTCGAGGAGGGTGGTCTGAATGCCATAGATTTCTCTGTTATGAACAGTGTTTTAGAATTGAAATGGCTGAATTCCTTTGTTCTACTGACTCATTTTGGTTTGGCATCTCTGATGCGATTTCTAAAAACATTTGAGGAATTGATGTTTTGATGTGATGTGATGTGTGTGATGTAATTATGATTTATACAAATTGCCTGTGAAACTTTCAGATATCCACCAGCAAATTCTCCTCAACTTAAGTAGCGAACTACTAATAAGGTCACTAAAAAGTTTATCCAACTGATTGAGACATCCAGTGTGAATCTGCTCAGGGATTTTGGCTTTCATATCAGAACTGGCTTCAATCTAAAGATATATTGCTGCACCCTCGAAATGTGATGTTGATTAAAGCTCGAGTACTTACAAAGGATCAATCCTTGGATTTTTTGATAAACATCTTAATTCATAGATGTAAATATCAACGGATAGAAGAATTAACTCAAGCTATTTGCAAAATATCTTCAGTACAAGATGGACAGAAATACCCTGAAACTTGTGAAAGACAATAATAATTAATAATAATAGATTATAAATAAACTGCTATAAGGTGATTTTCCAACATTTTTGTCATCTTGTTTCAGGCTTTAGGGATGAGGTGGTCTTTTGTGCATTTTCTATATGCCTTTTATATTTAATCTGCTGATACATGGGTTGGTAAATAAATAATTTTAAGTAAAACAAAATCGTTCAATTTCTCATCAGAATAGGCCAGATTGATGCATTTTAATCATAAACTGACAAAATATTCTTCCTGGGGGCATACCGCCGGGCTCCCATAGTTGTACCTAATTTTTTTCATCCACACAATGTCCTCACTTTTTTTTACCCCTAACCTGTTTGCATCCCCGATACTTAAAATAAAGTAAAGTAAAGTAAAGTAAAGTAAAGTAAAGTAAAGTAAAGTCAATACAGGTCAGTATTGTCCAAATTCTTCATAGGAATGTCTTGGTTTGTCTCTGAGAGGCATGCAGAAGGGTTGGCAGAAGAAAGGGCCAGAACCAACCGAGCACTGTGAGGTGCGAGGGAAGGAGAAGTGTGGCTGGTTCTGGTTAGTTCAGTTCCTTCATCACAATCAGCATGTTGAAACCTCACATTCTTTGTATAATATAAATTAAACATGGTATATAAACTAATGTACATTTGACTATGAAGTGCAAATTTGGATTCTTTTGTTCCTTGATCCCTGTATGGGTTATTGTTTAAGTCCTGATATCATCCCGATGGGATTAGTGGGGGCATAAATTGGCCCATTGTCACTTAACTTTTATAGGCATCCTCTCTGAGTCCTAGCGGGGTTTTTTTTATGACCCGAAAAGAGACTGAAGACAGGATGTTTGGGGGAAGTTTATCTTTGAATATCTTTGAATTCTCACAGAGCTTGTTCATGACAAAACAAGAGGTTTAGGAGAGAGCATCAATTATCTGTGTATGTATTTATGGAGGCACACACAATGCACTCTGTGGAAATGAATTTCCCCTTTGGGGACAATAAAATCTATCGCTATATCTAGACCTGGTCTATGTAAACTGTGTTTGAAACGAAATGCAGAGTGGGGCACTTTGTATATACCACCAAGATTCAAGTCTTTATTGTTATATCTCTCATACAGATATATGGCAGACACAAAATAACTTAATGAGGCAACAATCTAACAACAAAAAATAAATAAATAATAAAAATGCATATATTAAAATCTGGGTACAGTGTGAACCACAGTGCACATTACATCGTCCAGGTTAAACTTGCAGATGGTGTTTTCATGTGTTTTGGAGAAGACGGAGGTCTACAGTATCCCCATGCCAACAAAGGAAAAGTAGCTGTTGTAAACTTGGAGAAAAAGGTAGAAACACTCACTGAAGTTATTTTATTACTTAGTAATTTCTTGGATATCTGCATGATGCAACTACAGTGATTAAGATTAAGCAACAGAAACTGCCTGATTATAATCAGGAAAGATTGTGGTTATGGCTGATTGATCAAACAAACTAATGAGATGTATATAAATGATACCAGTGTCAAAGGTCTACACTTATACGCTCATCTGCTATATTTGAAGCTTTCCTATTTATGTTTTTATGTCAGTTACCTTTATAAATTATACTGTGCTTAAAAAATAACAATTAAAATAAAAAATTATTTGTTAATTACCCTTAAAATATTGTATTAGTCTATAATTAGAAATGATTTTAATTAAAAACAGCTAAAACAGCTTTCACAGGTTTTCACTTACTTAAATGGCAAACGGTTTGTTGAGTTAAAATGCCACAGATTTTGTGAATAAAACTTACAATAATGAAATTGGTTTTAGTTTTTAAGTTTTTAATTCAAATGAGATTATGTTTGCTATTATTAACTATGTGGTATAATTCTGGCTAAATTAAATTCTTTCTGGCAGATGCAGTTGTGGAGCATTTGTAAATGGCAGTGGAAGCAGCAGTTGGTTGCAAAGAGACTATAATGGTGAGAATCTAGGAAGTAATTTTACTTTCCAAGACAGTTACCCTTTTATGTCACATAAAGTGCAATATTAAACAAATCTCCCTGAAAACTTTGTGGAACGAAATGCCTAATAAGAGATTTCAAATTAATTTTAGGTGTACCCCAGATAACACCACCGCTCTCATCTGAAACAACCCAGCCATAAAATTATGCCATTCAATGGACAATTATACGCTAATCAGCACCGAGGAGCTGAGCGTCTTTTACGCAGTGTGAAACTCACCTTGAATGGAAAGCCACACAATGAAAAGTAAATTACTGATAGCTTTCAATTTATCAGATGTGTTTTTTTTTCATTAATGTAAACAACAGTCAAACATTTCCTTCACCGATTGGCATATAGTATCAGAATAAATCAGCTCTTATGCACAAGAAATCTCACTGCATCTTCAATGTGTCTGTGTTTGAGTGTATGCTTCTTAGGCTCCTGTAAAGGTCAGCTAGACATTGTGCATGTCATAGGTGACTATATTTCTTCTATTCTCAGCTTTCTGGTGATCTTTGAAATGGCTGAATGGGAGGAAGTTCAGCTCAGCAGGGGCCTTAGTGTTATTATGAAAATATCAAAATACAAAGTGCTGTTTCCCATCTTTCTTAATCTGTGCCTACCTCCCCCTCGACAGCAATGAATAGCAGTTTTACAGATTTACAAGGTGTGTTGTTTTTCATAGGCTATATTAACAAGAACACTGCAGAAACCTTCAAAGTCAACTACTGTAAATATTTGGGTTTACTTTAGTCGAAATGATGGTTAGATATAGCAAAATTCTCAGTATACATGTTCATTTCAATGGGCACCATGCTTTTGTATTTTGAAATAGTTTGATCTATCAAGAGGAATCAATTACTGTATGTTGATAATGATATATATCTATAGAAAACCGTTTTTGCTTCACTAAATGCATTTCCATCAATCTGTTTTTGTGCACATTTTCAAATTGTAAATAATAATTTTAAACCATAAAAATAAATGGGGTGGAAAAAGAAGAAAAAAGTCGCACTATTACGCTTGTCTGAGGTGGAAAAGTTGGTGTGTCAATAAAAGCAAACAGACATAGACTGACATGATATGACTGAAGAGATGAAAAATGGCAGCAGACAAAAACATCAGATCTGTGTGGAGAAATTAGGCAGGTGTTAAATTAATAAATGAAATTGTAATGTATTGAAATTGAAATGTAGCCAAAAACAGTCATTTATGGCTTTCTCTTTCTCCTCACAACTGGTTTGAATTAGTCTGACAAGAACAGGAGACAATGAAAGTAGAACATAACATTTATGATGAGTTTTCTCAAGTGTAACTAGGCCGAAAGTGAATAAATATGACCTCATCACAGTTACATCACCCAAGGAAACACCATTTGTTTAGACTTCATGGATATGGTCAGTAGATCTGTACATTTTTCTGAGCAGAAAATGGAGTTGATTGTGCAGGTCAAAGGTAACTGGGTTCCATCATAAAGCAATGAAACGAGGCTGGGGTCTGAGGAGCCCACATCATTTAAATTTAGGACGTGTCTGATGATTCCTGACAGACTGTGGTCATTCTTGTGGGGTGAGCTGCTATTGTTGCCAGCACAGATGTGGTGGGAGTTAAACATAAACATATGGTCTGAGAAACCACACACATGCATGTCCCCGCATGCAATGACCCATACTGACACATTCTTTCTACCTTGAGTGTAGACAAACCGTGGTTTCAAAGGGACTGGGAAAAGGCCATCCTGCTGTGCTGAGCTCCCTCCCACCTGTTCCTCTGGGACAAGGAAATATGGATCCCTGGAATGGCCCGCTGTTCCCCTCTGTCAACCTGTTCCCCTCACATATATATATCACAAGCCTCCTGTGTTCATGTGGAGCAAACCTAAAAGGACTGACATGGGTGTGGAAAATCATAAAGAGAGGAAAGTGGGCGACTGAAGCAGAGGAGGAGGGAATTGGACTTTAGTTGATGAGGGAAGGTGAAGAAATCGGCACAATAGTAGGGGACCGAGCACAAGGAATATGTAAAATATAGTGCAGAGTAGGCGGAGGGGTGTCAACGGGGATAAAAGTAGACCTGGTGATGAGAAGGATTCAGATGCGGATGTGCTAGTACATGAAACAAGTTCAGCTGTGAGAACCCTTTGTATTTAACTTTGGTGTATGGCACCGAAGAGAGCATTGCGTGCAAAACAAATAGATGCAACAACAAAAAAAAAAACCATCTTGCATCTTTTTATTGTAAGGAATTGCAGATTGTAGCATTGATGGCAGAAGCAAGGCCGGGATCATCTTCTCCAAATTTACAGGCTGTTTGTATTGGGATGTTATCTAGATAAGGACTTGGGTCGTGGGTCTTTGCATTTATATCTGGTATTGAAAACAGTTCTCATTATCTGTGTTCGGCCCACATTGTGATCGATCGGCATCATGGATACCTGTGGTGCTGGTGGTCAGAGCTAACCAGAGCGAATTTCAATTTCCATTCTCAAAATATGATCCCTTGCCAAATCCTTGGCCAAACTTTCACTTATATACTGAGCAATAACTTTTTTCCCCTGATGATTTCCCTTACTACTAAAAAAAAACAATTTTGGTCGTAGTTACATTTTAAGTATGTATTCAAATGGAAATTTAGAATTACAATATGAAAAAACAACCACCTCCCTACCATGAAGACCCATATAAAGGAATGACTACACATACACACAAGAGGCAAAACTCAAGGATACCATTCACCCAGTGTAAGAGCAGATGAGGACATCATTCCCACACGAGGAGAGACATAAGAGCTGAGGCTGTGAGGAGTTTCTGCTGACCAAGCATTTCTTCTTATGTTCTTCCAAACACCCCTCTGTTTCTGCTCCCCCAGCAGGACCATAGTTGCTGGAATACTGCTTTGGATCCTGTGTTTCAGAGGAAATCCTACTGAACACCGACTCTTTAAAGCAGCAAGTATAAAAGCTAAGTATAGTTTATCTGTAAGCTGTAAAAGTAGAGTGAAAATATATTAAAATCTGAAGTAGACATGTCTTTCTTTAAATATTCATTATGTCTAGCGCACTGTACCATGATAAAGATGGTGATGAAATGATGATGAAGAATCTTAAATCTTCCCAGAGAACGGATACATTTCTCCCGGGAACCTCTGCTATCACAGGAACTTTGCAGGACTGGAGGTCACTAATAGAATGACAATTTCCTCGATTTACACTAGGCCTGCAAAAACTCACGGAGGATGAACAAAAAAGGTTGAGGGCTATTTCTGATTCCATCTGGAGGACAAATAAAGCATATCCTGCAATTGGGTTCCACCCCTTTGTTTGAGTTTTTGCGGGCCTACACGCCATTTTGTATCTTTGCGTGACGACCACCCACGTGGCCACATCCGCCATTGTCCCACACACACTTCACCTGCTTGCTGATTGTTGTATGTTTTATTGTGCTTAGAGTAGATGATAATGGTTCATTGGCTGTAGTTATTGATCGATGCTAAAGTTAAATCAATTCTATTGTACAATAAAGAGCAGGTGCCTGTGGTTATTTTGTATATGTGTTGGAATAACAGCTGGTTGTGAAGGTCAGTGCTCGGATTCCCTTCACTGTCCACCTTATTAATGTAAAATAGGACTTCAATTTTAGCATGTCTAAGTTGATAGCCACTTTTTGAGACTGTTTTTCATGTTTGGTTATTGGGTATTAATAGCTATTAATAATCTAAGTAATATTAATAATTATATAATAATAATGTTCATGAATATCTTCATTATTTGCTAATTATCAAACCTGCCTTACCTGAATGCCAACACATAATAAACTAAAACTGACTTGAATTATAGTTCTCTCTCTGGTTCTGTTTTGGTCTCCACCAACTCCAGAAGGAAATATCTGGCTCTTTAGCTGCTAAATGTTCATTTATGTTCACCAGCTAGCTGCTAATTTGCCTGCCATTTGGTGCTGTACAGGTAGCATAGTGTCAGTTTATGAGAACTTTGCTCTCATCAAAACCGAAACAAATGAAAAACGCTAAAAAGCTCCATACAGCTCAGGAGAACTGCAGAGTTACGTGATAATTCTCTGTCGGTTTGTCAGTGCAAGTGAGACATTACACAGAAATATGATCCATTGAAATAAAAATATTGATTTAGTGCAGCTTTAACAGATATGAAAACTGAAGTAATGAAATATACTAACTTTATCAGAACCTAAATTGACAATATACTGACGGGAAATACCAAAGAAAATTCCCTATATGTGTAAACCTACTTGGCAAAAACTACACTGTTCATACTGCATTTTACAACTCTGTTTAAACAGTTGCATCTCACAAGCCCTGGTTGTTTTTTAGTTGATCAATATCTCCTTTCTTCCTTTCATTATATTTCATGAAAAGCGCCTGTAGTTGTACAATCAGTGTGTCGGGACTGCGTTTGCTCTAAACCATTGCTTTCCCCTGCAGTGACTCCGTAGGCTGTTTCTGTAAGTAACTCATTTGTTCTTAAAACCTGTCTCATTACATTAGGGTTAAACATGTTGCATTGGTGCAGTTGAACTTTTTTTTTTAAATCTATACAATACATTTTTTTACTTCATGTCCTAAGTTGGTGTGTGTTTGTCGTGAATTCATGAATGAATTTCTTTTGCAAACAGTTGAGCATAATACCTGCTACTTGTCTTAAGCAGTTTCTGTAGCAAGTCCTGGTTTGGTGCTTACCTCTTCCATTTTGGAAGCACATGTTTTTGATCTGAAAATATTGACTCAAAAACCCGAAATTTAGCCTTCTCAATTCACAGCTGTCTTTGATTGTACTTTGTTTATGGACAACCATCGAAGGGGTTTGGGGACACTTAGCTTCCCCTCCAGTTTTTGTCCTCCTTGTTGTTTGCAATAAAAATGTGTCTATATGAAAGAGATTAACATATATCAGGAGATGCTATGAACACCGAGAGACACTATTTGTTGACTGTTTCATAACCCCCGCAAAATTACTCGAGATCCATTTGATTTGATAAAATTTAGATACTCTAGAAGAGCCACACAACTAAATAATTTTATCCCCATTCAAGTTTAGTGGGGGGCTAAACCAGAAGTTAGCTGGCTTGAAGTTTTAGAAATCTTTGGCGCGCTTGCTCAATGGGCTGTACGAAGATCCAGGTGTAGAGTTAGCTAATGCCCCAGGGACGTAAAATATCTTAAGTTGTCGGTTTGGCCAAAGATAACAGATATGTTCCCGTTTGTGTCTGTATTACAGACAAGTGATGTAGCCTCTCACTTGTGAACCTTCACATGACATGCAGGTTTACAGGTTCCCACAATAACTCTGGCAAACGAGAACAGTGTATCATGCTTTACTTTGTTCCAGTGAAAGTGCACAGATGGACACAGAAGTGTGATAACCATCAGAGTGAGCTTTTGGGGATAGCATCATGCCAATGATGTGTTTTGAAAGACTCATTGTGGACATAAATACACACCACTGCTTTTAAATGGGTTAATTAAGACTGTATCATTGGCAGCAGATGATAGCATGAAAGCAGCCATCAGTCTAATTAAGATGCTTAAAGTCTTGCATTTGCCAGCCTAATCACACTACCATTATTTGTTTTTGCAGCATTTCTGCTGAGCACTCCAGTGTTTGTGCTGTTGATGTTTAAATCTGCATCCTTCTGTTCTTATTACTGTTCTGGGAATGTATTATTCTAGCTCTGGTATACATTTCTGTCAGTTTTATCACCCAATTCAGCATGAGAAGCTGAAAATAATTCAGACCATAATATGGTCATAAACCGAATCCAAGTTGATAGATTGTGCTGATTTGGGAGTTGTTCTTCAAAATCCTCCTGTTCACAGGAATTCACATCTTTCTTGACTGCATTTAAGTCACAGAACAATGGTTCCATTTAGCAACCAAAAAGTTAATACCAAGTTTACTTTTTTGAGTTTTGAAGGGTTTTGAGCTATGCACTACTATTCAAAAATAAATAGCTCTTGGCACACAAGTTGAGTTGCAATATTGCACCTTGTCTTATGGTTATCAGTAAAGGTGTTACTCTTATTACTGGTACTTGTTACCCGTAATTCTGTGTCGGCATGTGGGTGTTGATTATGTGATGATGCACATTCAATTTGCAAACACAGGAGTCTTAGATGAATACAGGTCTTGTAGCTGTCAGCTTTTGTGAGTGTTCTATGTTCTATGTAACTTGACCCAATGCATGTACATAACATGAAGTTATGTACACAATAAAATTATCTGTGGCGGATGTGGTGTTTCAGGCCTTATGACCTCCTCAGAAAAGGGGATGTGTACTCAACTTTGAGAAATAGGTCGAACCAATCACAACCACAACTTTTTACTTGTATTTATTATTACCAGCAATACCAACCGGAGGTTAAAAGACAAAACCGGAAATGGAACAAACGAAAAAATGGGCAGACTGTATAAATGATAATAATAATTTAAAAAATGTCAATATAACTTGCATGGAGTCAACAATATAATTAGAATGTCACTATCTATGCAGTCATACATAAAAACAACCAAAATTAAAATATTCAGATGTCCAATATAATAATACAAACTTACACAATGATAATTCTGGTCATAACACTAAACACTCAAATGTAGCCATTTAGTCTGACTATACAGTGTGTATAGAATGCAATTATTTACACTTTTAAAATTGAAATAGTTATCTAATGCCACCAGGAGAAATTCCTTATTACACTGTGCAAATACAGCAATTCGTAATTATAGTTATCCATCTCGTCTCCAGTTCTTTCATGGCAGATCACATAAAGAGTAGGCCTAACTTGCATTCACTTTCAAAGGCAGGTAGATAAACTCCTTTGCTGACCTTTAACTGTGGAGAGTTCAACATGTCTTTTTCTCCTTAAGCATAATGCACACTGCTTCTAGAAGAGGATGAGTAGAAACTCAGATAGGTACTAGTCGAAGAGAAGAGGAAAGGAATGAATTAGTTGAGATTTGACATTAATATCATTTCCATTTGCAGACATCTGAGTAGTGTTTAAACAGGGTGTGAGCTGAATCGCAAGTAACATCTTGAGCATTTAATTTTCAGTCTGACAGGCCTTGAGCCAAAAAATAACTTTCATCCAGCAAATGTCGAAGGTTGACAGCATCTCCCTCAGCATTTGACAGAAGGTTAGTGTTATATGAAGCACAAATGCCCCAAATCCTTACCAAAATATTTGTGATCTCGGTTCCCGCTCTTCGGGTGGGAAAAAAGGCTTGTGGCTGTGCACATTCTCTGTGAGATATTTTGAATAATAGCAACACCCTCCACCATCCTGTGGCCATCTGTTCACAGAGCCAAAGAAACAGGTTTCTCTCTGTCCAGGGGGTAAATGCCATTCAATATCAGTTATGATCAAAGAGTGGCAGGCTGATTCTGGGCCTCCTGGGTGACCATGTGCTGGTAATTACATGAAAACTCTGGCCTAGGGGCTTTGAGCTGAGACAACCGATAGGATGGAGGGGCTATGAGGATCAGAAAGCAAAAACAGCGATCCTCTGGAATAACATTTGTCTTTTCAAATTTCATGTTCAGGTTCATGTAAAGTTACTCAAAATATTGTATGTGTCTCTATTGTGGAAATGTGACTGCTCTTTTAGAAACCAAACTAGTGTTGCATTGAAATATGCAAATAGATTTTTACCCTTTTTGCTTACAATTTGGTGTGGTGAACTCCTATGCACTACTAAATCCCACTGTTGGCCTGGTGAGAATGGAAACAGCCACATGTCTGCTGATACACACGGAGTCATCAGCTGCTTGTTTTGACCCGCCGGTGAGGAGATTCACCAGGAAGGTAAAACACATGCAGAGGCGCATGTCCCATCCGTAAACTGTATATAAAGATGGACGACCCGTCTCCATTTCCTCTCCATAGACTGTTGTGAAGCCAAAATATCCCGGATATGGGAGCAGCCATCTTGCGCTTTTGATTTCATTTGGAGCCAGAGTCTGAGCAGCAGTGATAGGAGTTGGAGCCACGGTATAGAGGTCCTGCCCATACACCCGTCTGACTCAATCATGAACAGAGCCCAGCTGTCAATCATGACGTTAAACCCCGTTTTTACAACATCAAATAACAAATTTAAACCTATCAAAAACGTAGCAGAAAAACGAACAATTGAACTTGTTGTTAAAGTGACAGAAACCATCTTTGGGAAAAATGTATTTGACGTGTACTTTGAGTTTTTAGTTTGGCCCATGTCCCATCCGCTAATATGGAGGGGGGGGTCTTTATGACCTAGACTAAAGCCAGCTACCAGGGGGCGGTCGATATGTTTTGGCTTTATTTTTTAGGAGCTGTTATGTCATCCGTCTTCATATACAGTCGACGATCCCACCCCCCTCACTGGCTTTCCACCAGTGTACAACTTTGTTGCATTCAAAAGAGCCCCAGGAACCAGAGGGACCTCTCTCTGGGATTCTGACTTGCATTTTAATTGTTTAACAGAAAAGGTGTAAATGCACTGGATGGTGCTTGGCAATATTACAGCTGCAAAGCACCATCTGAAAGGGGTTGTATGCAACATTGACTGCCACTAGATCTCGCTCTAGAGCACCAGCATCTCACACCAAAAGAAATGAGAAAAACAATAATATTTAAACTGGACTCACCAAAACTGTCTATATTAGTCTTTCCACTGTTCCAACAATCACCAACTCGAGTTTGGTCAAAATAAACAATATTCTGGCTCTCAACGCCTCAACTGGCAGCTGTGAAATGGGCTGCAATGGCTGCAACATAATCCTTGTGGACAAATGCACACATAAAAGCAGCATACGTCACCTAAAAATGCATCATGACGGCATCATGGAAAGGAACCCTATAGAGATAGACGTTATCGTTAAACAGTAAGATCCTCTTTGTTTAACCAAAAACAGCTGTTATATCGCTCTTGATGGCCACCAGACTAAAAACAACCCCTACATTTTATTTAGCCTAAACTACCTACGAGTACAAATAAACTAGCCTGAACCTCAACTGTACAGGTTTTAACTCTTGAAAATTGCAATCAACTGGTGCAAACTTAGTTCCCTTTTCAACCTGACTATGTTTCTCAATGCCTATATATTAAGGTTCTCAAAATTAAAGGCAACTTGTGGTGCCAGTCACAAAAAAAACATACAAATGTCTTTAAATATTCTCTCTTGGATCTCTCCCACTCAGAGCTACAGTACATGCTCACATTGCATGAGTCAAAATGTTTTTTTCTCAATTGTTTCTTGAGCTGAGTGAAATGTAAAAAGCAGCAAAAAATGTGAATGTGAGTGTATGAGAGAGGTGGACTAACAGCTGATAAGATGCACTCGCCAGTGAGGACCCTCTGGAGGTAGCTTTTCTGTTACAATATGAAAGCATTCGGTTTGATTCGATACAAAGGTTCCAGACCTGCAATTAAAGCTAAAGTCATAAAACCAAGAGAGCCAGACTACAAGAAATTCTCATTCCAAAACCTGCCTAAAATCTGCCTAAAATCTCCGAAAACCTAATTGTGATATATTATATACATTATATTATGAAATTATATTGACTCTTACATTTATTACAGCAAATAGCACCAGTGTAACTTCTGCTTCCAATGGGCTAGACATGGTATGTCTGATATGTACAGAACTACTCTGAAAATCAATGCCACAAGATCCTCTTATGAATAATATTATTGAATGAACTAAGACAAGCAGTCAAATGTTGTAGCCGTCATTTCCGGTAAGATACACTACCCTTTCGAAATTCACTCGCGACACAAGTAAGTACATAGTGTACACAGTGTACTACATGGAAGAGTACTAACATAAGTAACCAAATAGTTCTACTGGTGTGGTTACAGTGTGCTATTTTTCTCTTATAAATACACAAAGTAATTAACCCTAAATTACCATGCATAAGCACCCCCAAATCTCCCAAATTAAATATGGTAATCAGATTCTCTTCTTCTGTAATGCAGGCTTTTGTTTTACTCTGTGTGCCCTTAACCTATGTAATTAATTTTGCCATAATTCTTCTTTGTGAAATTCCCTTCGACATGCCCTATTTCACTTGTAAATTATTGTCTTGGTGTCAGACTCTGCTTGTGGTTTCAACAGAAAAAAATGCTGTCCTTTCTAAAACTCTACCTCTTTGTGTGCATGTCACTATGAGCTCCACTTTATTTCAACTTAAAGACACTTTCTGCAATTTGCTTTGAGGTCTGCACCAAACTAAAATCCCCAGACCAGGCTGTGGGTTTCAGAATGGAACAAAACAAGTATGCTCAACTTGAGTGTTAACAATAGCCCGAACTGTTGCAGGCCTGAGTTGTTACTTTGTTTGGCAAATGGACTCAAACTAACAAGAGGCCCAAGTCATTATGTTGGCTACTGCCAGAATAATGTTAATGAGAGTTTTTAGGAATGCTATTTCTTGGTAGATGTATGAAGGCCAGATGCAGAAAAAAGCAAAGGAAGGATGAAAAGAGGCAGATGTTGATAAATGTAATATTCTTCAGTATTTAACAACCAGAAAAATTATGTATGTGGCTTCCTCTGGACAAGTTTGTTATTCAGAGGTTAGTGCATCACCCCAGGGCAGGACATGTCTTGTCTATCAGTCTGCTGGATGTGTTATGATAATGGAATCAAACCTGAGTAAAAATATCACAACTGACCGTGCCTGACACAGGGGTCAAAAATAAAATGTATTTCAAATAAAGGATGGTCAGCTAATGTTCCCACCTGAAGGTGCATTTGTAATAATGTGGACATAAAGAAGATAGATAGATGATAGATTGCACTTTACTGCACCATACGCAGTGTTTCACCTAAAAGTTGCCTTTTTCGATTTTCTCCCACTACTTCCCAACTAAGTAAAAAAAAAAAAAGAAATTTACAAAGAATGTCACTTTTAGTGGCCACTGTCCAGGGTGTACCCCGCCTAAGGCCCAAAGCCACTGGGATAGGCTCCAGTCACCCGCGACCCCGAACGGGAGCAAGCGGCAGAAAATGACTGACTGACTGACTGTCACTTTTAGTCAGACTTTGATTAGGTTTTTTGCAACCTCTGAACTCCAGTGCGATAGGCTCCAACACTGATTTTAATACCAACTGAGCTAAGGATACATTCAACATTCATGCTTTAGCTTTTCCAAACACCTTTAACAACTTTACATTCATTCAACCAAGCAACAAAAAGACAGCGGAGGTATTCATCTTCTAATTAGGTAATGCACTCTCCAAAAAATGTCTTTTTCGTCCACTATTGAATTAATTTGCCTGTATCTCAAGTCTGAAGGACCATTTATGAAATCCTATTTTGATTCTAAGTAGCTCCTTAATGCATTGGTCCCTTCTTGGTGCAGCCATTTCCAATTAATCCTTCTGCATTATGCATGATTACATTAAACAATTCAATAAATTGATATGGAGTCTCTGGCTATGGACGGACTCTGTTAATGGATATAAAATAGAGTTACACCACTCTGGGATGATTCATTATTTCACTTATTGTTCCAAAAGGTAACATGCTAGGTCTGGGTGACACTTTTATTTCAGTTGACAATTTTACTACACATATCAAACTTTATTTGTGTCCATTAAGACTTAATAGTGGAATGGTATTATAGCGTACCTTAGGGCCAGATGAATTCTATTCTATATTATAACACCATCCATATCAATCAAGTCAAGCAGTGGCTGTCCCAGTGTACGGACTTGCATTAAGACCTACCACCCTGCGGTTGTATGTTTCCAACAACCAGTCAAGTTGCCGTTTACATCCATCATTACATCCATGTCTGTCCAGACTCATATGATATTATGTAGTGAATACTTGGAAAGATTGAATAAAAGGTATGAAGTGTATTTTTTGGCTAAATAGAAGTTATCCCAGTATTGATGATACGTATGTACGATTTCAGTGAATATACAGTGGGGCAGAATAATGGCCAACAAAGGGCTATTTCAGGAAATTATGATATCACAGTGACGTTGAACTTTGACAAACCAAATTCTAATCAGTTCATCTTTGTGTCCAAATGGACATTTGTGCCAAATTTTAAGAAATTCCTTCTAGGCATTCCTGAAATATTGTGTTCACAAGAAAGGGACGTACGGATAGACATATGTGTGTAAGTACTGACAGAAGGATGTAAAATGACTAATACTACTATGCTATTTAAATGTTTCCTTTCTATTGAGATGCATCAATAACTATATATTTCAAATGCTGCTTCATTCACATTTCTCAGCAAAATCATATCACAGTTACTAGGGCACAGTCAGGAAACTGTATAAAGAATGGGTGGACACAAAACTGTGGCAGAATCCAATCTGAGAAAAGGTTTCCGATCCCAGTGATGAGGTTTTAAACATTTCACTATTACTGGACAATCCAATAATTGTTTCTCAGTGGGGGTATGTCCGCTCAACCTTGGTGCACAGTTTTCCAATAGGAAAAACTTGCACAGATTTGACGGTGCTGTTAGAAGGAATTTGTTGCATTAGCTAATTTTTTGTGTTAGCTAGGCTAAGCTAACTGGCTGTACTTTCATATTTAACAGAGATGAGATTGGTGTCAATATTCTCATCTAACTCTAGCTTGAAGTGAATAAGTGTATTTCCCAAAATGTTGAACTATTCCTTTAAAAAAATAAGGACCTCCAACTACTGAAATCATTTTAAGCAAAAACACACTTTGCTACCCATTGTAAATAAAATAATGCTCAAACAGGGACGTCATAGCATCACCAATATTCACCCTTATTCTTGATAATGTACTATATCCAGAATTTCCAAGTCAAAGGCACCTGGACTTCCTTTAGATTCTTGAGAATGTTGTACCTCTCATTCAAAAGGTGCCTTCAGTTCTGAGGGACTGAAACATTTGCCATTGATTTTCAAGTATATTTGTGAGAATATATGTGCATATAAGAGTATATGTGTATATATGTATTTGTGTGTATTTTTATATATATATTTATATTAATTTAATATTTATATATATTTATATGTTTGTGTATAATTATTTGTAATGTATGTGTATGGATATATATGTATATGGTTCTGGTTCTGCTTCTGATTTAGCTCAAAGCACCGCTGTTCATAAGTAAAGCCTCAGAGAGCTGCTAGCATGACTGTGGACATGGTTGTGGTGATTTTCTTGAGTTGGCTGTGAATGAGGAGGAACCATGTAACTTTGGATACAAAAAGTAGCTCATCCTAAATGGGTAGCCGTGTGTTTGACTCTACATGCTGTCAAAGGATGTCACAATACAAATTCAATTCTGCAACATTCTTACAATTTTTTTAATTATATTATTAAACAACTGCCTGGGTACCATCGTCAGATTTATTACTCACTTTTCTTTGTCCAATGGGAACTTTCACATTATACATATTTTCTTTAAAATTTATTATTATGATATCAACAGAAAGATGCAGAGAAGGATAATAAAAACTGTGTGGAGACTTAACTACCGCAAAGTGTCTCCTCTAGGCCGTCATCATGAGCACTCCTGCTGTCTCTCCTCTCATTATACTGTCCATGCCTCTCTGTCTTTACCCTCTCTCTCCCCCTCCCTCTCCCATCTCTCTCGTCAACTTCCTCCTTTGTTGCACATGGGCTATTAGGGCCTCATAACTGTCAAGAAACCTGTGGCTTGCCTCGAGCCTTATACACTGCTGTACCCCTCGTGGTGACTCTAACTCAGTTCCAGCTGCTCTGAAGACATACTGCAGGCAAAAAATATTGAGGCAAAGTCAGTTAGATGATGCATAAATAGGAAGGCATACTGCAAGTGAGACTCAGCAGAAATCGAAAATTGCATATTGAATTTTTGGCAACATTTTGTGGCAGGGGACAGATATAAAAACTACTATAACAAATACATGCTTTCAGAAGTTCAATGCAGAAAACAAATTCGCACTCACTTATTGTTTTATCTTTCATTCACCACTCCTTCTTATGCTAAGCTAAACCCCTATTGCTCATTATTCTTTCTGCTTTATTATTCAATTAGCCAACTGAACTTTGGTTTGAATCATTAATCAGTGAGTCTAATTAATCCCTCTCATTTGTCTCATCCAATCACTAACCTGTGCCCTCCTTATGGCTGAGCTGTTCTTGTACTTTTTCACCTGCAGCCAAAAATAAGTGCCTCATATAAATGTTAGAAGTGTACCCAAATGTTTAAATGTCATTGAAAACCACTGCTGAAAAAAATGCTAATGTAAACAGCTAAAATAAGGGAAGAAAAAGTTAACATTTACCCATGTTTACAAAAGACAGTTAATTAGAATCTTGTGACATAATTGACATTAATGGCAGTTCTAAATGATGGATAAGTTCTCAAGCTTTAGTAGATAACTGTAAAGGGCCATTGAACAGTGTGCAAAATCTTACTAACAGTAAATGAATCCCCATAAAGCTGGTCAGACACTATGTTTTTCTTAATCTTGTATGTTGTGTTAACTCACTATCATATTAATCAGAATTTCTGCCCAGCCAAAATGAACAACATGTGTGTGAATGTGTGCATGTGTGTGTGTGTGTGTGTGTGTGTGTGTGTGTGTGTGTGTGTGTGTGTGTGTGTGCCTGTGGGCATGGCTGCCCCTCTGCCTATACTCCACTGATCTGAGTATCTACACACCTGCGCAGCTGACACACCTGACTTCTATCAACTCATCTACTCCAGTGTATCTACCCTGGCTGTTCATCCACTCATTACCTGATTGTGTTTGTCAACTGTTTGGTAGATACACATGGCCAATTTCACCTCTTGTCTAAAAACCTATTTAAGAGTATTTTTGTCTGCGAGTCATCTGTCATTAACCTACGTTTTCTTGTGCCTCAGGATCACAACTCACCTGCCCGCCCTTGTCTGCTCCGTTTGTCTGCTGGCCACGCTCACCTCCACCATGCCACACTCTCGCCATTATCTGTTCCAAGCCCCAAGGAAACCTCTCCACAACTTCATCCTCTCCTTTGCCCCACTTCATCCACCCAGCTTCGCATCTCCCAGTCTCTGGGCTTTCTCCATCCTCCGTTCCCCTTTTCCCTAATAAATCTACCTACCTCCTTCCGGTGTTTCTGATTCCTGCGTTTGGGTCAACAAACCTTGTTTAAACTTAACACAATTCCAATAAAGTTATGTTATAAACAATGGCAATGCCTTCATAAATAGTGACAAAGCTGGGGTAAGGATGTCACAATGTTGGTCTGTATACTGTAATTAAATTGCAAATACGTAATGTTGCAAGGCAGCTCATCACTTCTCCTCACAGATCCTAAATCATTCCAGAATTGTACTTAGTATCACTTATCATATCTGCTATTTGTTCCCTACCAAGAAGATTTTGAAATAGTAACCAGTTATCTATTGATAAAATACTTTATTTATGAATCTTCCAATTCAACAAAATCATTCTCTTAGCAGCCAGGCAATTAATCGAGCATTGCAACCGCCCTCAAATTGATCAAACTACAACAATCGGGCACAAAATTCAGCACCATTCTGAAATTAGTCAGGGGCATTGGATCAAATCTGATTAGAATAATTTTAAAGATTTGCTAATACAGCAGATCCCACTGAGAATCAACATCCAAATCTGCAGCTTGTTTGGCTTTCAGTCACTTTCACTTTCATTGTTTTGGTCTGTAACTTCAGTCCCAACAGCTCCCCCTCATGTAAAACCATAGAAGCTGGTTCCAGCATGCAGCCTCAGACAAGCTGCTTGCAACCTACCTGCCCCATGTGAAATAACAGAGAGCCAAAGTAAATGAGATTTAAACATCTAGCAAACCAGAGATCCAGACATGCTTTCTCAAGAGAAGCTGAGAAGCAATTAAATATTGGGCTCACATTCATCAGGTGGCAAGAAGCAGAACAGACGTCTGTTGAGTTGTGTCTAATTCGTTTTTTTGCCTCCGTGTTAACAATAGGAATGTGATACAACAACAGTATATTGAGGTGTTTTTGCTTAGTGTCTTTTAATCAAAAGCACACTTACCCATTGGTCCCCATGTGCCCTCAGTTTTCTTCCTCTTTGAGTAAGCCCTAAAGTCATAAAATGAATGAAACGGATGCAGTTGAATGAGCTGACTCTGGCTTTCAGTGATTCTCTGGAGCACACAGCTCAGTTTTGCTCCAGTGTTACAGCTCAGCACAAGGTTCATGAGCTGGTCATCCATGACAGCCCTGTCCGTTTGTTTCCATCACTTCATTGCTTCTACAGCTTCATTAAGAAATCATGTCAATTGCATCAGTGCACCATTTTGAATAATAGACTGTGCCTGCCCCGCAGTTAAACTGCTCTCTTTGACCTTATGAGAGATCAGCGATGGCCTCATTCACATGTACAGAGTGAAGGTTTCATTTTGTTTATCTTGTCTGCCTTTATATCCAGTGGTCTTTCAATCTATCTATGGCTTTATTGGCTTGTCTGTGTATGTTTAGTTGACCATCCATCTGGCCTGACACAACGTGACTCGCACATTTCTGGGCTGATTCATTGCCATGCATATGAAAGAGCATGTCCACATGACTAGTAGCTGTCTGGTGATGGAGAAGCGTCAGCATCGAAGTAAGATGAAACAAAGATTATTTTCAGATGTGTATGTTAACAGTTTGGGGTGTACCAGTGTGAGAAAGATTTACAGAGAGTCACAGTTTCAAGATTATTTTGCTCAAACAATTGCAAGCCAATTTGGGGGCTATTGTCTTTTCTTTTGAATGAATAATGACCAATTTCAGTGATGTAACACTTCACTTCCTAGGTATATTGACTTACGGCCTGTCTGAACTAATTTTCTCATTAATTTTACACAAAGGGGTCACATGCCATGATTAAAAACTTTAGATTTTGGCCCCATGTGGTAAAACACTTGAGGATAACATGAAATATGTCCTCACGGGAGCAATCCTTTCAACATGACTTTATTAAAATGCTAATTATCAGGTCTAATTGAGACTGTTTTCACTCCAATACTGTGAGGAGCATACTCTTATTTATTTCATGTTGAACAAAGGGCCAAAGTAACTTTAATGTCTAATATTTGTGGATGTAATATAAAAGCATTTATCCAATATTTTTTTGTTTTGTTAGCTTCATATAAAGCCACCAATCATACTACAATACCCTTCAGTCATTTAAAAACTGCCTTTTGAACTAGGTAAAGAGCTTTGGAGAAAATCCCTATACAAATGCAATGCAATTGAGTATTTGTATGTTGTGAGGGTTCAAAAACGAATGTTTTACGGTGAAAAATCTCACCTTACTAATATGACATATTGGTGTCTGCATGGCTTTCGGTTATCGGGGTCACTGCTGTGTGTGGTAATTTGCATTACCCCAACCCTGTCTCCTTCAAATTATGTTTATACGCTTCTAACTCATTTTTCCAAATACGTTTTGAATTAAATATAATTTTGCTAGCACATTGGTTAAGGTTAGAGATTCTGGATTTGGTTAAATGTTAATAAAGTAAAGGCATCCTGTCTCATGCTTCAAGTCACTTTTTAAATATTTCACCAAGAACATGATCTTTTCCTTACTTAAGAGCTGTGAGTTGCCTAGACATGACAATAAAATAATCATGCTTTAGTTGCTTAGTTGCAGAATTGTATTATAAAAAAATTATATTCAATGGGAAACAAATGAGATGTGTTGTCAGTGAACATTTATCAATGTTTTTTGACTTTACAGATAGGTTCATTAAAAACATGCACAGCGTATTTGTTGTTGCAAGTTAGTACTCATAAAAATCAGGTTACATGGTATTCAGATAATGTCAACATGCATTACTGAAAACAGGTTACTTGAAATTGAAATACAGCACACATGCAGCAGGTCATTACTCATAGTTTGTTTCCACCTGAACCATATATTCGAACCATGACTTAATTTTTTCAATTGTAGTAGTGATAGAAGATGCTGCAAGAGGATACTTGGAGCATTTGGACTGACAGCACAGGGGGAGGACAGGATCTGTTTTGAGAGTACACAATTTTACCTTACAGTGCAATTTGTTCGAATGTTACAAATATTTAGAAGTTCAGCTGTGGAAACTGACTTATTTAGACTTCTAAAGGCTACTTAGGGTCAGTTCAGTGTTAGTCTATGTTTAAATATAATTATTTTGAATATGAGGATTGCTAAATGTAATGATCTTTACTTTTATCCTGCTGAATTAAAGTGCTGATTAGGAACCCAGTTACATATATACATGGTCAGCAAATGGGCTTTCTACAATACCTGAAAAAAATCAGTATGCTACCGCAGAGCCAACAGTAACCCGGTTATTGAAGTGCATGTAAAACCACTGAAACATGCATTCCACACAATTACCTCTTGGTCTAATGTTATTTTTGGCTTGACAGCTCGTGGCTCTTTTTTATCAAGAAAAGGACATGAGTTAGAAAAGTAGACTTAATTCTTTAATTCAGGTAATTTAAATGATATTAAATCAGACAGAAACAAAATAGCTTTTTTTTTAGGCCAATCAAAAATCAAACCTTTTTTGGCTCCTTGAAAAATAATAAATGCAATCGAACCAGATGATTGCATTCATGACTCACAATAGACTCTTAACATAAGTTTCAATCTGGCTTTGAAGCTGGGCATAGCAAAGCAAATGTGATGTTCACTGTAATGGATTACCTATCTCAAGCAAATTCTGTGGCTCTGACTGGAATGGAAACTATTCAAAAAAGTTGGGCAAATGTTTGGCAATAAAATGTGAGTTTTAAGACATGATTAAAAAACAACTTGGTGAGGTCTCTAAAGGTCATCTTAATTACAAGAACAACCTAAGGGGGTAGTTGCAGGGTCAGCCATGAACACAAATTAACACACACACACTGTCAAAGCTGGCCAGTTGAGAAATATTTCTGCATTATTAACCAGTGAGCAGGTTTGCTGTGCTGTTAGGGGTTTTGCTCTTCATTAGATGCTCCACAATTTCACACTTTTGCACTGTAGAAAAAAGACAATATAGCTTTTAGACACAAAAACAGTTAACACATCTTGAAATTGTGGTACCATTTTTGCGTAAGACTAACACAGTTTACTTTGTTACTCAATTAAAACGTAGATTGGAATAAATTAAGTAATCAAGCATCTCTATTGGATTACCTTCCTCACCCTGGCATTTATGCAAAAGAAGCGTACGGGCACAATCAGGTCATGAGTAGGTGTAGTGAATTTATTTTACCTGCTTTGGGATTGTCCTTAATTGACCATTTGTTAAACACCTTATCTGAACAGCGATTAGCAATCACAGCTTAGCAACAGTTACCAGGCACAGCAGGTCTGTCAAACTTTAGATTTCTCCTTATGCCAAAATGGTGCGCATGGTTATATATTAATAGAAGCGATCTTTTTTATTTCCACTCCAAAAACAAAAACACCAGACCAAAAGTGTAAGCAATGGCTAAAACACTGTGTTTAGCTGCTCTAACATAAGCTGTAAACCTTAGAACGCCTGGCTAACTAGCTTACTACATTCAGTAGTAGTAACAGTAAAAATCCCTGTTCAAGACCGACACATTCACTGCGTAGGGGCCAAGATTCTACTATACCACAGTTAAGGGTAATGTTAATTACATTTGCCCAATTTATCGTTTAAGTAGTCTTCAACCTCAAAGCCATTTCTCCTGTATTAGTGACACTATTGTTTGAAAATGCGAACAGTAAAGCAGAAGTCTACCATCTATGCTTCTTGTCTTGTCTTCTAGAATGTTTTTGTACTGTAAGAAGCCAAATTGGGTTATGTAAGAGTAAATAACATTTAAATTACATTTTATTTATAATGCTGTACCACAATAATGAGGTTAACTAGCTCTACAGTACAATGCAATAAGCAATAGCGCATGGTCAATTGCAGCAAGACCATGGAGTTCCTGTCTTATCTACAAACTGTGTCTAAAAGTAATTGTATTCTTGATGTGTATGCAAGCAAATAATTTCATTATATTATGGTAGAAAATTTCACCTAATTAAATTTGTTGCTGTCGTTTGTTCCATACCAAAAATGTCAACGTGACACATTAATTTCATAAATTTCAGTCAGTTTAGAGAGCTGGCAATTGACTCCACTGAGAAAATAACACCTGCCAAAAGGGTGGATTAACATTTCAATTCAACGACACGCAACGTCACAGCACCCTTCTACTTAAGCATATTAATAATAGTGGTAATGTTAATAATGAAAGTGAATTAAATGGGCCCTAAGGATCTGCTTTTGATTGCGTGTAATGAATTCTGTGGCATTGGGGCTATTGTTCTGCTTAATGAAAAGAGAAATGACTGTGGATGGGCAGAAGCACAAAATAGATTAATAGATCACACAGAACTGAACTCAATTTTGAAAGTCATAATGAGCTGTCAGTTTTCTGTCCAGTGAGTTTTAACTTCTGCATACAGCTGGAGTAGTGGTGGGTGGACTAAGACAGAGGCCAAGGGAGACAGAAGGAAAGAAATTACAGAGAAAGACAGAAAATGTCCATCTGGAGGTCAAGATCATTTAATGAGCACTATTGATGCAATAATTAGAACACCAGCACGCTAATGAAGTAATTAATTGCTTAGTGTATTTTCACTTTGCCATTTAGAAGACATCTGTTTAGTTACTTACCTAGTACTAGGGCCATTATCACTAACGATTTATTGAAATCCAGAAAAGAACAGGCTTTAATTGTTTGTTAGAGGACTGTCTAATTTTAGCTATTGAATTTGCAGTGAAAAACTAAGTTAAGTCCAAGTTTTCTGTTCATTTATCCTCTTTATCTTATTTGTGTTACTGTTTTATTATTTTTCATTTTGTATTTTATTTTTTCAGCACATTCTAACTTTGTTTTGACAAGTGTTATTATAAATAATCTAAAAATAATGAAAATTTACAGTCGCGTTTTCTTTTTTCCAGAAGCAGTTCTAGTAACAGTTAAAAAAAACATGAGTGCAAATACAGCAGTTGATAAATGTCCACATTTTTAAGAGAGATATAATTCAAAGTATTTTACCTCACTTTCTCCATTATCATACTTGTAAAAATAACAACTGAACGATGTCATTTGGTGGTGGGCAGTACACTCTGTAGCACACAGTGGGCTTTTAGCATTTTTATGCTAAAACAGATGCATGCTTCAGCCAGAAAAACAAGGCTGAACAGTAAAGTTGCGGGTCATAAAATCCAAAACAATGAGCTGAAAGACACTGAAAAACTTTGCAAAGATGAAGGTGGCTGTAATCTGGGGATGATTCCATGTGGGTTCTTCATTCCGAAATACTTCTTTCACATTACATATAGTAAATGGATTCAAATCCAAGATACAAACATTGATTGCTGCAGATTTAAGTTAATGAAAGCTTCAGTATCCTTTGTTATGGACCAAAACACATAATACAGGCAACATTAAGATTCCCCCAAATTATACTTTGCTAAAACATTTTTGCATATTTTAATTAGGATGTATGGCTTGTTTTCTTTATTTTTCTACAGCTGTTTGTCAACTGTCTCTAGGACACTGGTCAATAAAGTGGTTGAGGAGGCTGATCAACCCTCAGGTTGAATGTCTGATGCCTTTTCAGTGGTTTGGTGTCCACCCTTCTCCTAAGCCACAATCTACTTTAGCAAAAGCATTGCGTAAAATGAGATGTCACCACAGACAAGGCCACTGGGCTGAGTAGGCTACATCCCTTATGTAATGTAATTGATCCCTATCACATTCTAGGCAAGGCAAATTCAACCACATACCTTCCCTGCTGGAAAAGAAAAAGGTCAACAACTATCAAGTCATCCCGAAGGTGACTTTTCAAAATCAGCATGTTGAAAAAGCCGAACACATCAATCCAACACATATCTATCTAGCACTATACCTAACACCTGGCCAACACTATCATACCTTACATCTTGGTCATGAAACCCACTCAAATAAAACAAAAAATAAACATATTCACAGCTTTTCTTATGTAAATGTGCTCTTCTTTCTTCTCAGCTTATAATAACATTGATTATTCTGACGGTGTAAAGTTTTTGCTAAATTGTATAAGTTATTCTTGAACTAGCCCTGCAACGAGTTGGCCACTGTCCAGGGTGTACCCCGCCTAAAGCCCAAAGCCACGGGGATAGGCTCCAGTCACCAGCGACCCCCAACGGGAACAAGCGGTAGAAAATGACTGACTGACTTCCTGAACTCTTAGATATCATATCTTAATCTAGTCATGTAGAGATTAGCCAAAGTTTCGAGGATGGATGTATCCATTTAATTGTAGTATTTTGTATGGGGGTTTTTTGTCAATTGGTTGTTTTTTTCAAATGTTTTATTTCTATTTGTACTTCTAAGGTAGAATTTAAGGAATGCTCTGTTAATGAACTTAACATAATTCCAGTTATGCACATGAATGAATGCCCTGAACATCAGGCAAATGCTTACACAGACCAGAGCAGACAAATCAGTTTTAAACTTTGAATAAATAAAGATGAAATGAGATAAGATAACTCAAGATAAGATCAGAAAGATAAATTATCAGCTTGCCTACACCACCTACCTGGTGAAAGAAACACATTAGCAGCACTGCAACATCAGCTTCACATGTGACGCATCAAGTCACAATTTATGAATGTAAAGTGCGAGTGAAACAGGAGCTGTGCAGACAGCTGTATTATTTAAAAGTGAAGCGCATCTGTTTTATCAGATGCATGTAAGACAGACAAATGAAAAACACTGAAATGTGTTTTCTGTAGGCAGATGTTAAGATAAGTATGTACTTGGGGAAGGCTAAACCCTCCTCTGCTTTGGGTGGATCTTCACCTCCATACAACTTGGCAATATGTAATCACAATGAAATACCAGTTATTCATTTAATTAGATAACAAACTTTTGATTTTGCATTTCTGTTTTAAATATCACAAAATGTAGTTGCTGTACCTTGGTATTCCAGCGAGTTGAGTTACTAGGCAACAACTTAGCAAAACAGGAGTGCATTTCTCAAGGCTGGGCCAGGAGTTTGAAAATCCTGCAAATTTTTTGAATTGCTTTAAAGTCTTGAACATATTCATCCTTCAAGAACAGAGAATGGCGCTGAATTTTGCTACAAACTTTCCAGTGGAGACAACGTTAGGTAGCACTCTCTCTCTCTATCACATAGACATGTTCGCTCACTATCATTGTCTCTTTCCCTCTCACACATTTACCTGCGACTTTGCCACATCTCTTTAGCTTCCGTGACGTTTTGGCCAAATTTCCTCTCTCCTTCCACCAGCTTCACAGTAGCTAACATTTTTGAAAGTCCTCTCTTTCCTCCTCCTAATGTCAGTTAATTTAGACATCCATATTCAAGCAAATATCAAACGCACTTGAAATTTGATTTGTGTGGTTCTCTGAACAGCTTTTGAACATTTTCCTATAAATAGGTTACACATACCTCATAGGTGTCCAGTTATACCGTCCAGTTACTAAAAGTTAATCAGCATCTGACATCCAATCAGAATTGAGAATTCTCAGTGGCCAGGGTTTAAAATAACATAGGGTATAATAAAAACATTGTGCAAATGCAGGAATAAGTCCAGTAGTGCAATTCACACATTACGAATACCATTCCATTTATTTCCTCCTCAATAGGGAAATTTGGAAGGAAGAGCTGCATGTCTTGTTTCTGCCAATGGGCCTTCAAGGCTGTGTAAACTATCATTTTTTAAACTGCATGGCCACTTACAGGTTTACATTCATTTTAAATATGGTGTTGATGCTTAAGGAAGACCAAAAGCTTGACCCAATAAATTAATGTTGCACAAAGAGCAGTGTCCGGATGCCTATCCTCTGATTATACATTTCAGCCCCAGCACCTCCAACAAGCCTTTATGTGGTGAGCAGTGATCTTAACTATATCCCACAATGTCAAAATTCCACAAAAATGCCATATCATGTTTCTTAGTCAGTAGAAATGTTTGCTTTGGTAGCCATCAAACCAGCTTGCAAACTAGATCTCAAGTTAATTAATGAAAGAATGGTACACAATCCCTTCTCATTTTCCATTTGCAGCACAGCTGCTCTTTGCCACTCTGACAGCCTAATTGGGACTCACTTCAAAAAGATTTTTCTGTTTCCCTATATAAAACATATTACATGATGTGGGTGTTGTACTAAGGCTTTGGACATATCGAACTTTGAGCATTTCAACTTATTTAAACCAGATGCTGTTTCAGCTTTATTTAGAATGTGTTTTCAAAAATAATGAGTGTTAAGCTATTCCATTCGTTTTGAACTGATCCCTCTCAAGACTGGGTGGGTGTAAACTGTGCTCAGTGAGAGAGCGGTGCTCTTTTGTGTTTACCCAGATCTGTAACCAAATGGACAATTAGCAGGTTTTGGGGAGCAGATTAGTGTTTTTTTCACAGGGGATTACTCTAGATGATTTTTTTTTGCAGTTTGGCAGCTACTTGGGTGGTAGGCCTGTTCTCGTGAGCTTTTTGGATAATCCGCCTGAAAATCTTGAAGGGAAGCCAGGAACAAATTGAGCCATATGTGTTTTGCTTTTTTCATTAGTCATGGTCAAGTTTGCGTTTTAGTTTAACATTTCTAAAATTATAAGATTCTGTTTTTCATGTGTCTTAAGAATCCCTTTTTTCCTGTATTGTTTCTAGCTTCTGCATCAACAGCACAAGAAAAATATTTTACGTCTTTCAAATGCAGATCTTTTTAAATACAACATGGTCATTGTCATATATAAAGATGATGTGTTTTGACACATAACATGTCTATGCAACTAACTTCTTGATTAAAACACCTGTAATAAGCACACCTGTATCATAAACGTTTTTGACATTCAAGTGATTTTCCTTCCCAGTGAGATGTAGATGTTTTCAGCATGATCAATAACAGATGCATCTCACTCCCACATACTGTGGTTTCTCAGTATGACTCAAAAGAAAGTAATACATAAGTAACCCTTGGTGTAAGTGTCAAGCTTGAGCTGTCACTGTCGTCGTGGCTGTGGGCAGCTCGCAGGCACATCCTCCCCCACATTCTCTCGCTCACTCTGCTGATCTCTGTTTAATGTTCTCACTCACGTTTCTTTATGAGTCATGTAGAAATGTTTTGTACAAATACTTTCAGTGAAGTTTGTTTTAGCTTTGCAGTCAACTCAAGATCTGCTTCTATGTACTTAGCAGCCTGAGGAGAAAAGGTAATAGAAAACAGCTCTATACCTATATCCATCTGTACAACAGGGTATTATAAAACAAACGACCATGTTTACAGCGGTTTTATGTTCTCTATACCATGACAAGTTTGAGACTATAATTGCATTAAAGAATCCAGCAGAGTAGAGTTGCTCTAAAAAACGGACAGAGGAATATTTGCTTTTTCAAGCATTCTGTTTAACTTCAAAAACATCATGAGAAGCAGGCAGAGGTGTTAGGAAACAGCTAATTAATACCAGGTGTGCCAGCTGATTGCTCAGCTGCATCAATTAGGCTGATGATTTCACAGGCCTAAACTCTTTGTATTATAGAATAATTAATACATATCAACACTCAATATTGTCAGTGTCATGGAAACGACTTCAGTTCCATAGAAGCTTTTAGAGCACTGTTCAGAGAAGGTTATGTGCTGATGGCAAAAAGATGTCCCAGTATTTACTTAGGTCAGTTAAATCTGCGTTTGTGTACATTGTCCAAAGATTATTTTCCTGGATTGTCACCAACTTTGTTGCAGATCAAATGTGCAGATCACCCAATCACTGTTAATAAGTGCATCGTTACAATAGACTGTAATTATAACTAAAGAGAATGTGGACTGACATAATGTGTCTATTTTAGGTGAAATTCCCTCACCACAGTCTTTCACTAACCTTAACCAAATTTCTTTTGTTGCCTATGAACCTAACCACACATGGGACTCAGGATGGTCATCAAGTCCTGCGCTTTGTACGCCCACCATCCATCCTGACCACCACCCTACAACTTATGTGCCAGACTTCACGCTTTCTATGCTCGAAACAAATGTATTTAGGCAGTAATTGTGTTTCATTTGAAAACATAATGTATGGTTAATAAACTTGATTTCTAGGAGATGGGGCTGGAGAGATATTAAACTTTATTTAGAAAGCACCTTTCATACAAACCATGCAGCTCAAAGTACTTTACATTTAAAAAGGAATAAGAGGAAACACAAATGAAATTGAAAAAAAAAGCAGGTACAGATAAGGTGCTTAGCATTGCAGAGAAAGCAAGCCATTTTAAAGTTCCAAGAAAGGCATAAAAGGTCATTTGAAAACAGCATGTGGGACTTCATGTGGAGCACGCACATCTCAAGAAATGGGGCCAGAAAAGAAAAGGAGACGAGGGCTGATATACATCAAAGGTCACCAGCCAGACGTTGCAGTTACAGAGTCAGTGTCTTAAAACCCCTAAGCCACCAGGATGTCCTATCTGTAAGGTCTTTTAATGGCTAATTCAAATTTAAAATTATCTTAGCTGTAGTTCACCCCTCTCACTGGTGAAAAGGTGAAAACAAAAAATATTTTTCTGAGGAAGATAAACATGTAAAGGATTTTCCCAAGCAGGCCTTTCTCTCATTTCATAATTAAGAAAACATCAAAGCTTTTGTCTTGTTTACTTGCTAAGATCTACCCAGCAGCATTATTGTGCAATTCTGCCTAGCAACACATAATGTTTGATGCTTAGTATAATATTAAGGCTGCCAATCCACATGTCATTATTTGTTCATGCCATACACCAAAAGCTAAAACAACATCAACAACAGGGTAGGGATTTATGGATGTTGAAACGCTAAATGCAACACCGTCAACCAAGTTTGAAAATGATACAGGAGATTATGCGTGTCTTTTAACACATATTTCCTTGCTTACAATATGCTAACCCATTAACATGCCCCTTTGTTGAATCACTGCATTCCTTACATGGTGACTCTCTATTCTGAGATGTCGCCCGCTAGCACTGTGAATGATAGCCAACAGTAAACAAGTCCCATCCCCAGCCAGATAATAGTCTTCCCGGCTGTGTGTATCTTTCAGCTTTCGGGGAAGGGCTCTGTTCCTTGCTGTGCCAGTTGTGATACTCTGCCAGTACTTTCCAGCTCCTCCACAGAACCCCAACATTACTCCTTTCCCAAACACATCATTTACCCCCCAACACCCCTGTCCCACCAAACCCCAGCAAGTCCTTTATTCTGCTTACCCACCAGATGCACATGACTGCAGACACACACAGCTAGGCACAAATTATGCAAAAATAAGCTTTGCAAAAACCAGACTTACATATGCCCATGCACACACACACACACTGCTCCCAGAAATAAAGTCCACTCCACCATTGCTCTCCTTTCTCAAGACACATGGGCTCAGGGCTTCTGTGCCTTTTGAAAAAATTAAAGTGAAATGAAAGAGACAAACCCATTATGAAGGAAGAAAATGGCATGCTGTGCTACTGCTCTCGCTCTTGATGTGAGGGAGGCATACGTGTGTTTATATTTGCGCTCTGCTCACTCAGTTGGCCCTGGGACACCCATTCTTTAGAAAACTGCCATCCCGATTGCTTGGCTGTTCATTTATTCGTCTGGCCATAGATTAATCCTTCGTCCATTTTCCTTATGTTTATGCATGTTCCTGATGAACCAATCTCATAAAAATCTGAAACGTGCTACATTAGTCCAGTGGGCCACTAACAGTATTGTTAGTAGTTGATTGTCTGGAAGAAAGCAGGGAAGACTGTCATACAGCAAAGTTGTAATTATTGTTTGTGTTTATTTATGGCAAAAAGGAGGTATGGTTGACCAGTCAGTGCTAATTATAGTGTACCAGTGATTAGAAGTATTTATTTTCAAGACGAAGGGGTCCAGGGGTACCTGCGTCATCCATATCCTTTGCTCATATTTAATCCCTGACATTTCCGAAAAGCTCTCCCTCAAAGTTGTTGATTGGAAGCATCAGATACAGTATTATTGCTGTGTACACATCGGGGATGTTGACTATAATTCACAAACCAAAGCATTGTTTACAGTAGCTTTGATGGAGGCCTGCTCAATTCATCAGGTTTAATGAAACATCTGAAGTGTATCAGTTCATCACAAGGCAGCGTTACCAACCGGGCAAAGCGGGCAGCTGCTCAAATAAATTAGTGTTTAATCAAATTACCACACAACAAACCTGGGGGTAGACAATATTCAGCATTGCCATACAGGTTGGTTGAAGCAATGAAGATGCCATGTGTAGTCTTCGATGTGCTCTGTATGACGATTACCTAAAGCCAAAAAGGTACATGCCAGCTCTCATTTCCAGGGTGTCAAATACCGATGTTTTGTCACGCCCCTCTGTGTTGTATACAGACGCACAAGCTACTTCAGAAACTACTTGGTTAGGAAGTCACGTGAGATGACTTGTAACGTAACGTATAACTTTTGGTTTGGGACACAAACCCCCGGTCTCCTGGGTGAAAGTCCTGTGTTGTTTGACCCATCCATCCATCCACCCACCCCACCACATCCACAGGTGGACTTTCTCACTCTTTGTCGCCCGTTAAACTACATCACCTAACTTCCTTTACGCTTTCTGGCAGCCCTGTGCATCCCATTCAAATGCTAAAGGGTACCTTGTGCATCTGCATACAATTCTGACGGGCGTGACCAAAACGTTGGTATTTGATGGGAATGAGAATGGGCTGTACCTGCACATTGCTAAAAGAGTGTGAGTAACTGGGGTACCAATAGGGGACCAATCGAATTTTTTTGCTTATACCTGACCAAATTTAAACAGCGGTTGCTGAGCAGAAAATGGTCATCGATGTAATTTTTGTAATGGGGATTTGTAGCGAGGTTGTTTAGAATTGTTATATGTTGTTTTAAAAGGCAATGAGAAACTACGTTTTTTATCATTTAGCTTTGAGGACTTGTTGGATAAAAAGAGTTGTGGGTTAGATCTGGAAGATTATGTCTGCAAACCAAAAGATGCGTGCAACTGGCAACAGAACAAGAGGCAAAACAAAGACACGCGCACAAAAATACAAAGCAATGCAGAATGATACTTAACAGCTTTGGATTCCAGTGTAGGAGGTGCTTTCAAAAGGGTTCACCAGAGCCATCTTTAAATAGAATTTAATGGAGCGTTTTGTGTTAGAAATGAGACTAAGCAGCATTTTTGTCGCAGCCTGATGTGGTGAAAACAGAATGTTTTATATCTCCTTACACAGCATTTGCATATCAAAGCTCCCCATGTTTTGATATCATTACAGTGTTTGAAATGGGCAAGTGTGGTGGGATTATTTGATAAACAAATCATTGGGACTTTAATATCTGATGTCAGGTATTCCAGAATTTTCTTTGGTCTTAAGCGCTGGTTGCAATGTACATTTGCATCACAATAGCCTCGCTCACAAACCTCAAACAAACTGAGTCATTAGAATTCCAGTGGCAAGAGCCAATTTCGTGGGAGATCATGTGGGGAGACACTCTTTAAACTCAAGAAAAAAAAAATCACTGCTTCTTGCAGAATTCAGAGGGCATTACCAAACCAGTTGAATCAATGTGTTGGAATTTAATATAATTGTTACTGGGGATCCAAAGTGCTACAGTATGAGGAGTGAATGTTCTGTTTGTATGACAGGTATACTGTACCAGGAGCTAACCTGGAAGAACGTGAGCCCCACGTATAAGGGTCAGTCTTTACTGCATCAGCCTGGGTTCGAATCCAACCCGCAGCCTTTTGCTACATGTCATCCCTTCCCTCTCTCCCACATTTCCTGTTTCCAGCTGTTCTTTTCAAATAAAGGTTAAAAAGCTGTTTAGTCTACAAAATGTCAGAAAACATTGCCCATGCAAGGGGACATCTTAAAATTGCCCCACCAACAGTGAAAAAAACAAAAGGGATTCTGCGTCAGATTATGTAAACCAGAGGAAATCAGCATATTCTCACACTTTGAGGAGCTGGAACCTGTAAAAATTAGATATTTGGATCAATGAATGACTGAACATGATTAATCGTTATTTAAATTTTTGGGGATTGATTTTCTGTTGGTCGAACTATTCACCTGTTTCCCAGTCTTTTTTTGGCTTGCAACCAAGGGTTTGGTTTTAACATTGGTAGCATTCACAAAGAAACAGATCAGTTGGACAGGCTGTTTACTTTATAATAATGTCAATGGGCGGCTGGGCTTGGTGGCAGAGCGGGGTTGTACACCAGTTGGAAGGTCGATCCCGGCCCATGTGTCAAAGTGTCACTGAGCAAGACACTGAACCCTGAGTTTCTCCCGATGTGCATGCCAGTGCCTTGCATGGCAGCTCCACCAACATCTGTGTGTGAATGCGTGAATGAGAGGCAAAAATTGTAAAGTGCTTTGTCCACTAAGGCAGAAAAGTGTTATCTAAATGCAGTCCATTTACCATTTACCATATAATGACCTACAGTATATATAAAGCCCCTAATGACCAATGTAATAACTCACGATCCACTTGAGAAAAGGGGGAGGGATAGCGTTAGTTTAAAAAACATTACAGTAAAAGATGATAAATGTTTCCTTTGCTTAAAGATTATTATTATTAGCTAGGATGTTAGTGACACTTTGATTCTTCTTTTAAAAATATGTCCTCTCCTTTTTGCTCTTAAGTGCATTTTCCCCTAATGTTACAATAACAAAGTTCATTAACAAATTAGTTAACACCTAAGACTAAATTAATCTATTTTAATTCTGTGGTTTTTGAAATGTTTAAATTTAAAAATGCTTCAAATTCACAAACATTCATTCTTTTCACAAACACTACTTCCAGTGCTGCAGCTAGCTGATTGGTCATCAATCTCATATACAGTACATATACACGTGAATATAATGAATGTATATATGCAGATTCTTTTTATGTTATGATTGAAGTGACTTAATAAATAAATGTAGTGCTCTTGGCACTATGTAAAACGACGTACATTCATTTTAGTATGTGTGTCGAAACATTAAGGATTTATAAACTTGGGACTGTGGCTCCAATGTATACAAAACCTTTACATATCTAACTGCTTCTTGGTAAATGTTAAAGCCAAATGTAGAGCTGATGGGCGGAGGGCACAGACAGCAAACAAGACAGGAGGAATGCATTTGTGACATGTCTAATGGGAGTATCTGTAAATAAACCTTGAGGCTTGATTTTTCCTCGGCTCCAGTGCGTAATTTAGCCCAGACAGAAATCCATAAATGTGACAGATGAAGAAATGATGAGGAGCGATGCCTCTACCTGTATTAAAACCACTGAACTATGTGGCCCCTCCATTTATCATTCTGTTCTGAAAAACACACTGAAACTGTGGCAGAAAGAGCAGCTGCGGTGGTTAGTTTTAACATATTGAACTATCCACAGCTATATACCCATTAAACTCAACTATAATTACCTAAAACATCTTCCACTTATTACATATATAATTTAGAGAGAAGTGCATATTCAAAGTTGTTGATGAGTTTTGTTTCATGTGGTGAGACATCTCTCTTTAACTGTCATCAAACATAAAAAACAAGAACAAAAAAGAGAACTGAACAGACCTAGAAATAATCTCTGCAGTATTTTTTAAATTACTGGTGAAAATGACTTCAATGTCACCATCTCAGACCTGTCTCCTGAAAATTACTTTATATACTGCAAACAGAAAATACATTTTAGGAGAAACATAATGCTTCCAGGCCTAATAATATTCTAATAATTTTTTAGCACTTGGTTAAGGTTGGGTAAAGATAGTGGTCGTGGTTGAACAGAAAAAGTCTGAAATCAAGTCCTGACTGATTGAAGCATGAGGCAGAGTAGCAAAACCACAATGTTTCTCTGACCATAACATTATGTTTTAGAAGACTCAAGTGTAAACACAGAGGACACAGGATGTAAACCCCAGCCTCCAGTGCATATTGCATATTTTTAAATCAATATTGCCATTGGGATATAATTTTTGATTATTATCTATAAACGCCAGGCCTGTTTTTGTGGTCTCATACTAAACAAAGTTTGTATTAAACATTATAGACTGTTTTACCTCAGATATTTTGACTTGTCATATAAAGCACAGGTGAAACTAATTTTGCCTGTGATGACTCCATTACAGAAAGTGTCACTGTGAGCCAGCATGCACAATGCCAGAATCCAACAGTGGTTTTCATTTGATTAGCTACAGCTGTGCTTTTCCTACTATGACATGTCAAAATGTCAGCTGTGGAAAAAGGTATATTACAAACTCATTACAGTCTGACTGGGGCCGTGTCCAAAATCACTCCATCGTTTACTCAATCAGTACTCCCTATATAATAGTTACACTAGTTTACTCTTTAGCGAGAATTTGGACACTTATGAATCATCATAATTTGGTGTCACTGACAGGTGAAGAGTCACACTATTGTAATTTTCGCATGCCAAAGCCCGTAGGACATGAAAATGTGCTTTGTGAGATTCTTAGCAAAAACTAGAGTTCATGCAATGGACACTTCTTTTCCATTCCATTTTGGGGATTTTTGAGGTACAAAGTAGAAATGAATGCACTCAAATAAATGGGAGATAGTAAACTTTGTTCACTATGTAGTAAGTAGGGAGTGATTTTGGACACAGCCTTGGAGATTCTGACTACTGTTCCCCATTACCAGCTGTCAGTCATTTGCACTAATGAGCTAGCTGCTAGCTACCTGTCTGAAAATGTGATGCATCAGCATGAATGTTTGTAGCTGCAGAAAGACTTTTTGAACAGGCAAATATCACAGTCCACTCGCATGAAAATGAAAGTGTTTTCTCTCAACAAAACCATCTCTGCAAAGCAGATGCCAGCATGCACATCAACCAAAAACAGCGTTTCATTTTGTAGTGTTGCCAATTCACGTCAATCGACTACAACTAACTAATTATAGCAGTGATATCAGGGGTCACAGATTAAACTTTTCACATATTAGGTTGAGATGTATATAGCCTAATTAAAGACTGGAGCTCTTGCTAATTTGATAGTTGCACTCTTTCAAATTGTGATTTTGATATAAAAGCAATTAGTCACACAGCAGCATTTACATTTCCTCTGAAATATATTTGGCAAAACAGCATTTAGTTATGTAAACATAATAATAATAAAAAAAATTCCATTTCAACTGACCAACAGACGAAAGCAACCCAAATTTGGGTTAAAACCATAAAAGGGGTTCTTTCACTGATTGTTTTTTTTTTGTTTCAGTCTAATATGACACAGGTTTAGCAGTCCTCTGATTTCTAGAGGGGAAATACTGGATTTTACTGTTTAGCTCAAGGAACTCTCGACCCCCTCTTACTGCTGTGCTGCGACTAACAAAAGCGGACAGCAGGCCTGGGACCCTGGGATTTTGCTGAGGCCTGAACCCTGTAGCACCCCAGCAGCAGCCGGGCCCAGTACCTCCGAGGCTCTCCCTTCAATTAACACCCAGCTGTTTCCTACAGCAGTGTGGGGATCAAGGCCACCTTGGCCCTCCTCTTCTACTGCATCCTACACCGACACACCTCATAGTCTTTAGCCCCACAAAGATATCATTTGTATCAAAAACACATTTGTTTGTGACAGTGTTGGGCTCAGCACTAGAAAGGTAATATTTTATTTACCAACTGTAACTCATTTCAAATATAATATGCAGTAATTACTATATATAATAAGCCCTCAGATCTGTAATTAGCTGCACCACTTGCTACAAAATATTATAAAAATTATTATATGCTTAAAATTAATGATTGCATTTTAAATTTCAGGATTTGATGGACAACATTGAAGAAGTCTAAATCACCCAGTGTGCATCTTAAACAATAAAAGGTAGGCAGTATGAGTTAAGAAACTTAGACAGATGGGACAGGCTGGATCACAGCCATGTAAGGCCTCGTAGGTGAAGAGCTGTATGCCTGCCGTAAGCGCAGAGGAGGACCAGACCTATTGACTGATTTAGTACAAATATATATACCTAGTTGCCAAGGCTGAAAGCTTTCATATCATCAAAGGGAATGACAGGCAGAAATGGATCGAAATGAGAGGCTGGTAAAAGATGGAATCTTGGTAGTCATGGCATCAGTATTTAGGGTCAAACAAGAATGGCTCCACAGAGAAAACTGTTTGAAATTAGTTAAAATTGAAAACCGCAGGATGTTGCAAAGGGAAGCAGGGTTATTTGCTGGTTTTGCATGAGTCAGAGCATTTGTCTCAAGTATTTATTCACTAAATGGCTTGTCATTTTCGACGTTCTTTATCAATTATATATTATAAATTAACTCAGCAAACCATTTAGAAAACTACTTTGTAGGTTCCACAGATAAGGTCATCTGAAAATCTGGCCTTTTAAATGTCTCATGACTTTTAACTGAATGAACTTTGGTAGATGAAGTCATCATTTTGCCATTCATTTTAAAGACGAAAGCCAAATGTTTTAAATCTAGCTTTAAACCTGCAAATAATCTGGCCACAGATACGGAGCAACATAATTAATTTTTTATCGGGTTTCTGGCCACCTGATGAATATTCACTCTCCTTTTAGCTCTGTTTTTGGTCTCTAGCAACTCATGGGCGAATTATCTCTCTTTAGTTGCTAAATGCCCCACTATGGTCACCAGCTTGTCTCTTACTGTGTCTGTCTGCTGTTTGGTGCTGGGCAAATATGGTAGCATACACTCGGTTTTTACAGCTTTTTTGCTGAAAACTAGGAACGATGGTGTAACTGACCCAAAACTGCAAACTTGCGGTCCAAGCTCTGTAGAGCTGAGGGGTACTGCAGTTAGATGATAATTCCCTTTCAAACACACAAGAAGTTGTGCGATCCATTTTTAAAATAAAAACATTGATTAAAGCAGCTTTAAATTTAGAATATTTAATACATACATATGTATGTATTTCAGAGGACGGTTCGTAACACAGCTAGCTCTACAGTTGCAGCCACAAATGTCACATTCATGGTTAAAGAAAAGGCTCTGAGAGTGGGGTTTGTCTGAAATCAAATTACAAAGACCTAATCCGTTTTCTGTCTTTGTTTTGTCCTTGCCTTTCTCAGTGTGTCTCATCTTGACAAGGATCAATTCAACCATATCCCAAATTCACTGACAAATGTCTTGTTGGCAATTTTTAGCACAGCCTGGAGATAAATGGGTGATCGTTCTATCGCTGATGTCATCTGCAAACACAAAATCATCCTTCAGTGAGTTGCGCTAGGAGAGTTTGATTGACACTTGTGCCCAGCAGGGGTTTGCCCTGGGGGCTGGATCTTTAATGTTTTCTCGCAATCTAGATCGTTCTTTTTTTTTAGATTTGGAGAGGAGGGAGTAGAAGATTTTTTTAAAAAACAAAGCAAAAGGAGGAGAAGTGTGCTCTGCATCTCTGAATCCCATTTCAACATTCTCTTGACATAATTCTTCAAAAGAGATACCCTCATGTTTGACTCATGATTGTTCTTACTTGAAGTGTTTATTTGAAAATCATCGCCCTGCAGCTGTCAAAGCTGTGGTTTAGTGTGTCATGCCTGTATTCAGTCTGGTTATCCAATTACTTAAGTGGATTCTGCAAATGAACCAGTTAATCATTCATCTTGTCCCTAAAATGTAATATGCACTTAAAATGAAATATCAGGCAAGACGACAGTCTGTCATTATTTTTCACTTTTCAAATCAAATACACCATTAAGCTCTGTCCACAGGCTATAGATAACTTCAAACAGCTTTTGTCCTTCAGTGTCCACAAGGAGACAGGGCCAGTGTTGTAGCCAGTGATGCAGGGTCACAAAAGACAAGACAACCATACTTTTCCTATTTTCTGCCTTTGCCTTTGCATGCTCCATCGGAGAGTTAGGCTCTTACCGCAGAGTCCTGCCACAGCCCCCATCCATCATTCTCTACTCGTCTTTGACCGTGATCATCATCCTCCATGCTTCCTTTAGTCTGCTGTCCCCGATAGGAGACCTTACTTCCTCTTTCCCACACTGATCTTTTACCCTCTCTTGCTTTATTATTTCTTGCTCTCACCTTGCTTCCTGAAACGTCTGTCATCTCACATTTTACATGGGCAGCTTTCTCCAAACTTCACTTACATTCTCATGTTTAGCTCAAAATGCGTATATCATACCAAGGCTATATACAATAAAAAAACTGCTTTTAATTGTGGATCACTGAAATAATTACGTAATGAAACAAGTCTATTTCTAAATTCTTATCTATTAACAAATTAAAACATTGATGCAATAAAAATTGTAAATGTGCTTTTTCAAGAGCAAAATGTGTTCATAGAAAGAGGTCGTAAATCCAACAAATCTCATTAAACACATAGAGGGAAGAGGTTTAATAGCGAATAATTTACTTGTACTCAGATTGTCATGTTGTGGGTTATATGGGGTGTGTTTTGGGGGTGTTTATGATGTTTTCCTAGGTCACCTTGTTTCTCCTAGCACCTTATGTTTTTTCCAACCCTATGTTGTATCTGTCCATGTTTATTGTTTTCTGTCTGGTTACTTCCTGTTTTATTTTGGTAGCTGTCTCAGTCACTTTATTTCCTGTCCCTGATTCCCTGAGTGGGTTCACCTGTGTTTGTCCTGCACCTGTGTCTCGTTGCCTTCACCTCCCCTGAGTATATTTAGTTCATGTGTTTCCTTGTCTCGGTGTGGGATCATTGTCGGTGTTGTAGGTATGTTTGTGTGTTGCCTTGTCTGCCTTCCCAGCCTTCCCAAGTGTTTTCCCTTCGTGGTTTTCGCTACTTCCTCCCATAGTAGTTTTTTTTCCCCGTGCATCTTGGTTTTCCTGGTTTCCTGTCTGTTTTTTCGAGTTCGCCTGTCCACCGTATGTTCAGCGACAATAAAGACTCCGCTCCTCAGCACTGTCTGCATCTGGGTCCTCCTTACCTCGCCGTCCAAACCGTAACACAGATAGAAGCTGGTGCTCCTTTTATTTACCCATGTATTCTTTTTAACCCTTTTAACCCCCTATTTGAAAGCATGTCTCGCTGTGAACATATAGTATTCATTGGTGAAGTCACCAAAGACATGGAGTTTCAAAATGCTTGAAAATGTCCCATTTCATCTTTAACTACTACTGAACACAACTCATCTACAAAAGTCTTAGAAAAATGTAATTATAAGTTGAATTATGAGGTCAGTAGTCAGGTCATTGGTCAGTAGTAACCTTATAAACCCAGCTGATACATTAATAGAATAAATAAAACCAGTTAGAATAACCAAAACAGTTTAATTGATTCGACATTGTGCATACACTAAAAAATACATAACATGCCAACACAATGAAAGAGAGATTGTTGCAAATGTTCAACCAATTAACAGAGGCACTCAGAGGTCACAAAGGTAACTTTTGGTTTACTTTTATTTATTGTTTTCAGAGCAGGAACAACTTTTTGTAGACAGCTACCTTTTGTCTTTAGCTTTCTGACCGATATTGTCAGTCAAGAAGTTCTGTCATCCTATGTAACAAGGAAACATTTGAGAACAGCTTTAGAAGAGAAGGGCTTGGAAGAGGATCTGAGGGCTCATGGGGTGTTTACAAGGAACACTATGCTTTATTCGGATATTTATTTATTTATGTATTTATTTGGCGGGAAGCACAGCCTTAAGCTCAACAGACTGCTGACTGAGTGTCGGTGGTAGTCTCAGAGGTGTTAGGATTAATGAATGCTATTTAGGCATCTTTTGCTTTTATAGTGTACCCAAACAGTAGGCTTTTGAATAGTTTGAATATCTTAGTATAATCATTTAGGTATATAGTTTCAAAGAAGTGTTGGAACAAGGTGATACAGAATACATGGGATAAATGGGATGTTGCCAAAAGTTAATTTAAACAAAAAGGCCATCACCAGGGGATCTGAGGTGGAGCAAGTGAACAGTTTTAGGTTCCTGGGAATCAGCATGAGAACCTGACATGGTCCTGCCAAAGTTGAACACTGCTTATGGGGAATGTATTGATGGAAAGGTAGATATTGGGGCTGGCTAAGTATAATTTTGTCATATTTGAGAAATGATGACATTAATGTGCTGCATTGTATTATTTAACGTGCAATGTTTTCCATTTGTGATTTTTGGGAAGATGTTTTGTTTGTATGACTTCTCTCCTGGACATGTCATGCAAACAATTACTTCAAAGACCAAACTCCAACAGTTAGTTATAACCAATTACTTAAATGTTCACCCACATCTCTTTGCCTTCAATAATATGTAATGCTAAAATCGTATTGAAGTTCTACTTAGCCATGCTTGTTCAGGTAGACTTGAGCATGATTTCATGGTCTGTACTCAAGTTTGGAAAAATCATTCATTTTACCAAATTCTTTGGCGACTGCCAGTGTGAAAGAGCCCAAAGTCAGTTTATACCACTTTAATTGATTGTGACCTAATTGTTGCAGAGATGTTTTCATACCTTAGCCTTGAGTGAGTGGACATCTTCACAGAAGACAACACAAAGCCAGCTGATGTGTTGCAACCAAGCTAGTGCGTATTTAACAACCACCAGCTTTCATGCAACTGAAACCAAATTTAATTATTCATTAATTTGATTTTATTTAGAACAAGAGGGAACATACTGATCCACTTTTCAAACATTTATCTGTCTGTCTGAAACTCTGCTTTTGTTCCAGTTATCAGAGCTATCTGCTGGAGCCTTATTGTATTTAGACATGTTAAAATACATTATGACTAACCTATTTCCACAACATCCTGACAGAGCCTTGTTGTTCCAGCTAACATATCTTGGCTGACCCAGTGGAGAAAAAGATGTATTTGAACTATTTTAATTCTCACAGTGAATACAGGGCTGTTGGTCTGTAGAAAATGAATTTCCATCTTATGTGTTAACCAGATTACTCTCGTAGTTGCGCCAGATAAATGTTGGACTATACAACCCAACTATACAAAGCTATGTGATGCTATCCATTAGCAGGGTTGATACAGCAGGCATCTACAACAATACAAGAATGGCATCAGAATGGCTGACTTGCACCCCCAGAAGATTATTACCATATAATCATAAAATCATAAAAAATCAAATTGTTTAATGCAGAAATGATGCCTTAAATTGTGGATTCAACGGATACGGGATTAATGTTAATAAGTAATGAGGTGCAAGCACAGGAGGTAAACAAATAAAATAATTACAATTAAGAAATTCAGCCCTGGAAAAGTCAGCTGTCTCAACCTGCAAGGAAAACAAGTCAGAAGTCAGGTGAGTCCCTGACAGTCCCTTTCGGATTTTGCAAGGACAGAGTTTTAGTGGTTATCTAGGAAAGGTCCTGAAACTCTCCAAAGACGACCATGTGGCCAGACAACAGTAATATATTGGCTATTTCTGAAGAAGCTGACCTCAGACAGGGAGAGTAAAAGAGCTGTCAGCTGAGGAAAAGGGGGCCTGATTACACCTGCATACCCACACCTGAGCCTCTCTCAGCCTGATACACACTGTGTAATGCGGATAGATGCACACATGCTCACAGTCACGCACATGCAGCTATATGCATAGCGTGTATGAACACATTATGTATGATCTTGCCATGGCAACCCATACATTTGTGCTTACTTTCATGAGTATAGGCACACACACACACATTTTAACACTTTTAAATTTTTCATTTTTAAAATGACCGATTACTGCACAACCCACACACACACAACCACAAACCGAGACAGACAGTTTTCCCCTGGCCTTCTGGAAGACATACATTAAGATATTCCACTCTTGCTTGCACAGCAACAGTGCAACTATGCAATGAGATTTTTTTTAAACAGATGATGAAAATAATATCTGAAAAGTTTTTTATTGTGTATCCGACACAGGCAGCAGTAACTCCATTTACTTGTCAAGCTCTATATTGAGTAGCCTATTCCCATACCAGGTTGGTGTTGGCACAGCAGATTTACCCATACCCAATTTCAGACATCTCAAGAAAATAAGATAAGGTTGCTGTTTTTCCAAGCACATTGCCCATTGCAGTTTCTTATACCTGGTCAACACTATTGTTCACATATCACATATCTTCTGCTTGGTTTGCCAACTCTATCTGACTGGACTCCAGGAGATTTTACAGTAAGGGTTTGGAGGTTTAAAAAAACGCCGCAATATCACTCAACTATAGAGGTAGCGAGCATGTGAGGTTGAATGATCGAGCAGAACGGAGAGTGCCACACGGAGCTAAATATCGACAGTAAGACAATTGTGGCTCTTTTATCATTAACATTTGGGCAATGGCTAGTGTTAAAATTAAAACTATATCAAGGGCAGTAATAACGCAGTATTGTAGCAAATTACATGTTGCTTGTAAAGTGCAGTTCATAAAAAAAAATACTGTTGACCACCACAAAGCAAGCCAACGAACAAGCCACCCAAACTTTTTTCATTAGAAATGTCTTCCTTGATTAGCGCCCCTCGTTTGTATTTTTCAGATTTTTACATTCACTGCTGTACTGATTAGCCACACTACTAGATTGAACAACTGTTGGATGGGTTGCCATGGAACATTTATGGTCCACAGAGGTTGAAGCCTACTGACTTGAGCATTAGGTTCACATTTTTGCTTTTGAGTGAACTCCAGACAACTATTGGATCGACTGCCCTGAAATTAGCTACAAACATTCTAGCTCGCTTCCAAATTAATTGTAATAACTTTGGTGAGCCATACAAACAAAAAGAGGGTCGCATTCATTAAATGAATTGACTTAATCATATGTCTGGCACTACACAAAACCTTTTCAACCATCCGGCGTTGATCAGTGTGTACAAATGCAGGGCTACAATCCCAATTTAAGTAGGTCAGGTAAGTTAACAGGTGAATGCAAGTGCTAATCACTGACTCCACTCAGAATGGAATCGCATATAAACTCAACTTGAATTTTTTTTCCGGCTAATGGTTTAAACTGTTTTATGAATGGTGAGAAACCTGATGTCCACAGTGATTACCATAGTTGTTTTGTAAATGTGTTTTTTTAATGAATATTATTCAAAATGTCTGACTGACTAATAGGTCTATGATGAAAGTGTGTGGAGTTTCAATGCATAGCAATGATGACTTTGAGGTTATATGCGATTCCATTCTTGGTGAAGTCACAGTGATTAGCCATTGCATTCACCTGTTAACCTACTTAAGTAGGGATTGTGTCCCTGCATTATTCAATGACATATTTCTTTATATGGATACTTGCATCTAGGATTATGAACCAGTGGGTCAGAATGCAGTGGCAACCCTACAAATAGGATAACTTTGATGACCCCATCAGTTCATTTAGAGCCATTATTGTCAAAATATTAATATGTCCAGTACATCGGTTCATGGTTAAATAATAAAATAATGACATTGCCATCAGCCTCAGCTTTACTTACTAAACTAAGATGTTGAACATGGTAAACACTACCTACTAAACATCAGCATGTTAGCATTGAACATAGTGTTAGCACACTGACATGTTCCAAAGCACTGAGAACAGCCTCAGAGCAGCTCGCGTGGCTGTAGATTTATCTCCTCATAAGAGAAATTTTGTAAAAATAAAGTCACAAAAGTGAGTTTTACATCCACATGTTAAAGCTTTTAATGAACAAAAATCAAAAAATTCTCTCAGATTTAACTTTCGTAATTCTGCAAAGCCTCAGGCAATTCCAGGAATCTCTGGCCTATCCTTCAGAGTTACTACATTTATGTAAGACCCACACTGACACAATCTTGAAGACTACATTTGTAGTGTTGTACTGTATGCCGGACCTGTTAGAATGTAATGTGGTGTCAGAATAGATTTAAAGGGAGCAAACTCTCAGACTGAACCCTCTTTAAGTGTTCAAACTCAAACACGGTAATCAATAAATGTTTAATGATAAAAACGTTCCCTTGATTAACTGAGTCAAAGACACAAACAAAAAAAAAAAGAACTTACTGCATAGATGTCAGTCAAGCGGCAGCAAGGATCATCACTACTTTCAACACAGCTCACTTTTCACAAATTAAGGTTTCAGAGGAGTGCTCTACGTGAGCACGGTACCTCAAGCCTTTCTGGGTGTGTGTAATTGAGCAGGACAAGATGAACAGAGTCTGGCAGACATCAAGTATCTCTGCAACTCAGAAATGAGACAATGAAATGCACACCCTTCTGTGGCAAACACAGTTGGAGACAAGTCGTCTATTTTAAGTCAGGATGTAGTAAAAGTGGTGGAAAGGTTATTTTGACTGAGATTTGAAACTTAGGGGTCATCAGCAGCACACAATTCAGTCTGAGAAGCTCCCTGCATTCAATGTGCTTAACTGTTTGTAGGCATTAAGCCTGCAATTGTTAGGGGATAACTTGAAGGTGGGTTTAACTGGGTTTACTCACATGCAGACAAACACAAACTGAGTTGCCAGTTGTATATGTCAATATCAAAAAAACATCAGTCAAAAAACATGTGTTTTTAATGCTGCTTTGTGAGGCGCAGTCAATGAAAGTCACTTTGTATTTTGTAAAGAACAGTCCACAAAGACTTACAAACATAATGCCGAAATGGATTACTGCACAATACATTCTCATGTGACGTCCAGAATAGATGTTTCAGGGTATTTCATGTTTGAAAGAAAACCTGTCTGGTAGAGTCAATTAAACATGCGCCATCTGCACCCACTGGGGATAGGCAAAAGATGGCCACCTTTCATAGCACTTATACGTGCTTGCACTGAATTTATTGATCAATAAGAACTTTTTTTCTCTCTCTCTTTTGCCTCACAGTCTATCACTTACCAGCTTGCTTGGTGTGCATCCTTTGTATGCTTCCATGGCAGTTGCATGCACATCAGTGTTCAGGCAGCATAGAATTGTTGTACCAATAGTGTGCTTTGAAGCCTTTCTTTGTCTCCCACAGTTCTCATTTACATAAAGACAACTTCGCACACACACACACACATAAGCACACGTTCAGACAAAAAATGTATATCATATAAATGAATAGTGAAACCCTCCAAGACACTCGTACAGTTTGAATACACATTAAAGAGATGCACACTTAAATACAGTAATGATCCGCTATGTGTACTGTAATGCGTACACATACTGTGAGCAAAGCTACACAGACAGACATACAATCTCCCTCAGCTTACTGCTATCTCAGCTGGTGTTCACAATTCCCGTGGAGTCTATGCTTCCGGAACCCAATTATGCCTCACTAGCAAATTAGCCACCATTAGCGGGGCACCAGCATGCATCACCAAGGGACAAGGAGAGGCCTTTAGCTCATCTTATGGCCTGCTTTCCAGCTAGCCAAAATACTGATTATCTTATAAATCACACTAATGAAAAGGCAATTGCTGCACCTCACTATTGTTATGTTAGCTGCAAATGTTAAGATATTATATGGCTTACGCCAATGATTCTATTGTTCTTATCTTGAGCTTGTTTGTATCCTTATGACGTGTCACTGTATTTCAAGTTTTCAGAAGACAACATTGACTATATACTGTATGCATGGTAAACACAATAGAGATTCAGCAGTGCTTTTGTAGGATACGACCCTAAGCCAACTGTACTACATGAATGCAGAGGAAGGGGAATTAACCACAGGTATCACATCAGTGTAGCTGTTGATTGCCTTTTAAATCAAGTCACTACTTCTAGATACCTGTTAATTGCATCCTCTCATTATCTCAGAAGGCTGTTAAAGTCTGACAAAATCTAGTTTCCTTGTAGTCGAAGCTTGTTTTGTGAAAGTACAGTGTGAGGCACAATGTCAGTATAGGCTACTATATGTTGGCTTGTGTTTGAGCAAAGATTCACAATTACTATAGTTAAGCACGTAAAGGGAAGAAAGTAGACTTTGAAGTATAAAAATGGACTTCGGGTCACGTTTACATGGGTATAGCATGAGCTGTAATGTAGCCTGTGTAGACAGCTGGACTGATTCAAATAGAACTGTATCTGTTCCGTCAGATGCGCCTCAAACCACTGATGTATAAAGAGAACTGGATACAGTGTCGGAGGCAGGGCCACGTTCATTCCAAAGAAAGTTCCTCAGTGGCGCATGAAGCCAAAAAAATTGCACTTCCTAGCATTAAATGACCTGGACCTTCCGCATAGCTTCCACCATCGTGCGGCCCATAGAGCAAGCATACAAGATACTTCGCCAACCAAGCCTGATAACTTCTGACTTCAAAGTGGATACAATTATTTAATCGTGTGGCTCTTGTAGACTTTTCAAATGTTATCGGACAGAAGGGATCAAATTCTGATAGAAACAAGTCATTTCACTAGGGGTTGTATCACTCCAAAGAAACGTATTTTTTGGGCCAGTGTGCATCACATGATGGACCCAGAAGTTGTAATTACATGGTTTGGCCGCTGTGTCAAATTGGCTTAAAAGCCCGGCGCACTTCCTGGGCGCTTGCCTGAGACAGACGACTGATAAACACGGCTGAAATGCTTCCAGTATAAACAAGCCTAAACACCACATGCACCACTTCACGTATTGTCGGACTGACAGAGACTGGAAGTCATTCATTCCAATGCAGGGTGAGTTCAATACAGGAACAGAATATTTCCCCTTTGCGGCTGTTGGATCCACTAGCCATGGATCCACTGAATTTTTCAAAAAAGCTGCGTTTAAACCAAATGGAAACCAGATGAACTATGAGGGCACCATTGTCAACAAAATGTTTTGGCTTTACTTAGACACAAGAAAACACACATTTTCATACAATTTGTATACTTGTGATGTAAATGATGATTATAATGTAACAAGCCATTTTTAAACCTATTCCCTCCAAAGCACACTCAGTTGCCGCATGAGTGGCAGTCCAATACCACAGTCCTGCAATAAATCCAATTTTCATGAAGTTTATAATGTTCCGCTTTAGTTGAAACTATTTTAGAGAGGTGCTGATTCAACTGTATGGTCATTTTGGAGGCTGAAGTTTGTGGTTGTGTGGCTGGTGAACCCTATTGCACAATACAGAGAGGTGTTTATGTTAATATAAATGGGGTTGTAATTAAGAGTCACTAGTATTAGACCTCTAGTTATTATTATATGGTAACTGGATGAAAGTGGTTAATTGATGCACATATTTGGCATATATTAGTACACAGCTTAAATAAACACATGGTATTTGAACTTAGTAAGTAAGTGTATTTATTGACTGTTTGTATATTGCAGTTCGCTGGAGTCATGTTTCACAGCAGGGACGCCTGGCTGTTCCACCTCAACCAAATAATGCACATTGATTTAGGATTCAGTGGTAGCAAAATGTTTGGTCAAAGTATAAGTATATAAGTAATATAAGACTCAAGCACAGCTAATTGTAACAGTAAATGGAAATCGGTCAGAGTCATGCAAACTTATTTATTTATGTAGGCTATGTCTTGGTATTTATTAGGTTTATATTTGGTGTGTAAATTAAAAAAAAGATGATATATATTTTTGGTAATGGTTTTATGTAAATATTAATTGTATATGTATGTGTGTGAATAGCTGTGAAGTAACTAGGTAAATTGTATGTGCCAGCCAATTATTTGAGCTGACACCTTATTTAAGGGAGTCAGTCTGTGTGTGTAAGTGATGCTGGAATGTGCTGGGGAAATTTGATGTGCACAGTGCTACATAAAATAAAATGCTTCATGCTGAATGTAATAAAAGGAACACCTCTCAGTAAAACACAATACAATTCAATAGCACCACAAACTTCATCCTCCCAAAGGACCATACAGTTGAATCAATACCTCTGAAAAGGTTTCAACAAAAACTGAATATTATAATTTTCATGAAGGTAGGATTTATTGCAGGACTCTTGTATTAGACTACATTAATTTTAGCTAGATGTACCTAATAAATTTGCAACAGAGTGTACTTGCCATTCACCATTGTTGGACCATTTCACCAATCATTATAGCAAAGCTGCTCAAACCAAGCATCTCATTTTGGTAACAATGGCTGTTGGAGGCTTTTGTCCATGTTGTTTTTACTGTCCCATCGAGTTCTGTCAAGCAAAGAGTTCCACTATTGCTGAGCTGAGCTATTCCAGGGACGAGGATTGTGTCAACAAAAGCAGAGCAAGTTGTGCACGCAGCATAACCCATCTGAGAGACTCTCTCTCTACTCCTTGCATTCAAATGTGCTTCCATTGACTCGGCGACTGACCTAAGCATTCATCGACATTTGGCTGTTGCAGGATCACCAACATTACCTCAACAGTCCTAAACTCACTTTAAGGGCTGCATCCACCAGCTCGTCTGACCAATCAGCGCCTCACCTGCCTGAAATCCAAAGATTCACCTCATTTCCACCTACTGAGAGCTTCATGTGGCCGCCGGGCTCAATGTTGCTGGCTGACCTGCATGGCAGATCCCTGGCTGGGCTGCAGAATAGCGCCTGCAAAATGCACAGTCGCCCTGTCATCATCCTTCAACGTACAATGCCATAAGTACTGTCCTTTCACCATAAGAGGTGTTCTTATCATAGATAATATCATTCTCACCTCTCAGGGGAGTAGCATCTTTAAACAGTCAGTTTTTTTTCCAGATATCATTAAATTGAGTGTTACTGCGATAAATATTTTCCCTATGAATCTTTTTACTCCTCAAATTAGAAGTTGGATCAGTCATTGCTCACTCAAATTCTCTGCTACTAATTGATTTTAATTTAGCCTTAGAGTGTCTTGATGCACATCAAACCTACTAAGCATGAGAATTATACTTTCCTTACAATGTTATCCTTGTCATCTTCCAGAATCAGAATCAGAAACAACTTTAATGCAAAGTAGGTTTACGCATTAAAGTAATTTGCTTTGCTGTTTTTGGCGCAAAACAATGAACATAATAGGAATATAAAGGAGTATAAAGAAACATAAGTAAGAACTCCAGGTGTAGAATCGTAATTATAAAATTGACAATAATATCTTAAATAATATCAAACCAAAATGTTATAATAAAACAATAATCATAAAATGGAGTTTGTACAATATGACAACATGGTATGTTGTCATATTGACAATGAATCATCATCTTTAACATATATATAATTTATTTTGCACATATAATGTATCCAATGCATTTGGATTCCTTAACCTATAATTTTTTAACTGCCTTCAGCTTGATATGCAGCACATTGCATTATTTAATAATGCAGAAGCAAGCTATTTAAACCTTGATTTATAGTACTTCTGTGTTTTTTACCCTTATTTTTCCTCATGGTAGACAAACTCTGCATGGCTGAAAGTTCACTCCACCCTATGGCAATGCCAATACTGAATATTCCTCTAAAATACATCTGTCAGCATATGCAGACAGCAGGAGCTCTCCTTTCATCAAGGGTTGGATGGCACTCGCTGCAATATGAAAATTGACAGAAAATGTAATTATCCTTAGCTTAGTTGTTGCATATTAATTATGCTTCCAAGTGGGAGCAGCAATGGATAGTCTGATGATGGATTTAAATAGATTCCAGGGCGAGTGTTGAGTAAGGGTGTTTGCACACTTGTTAGGGAAAGTTGTTGTATTACACACATTTGTTTAACAAAACTGTACATGCACTGTTGCAGCCTAATGTACATATTTAGTCCAGAGGTCAGGCTTCAAGTGACTGACAGCTTTGTCTGTGAAACCCAGGGATCATGAGGTGACTGTTGTCAAACCATGGCTGAAAGGTTAGTGTACCGCACACAGACACATGTTCTACTGCAGTAAATAACTAAGATCAGGTATACACAGCTTGACCATTAGGATGGGGTGGCGCGTTTGACAGTAACATATTGCTGCTCTGGTATGTAGAAGAGTGTGATTATGCTGGGTAGCTTCCAGGTTTGATTGTTTGCTACCATATGAATTTACAGCAGGGTGTGACTGACAAAGAGCAAACTTTGCAAACTTCATGGGTGTAAAGTTTGAACAAAGGACAGACCCAGCTATTTCTATTGCCCCTCCTGAGAGAAACAAAGAGATAAGAGACTGTCCACAGAAAAAAAAAAACCCATGTTGGTCTTTCGTTTAAACACTTTGTTCAAATGCTTAAAACAACCTATGTTTAGATTTTCCTGACAAGTGACCTTACCGACACTCAATCTTAGTTACATCCCTAACTTCAACCAAATGCCGTTAGTTGTCAGAACTTAAAGGGAAACGCCACCGATTTTACACATCAAAGTCTGTTTACAGGTGTACGGGAGCACTACTGAATATGTGAAACAGTTGCACAAAGCCTTTTGTGGCTCCAGAGGGAGCAGCTTGAAATCTGATTAACGGCCTCAAATGATGCCACTTGAGTCTGAGTTGGTCTGGACTGAAGACCAGTTTGAAAATGAAACTGAACTGGTGGTGGTGGAGTTGCATTGAGGGTAATGTAGCCACCAGGTTTTGACAATGAAGAGGAGTGCACAGAACCTGCCAACATAGGAGACTCCATTAAAAAAACTCCTGGCCAATCATATAAAATGTTTTTGGCTTCTAAGTCTTCATACATGTAGATATCATAAATTTAAAGAACCCAAATTCCAAGGACTCATTCAGCATCAGAAATTCACCACTGCTCTCACAGCTCTAATTCTTTTCTTAATTTTATTTTTACTTTAACACTATTGTCATTCATATGTTGAGCTCTATTTCTTTGACATCATTGAAATTTGGAAAATAACTTGCCATACAAGGACATCAGTACTAAAATCTCGGGATTGCTGATAACTTTCTGTATAGCTCAAGGTGCTTTAAAGGTCTGGATGTACCTGCAGTCCCCTTGAACATCTATTATTTTTATTATTGAGGTATTAGATTTTATTACCATTACAATTTTTGGAAGTTGAAATTAGTTAGTCAAAGTATGCTTCAATTTGTATGGACTTACCTTCCTAACCTCATCTATAGCTATAAAACTAAACACTGATTTGCTGTCTCTAGATATCTAGAGAGCCCGCCTAATTAATTGATAGCCTTAAGCAGTTTTGCTTCCCTTTTACCACCTACTTACAGTGTTGTTCTATTGCGTCTTTCCACAAGTATTTACTGTTCACCTTTCATGAGAAGCACACTAATCAATATCTGCTTCTATTCCCTCCCTCTCTGTGTAGATTTCAAGACAAGTTTAGGCTAAGGTGATATCAGGGACGGAACAAAGTCACTTGAATGTAATTCAAACTTTGCCAGAGACAACTAAACTGTCTGCTCTGCTCTGTGAAAGAGAAGTGCTGCAAAGGAGAAGAGATTTAAAGTATCTCTTCAGCTTAAAAAAAAAAATCACTATACCTGAACTTTTGCAAGTTTTGCAGTGTTTTAGTGTGCATTTGCAGTGTGTATAATCCTGTGTCTGAATCTAAACATTTTATCAGCAGTTTTCATGCTTTATGAGATCACTCCCATGCTGTGTTTAATGTGCGTTTGGCATCAGCGATCTTAACAAGACCAGACTCATGCCAATTGCACTTAGCTACTTAATAGAACAGAAAACATGCAGTACTGGGGCTCAAGGATTGAGACTGCTGTAGATGCTAATGCTAAATATATACAATATCTATCTATATATCTAGACAGATATATTTATTTATGTATTTATTGTCAGGACAGTCCTGATAGCAGCACACAGTCTTACCAACATCTTGTTTATCTATGTGAGGCCTCTTTCAAAATAGCAATGAAAGCACATGTCGTCAAGTCAGCACACTAAAGATGTCTACCCACCTGGGCTGATTCACTGTTTGGTGGACAGGTTACGTTTACATGCTGGAATGTGCTCCTGATATGTAACCCGACCTGTTCCATCTTTCAGATAAACATCCTCACAATCGTGTTGCCTTAGGCTCGGTTCCTGTGGAGGTCAGGTCTGGGCCTGCAGCTCTCAGGCTCCAGTCTCCTGAAAGTCTCAGTCATGTGCCAAGAACTGAAAATGGTTTCTGTTTTTCTTGTACTACCTAATTATCCCCCCCCCCTCCTTCCTCTAATTTATTAAACAAATTTCATGGGTGTTATATGTCAGAGTTTTTGCGATCACTTGAGACACACACATTGTGGTTTAATTTGAACAGGTACACTCTGCGGAGTTCTGGGCTAACTTTGTTAGGGATTTGTTTTCTTCCTCAAGGCCCTTTCATTTAATTTATGATCATAATCATTCCAAGGCATCAAGTGTGATGCTCACTTTTCAAAGGGAGGTGGCTTTATAATTACTCTAGGCCCCTGTAGACATAAAAAGAATGCTTACATAATGCACATTTTTCTTTCAGGGAAGTGCATTTGACTGGAAATGAAACCTTTAGACTGTGGGAAAATGCTTCCTATTAAATGATTTGACGACTGGCCAATACGTTTCAAATGGAATGGTGTCATTCCGAAAACTGGTGAGAGTGAATGTGGAGTTCTTGTTGTGTGTAAAGGAGAGAAAAAACAGGGAACTGTGTGTCTGTGTGGGTAGTTGGACACATATTTATCTATCAACAAGTTCTCATACGTGAATCACAAAAAAGCTAAGTTTGTCACCGCCTATTTCTCACTAACTAGTATACAGCCTACACAAACAGCACCTGTTAAAACTAAATGGAATGTATTGTTTAAATAAGGTAATTATACCACTGCAAACATTAAAGCAGATTTTGCTGTACAAATACTGAAAGGTAAAAAGACAAGTTGTGGTTTTAATGGCGGTTATGTGCTGGACTAGTTCTTGGCTGGGAGTGGTGAATTTTCCTTGTCTGGTAACCTCACAGTGACAACAGAAACTCACTGCACCCGGCACAGAAATAGTCCCGCACTTAACCCCGGTAAAATTGTAACTTGTCCTTTTACACCTTGGTAAGATAGATAAGATACACCATATTAATTGGTGAGCTTTAGAGGTGCTAGTAGGTGAATTTACTTGCCTTTAGACAGAGCCAGGCTAGCTTTTACTCCCTGTTTCCAGTCTTTGTGGTAAGCTAGGTTAACCTACTGCTGTCTATAGCTTCATATTTAGCGTACAGACATGAGAGAGATCGTCTCTCTCATGTCCTGTACAGTACATCTGTCTGTGTACCGGTCCTCTGATTATCTGTTTCAAGAAGCTGTGACCAATAAGTGACAGCAGGCTTTTCTTTAAAATGCCCATGCTCTCTCCCAGCAGCCTCTACGGGAGCAGAATCTCCCTGCACCACTTGACTTGTTCTTCTTCTTTGTTTTAGTTTGATTTCATTCATTTATGTAATAAACTTAAATTTTCTTCTTCCAACTTTGGTTTCTCCTTCACGTTACATCCCCCCGGGCCAGGGTTGTAACATCTAAGCAAAAAAGCAATAAGCATATTTCCCAAAATGTCTAACTATTCCTTCGAATAAAAATACTGTATTGGTTTACATAAGTACACATACTCACACACAAACCTACATAGACCATTTGGGATAATCATATTTAAACCTATTGGACAGGGGAAGTCCAACTTATTAAATTTCCTTCTCAGTCAGATGCTGAAAATTATTTTACCAAGAACATTGCAAGAAAATAAATTCTTTGGTTTTAGTCTATCAAAGCTAATTACTGTACAGTCTTTGAAACCTTAGTAGACAGTTGTTTTTAGCCACTCTAGTCTAGGGAAGGCAATGTGAGTCAACCGATCAGCCGGTCCACCACTTGGTCTAGACTGATATATCTCAAAAAATTGTAGATATATATAGTTAAAACATTTGGTAACAATTTCCATGGTTCCCACGAATCCTACTGACTTTGGTGATCCTCTGATTTTCTCTCTAGCCCCACCATAAGGTTGACATTTGTTGTTTTGAGTGAAATATCTTGACAATATGAAATTTTGTACTGACATTCATGTTTTCTACGGGAGGAAAATCACGTTGGTGATCACACTATGCTTGCGAAACATCAGCATTTTAGCATTTGTCATTTTTAGCTTGCTGACATTAGCAAAATGACACAAGCTGTACTTTGGCAAAGTACAGCCTCACAATAACAATTTCCAATCTTTTCTATGTACGATTTTCTTTGTTTTAAGCTCAGAGTCAAAAGGTTTTTTCAAATTGTACATTTTTAAGATAAAAACATTATAAACACTCCCTGCTCAGTTAAAATGTGTTAATTAGATTGTGTCTGTGTTGAGTCTTAGCTTTATAACAATACATACATGATTAGAGGATAATGAGTGGCAATGGCAGTAAATGTAACAGTAATTTATTGTGATATATTTTTAATGACATTTTATTTTCAGAACACATGTCAAAAATATGTTTTGCCTTTAAAATGGGTGCTTGGCAAAGAAATACAAGTAATACAAATTTCTGTACTGGTCAGTTTGTTTCTCGCCAAGGTGTTGGACAAGCAAGCAGGGTTAAACCAGTGTTCAAGACCTCTGACTGCATCTGCATTCAACCTAGAATCACATGCTGTTTAGCCCAGGAGCACTAATTAAATTTGGAAACCAATTATGGAAATGGTAATGAAATTTCCAAATGGGGAAACTCGTAATCTGCTCATTGAGGTGTTTAATTGCAAGCGGGTCTGTGCATTGCAGATATGTTACACCTCTGGATTTGGCGGACAGAGACATGGACACGAGTTTGACGTGTGAGTGTGTTGGAGTGAGGGAGGAAAAGAGACAAAACACTGCATGTGTGTGTTTGTGTGTCGGGGTAATATTATGCTACAGTATGTCTATACTTTTAATGTGTCTTGTCTGTCCAAGTAGCATGTACTTATGTGCCTGAGACATGTCTGGGATCATGCTCTGATGATGATTAGTCTCATTATTTGTCTGTATGTACTATATGTGGGTGTATAAATCAGGTGAGCTCATGTTGATTTCAGTGTTTTTCTACTTCTAACTAAAAAGTATTGAATCATACCTTATGTAATTTATCTTTGACAACAATATATCATCTGCATTCATGCCAATAAAGCCTTTTTAAAATACAAAGCTCATATGAAATTTGAATTTGAATTTGAGATAAAGAGGAGCAACAAAGAGAGAGAGTGATTTGTGTGTGTGTGTGTGTGTGTGTGAGAGAGAAAGAGAGCGTTCAGGGGATCTCCACTGGAAAATAGTCTTATTAATATATTGTTGGCGAGAGACACACTAATAATTATTGTTGTGTGAGAGTGTTTACAATTTGAGGGCAGATAATCGTCCAAATTATCTTAATGTGTGACTGATGAAACCCAAAATACCCGAAAAATAATCTTTAAAAAAACTGCTATAGTCACATGGGCACACATGTGAAAATCAGTGTTGCTATCAGCTGTTTGCAGTTTAGCTTGACTAGGAGTTGCAACAAATAGAAGCAGCAGGAATTCTAGTGAAGGGAAGCAACAAAATGAATAAAGGCCTGATATTTTTGATCTGATGGTACGGAGTATCAGTCAGTTTGCCAGCAAGTGGCCATGGCATGAACAGGATTGCTGTAAAGGATTGGCCAAGCGGTGGAAGGAGAACACACAGAGACCGGAGTAATCTTCGTCCAGTGACCTATTTGTTTTATTTGTACTTTACACCAGATGAACAAGAATTTGTAATCAATTAAGACGTTCAAAAAACATAAAAACATTATCAACAAAATCATTATTCAAATTGTTCTAACACAGAAATATTGACAAGAATGGTTGTTTTGGGTACTTTGAAAAGGAAATTCCCTGAAACAATGAAAAAACCCCAATTTACTCATCATGGTACAGTCTGAGTCCCCTCTACTAAAGCTGATTGGATGCTGATTGCTATTACCAGCCGGTAATATGGATGTGAGTTCATGCAACAAACATTTGGTTAATTAAAGTTGAATATAACTGATAAATACATTTGAGTTGAATCTATTAATGAATTTATATTTATTGGTTATTTCATCAACAAAGATGGCTAAATGCCTACTGAAATTATCAGAAATTACATATATATACTGTGTGTATATATATAACAGAGTATACTATATATAGTATACTGTATATATAGGGCAAAAGCACAACAAACCTTTTTTGTACTCCATTTCACTTTCTGAAGTATTGAGGTAACTTCCCGGACTCACTTATTGATACACATCCATGTTGTCATTGTTACAAAATAATCCTTCTATACATTGCTTCAACAAATCGGGAGTTCACTTTCCAACAACTGACAATCAGTAGATGGATTTTATGGTAGTTAAGCTATTAATTTCAACCAGAGTCCACTTGGAAGTAGACTGCACCAAGGTTCAATTCACAACCAGTCCAAATGAACAGAAAAGGCAAACGCACCATAGTTCATTTTAACTAAAACCCAACAAGTTAGGTGTGAAAGTACCCATATATGTCTGAATGTCTACAGTTTAACACTTTTTCCCTGTTGTTATGGAAATGTTGATGATGTTATGACAAAGGGGATCTGTATTATAATTTCATACAATATAGTCTTTTTATACAGCTCTCTGCACCAACTTGTTTCTCTGTTTTCTCTGAACAATCCAGTTTCCCTTGGTATCTTGCTTCAGCCATGCAATCTCTTCTTTATGTCTCCATCCAGCCTGTTGCTCCAGCCATTGGTCCACCCTCCTGATCAGTCCTCTAGTGCTCAGGGGTACCCTTCAGTGGTTTCACTCTCTGCCCTCTGGGTTGCCTTATCAAGGACTGCCTGTTTCTCCAGGCCCTCGTCCGCCCTGTTGAGCAGACCCAACTCTCTTCTTACACCTCTTGGTCATTTGAATCCCAGCTCTGTGTTACCTCCTTCGGCAACAGCTTTCACCTACACCTGCCCTAAGAAGTACGATTTGAGCTTTAGTCTATGCATGCTCATCAAACATGTCACTTCTTCAACATCAAGCCAGTCCTGCACGGTCCTTTCTTAAGACAGTAAAAACATATTGGGCGTTAGTCCTTCTCTTCACAGCACTCAGTGAAAAGTACACCAAGGGATAAAACTCCAGGGGTACAGAGAGCTACTTTACACTGACATCCTATTACTTTAGTCCAGAGTAGAGAATAAAATGTCCTGTTCTGCAAACTTTCCTGTTGTATGAACAACACAAAGGTCCAGTATGTAACATTTAGGATGAGCTGTTGGCAGAAATGGAATTAAATTTTTATGTATGTTTTCATTAGTGTATAATCAGCTGAATATAAGAATCGTTGTGTTTTCATTACGATAGAATGAGCCTTTTTATCTACAGAGGGAGCGGGTCCCCTTCCATGGAGGACGCCATGTTGCACCGCCATGTTTCTACAGTAGCCCAGAACGGACAAATCAAACACTGGCATAGATTGGGCATTTTGCATTTTTCATGAGTTTCACTGACACCTTAGTTTCTCCTACATGCTTAGAAGGGGAGGGTGAGGTGATCGGTATTCAAATGGTTGCAAACTGCAATTTCACCACTAGATGCCACTAAATCCTACACACAGGACCTTTAAGTGAAAGATGTGAACACTTCCTCCACCACTGACAAATGCACAGCTCTTGTTATCAGGTCCAATGCTCTTTGTCATGTGAATAGTGGCTACTGATGGTGAATATACAAAGATCTCATCTGAGCTGCTTTGGTCAGTGTAAAGAAAGTATTATATTTACTTTATATCATGGATGTTTCACATTGGTGAAATGTCTTTTCTGCTTAATTTATATCACATTTTGCTGCTACAATGGTCAGTATTTGAGAGTTTAAAACATTTCATAACTATATATATCAGCAGATATTCCGGTTATTTTAACAAACTTTTAATACAAGCAAACATCTTTGATACAGTTTCTTTAAAAATGGTTATTAAACACTTGTAACCAATTATGTAATGAAGCTGAAATCGTTAATAATCAATAATGTGGGCCATGCCATTGTATCAGTCAGTTTCCAAACCACACAGACTGGAGTCCAGAAGCTATCAATGGCATTCCTTTGACGGATTAATTTGTCTTGTCACACTCATGAGGGAAAGGGTGATGGGGGGGAGGAGGTTGTGAAGAAAATGAAATAAAGAGATGGCTATGTAAAGGCAATAGGCGGAGAGGCCGTGATGTGCAAGAGGTAAACATCAAACTGAGGTTGGAACAAAATAATTTGTTCCTTTGTTTCTGTTTTTGTTTCCTGGCCCTGTTAGAGCTCATTCCTTTGATCAGTGCCTCAAAGCTTGTAATAGTGCAAAGCCCTGCATATGTCAGATTACTGTGGAAGGGCTGCAGGGGCATAACCAGCTCCACTCTCCCACAGAGCCAGCCTCAAAGTGTTCAGCTTCCTCTGAGAGATGATCCAGTGTCAAATTTCTGTCCACTGATTTGCATCTTTATTTTTAGGAGCAACTGACAGTGTGCAATTTGGTTAAAAGACATGCAGTGGCACAGATCGTAAAAGAGTATTAACTCCTACCTCTACAGGTCATAGTCTAGGTGAGCAGAGCCTCTTCAGATACACAGAAAATTGTAGTTTAAATAAAGAGAGTATTCATTTCTCTAATGTCTAATGTCGGATGAAAATACAAAATGAAGGGAAATCATCTTTTTCCACACTGTTGTAAAAATTTTACTGCTTAGGCTGTTGATGGCAATGCCTTTGACGTTGCTGCCTTGCCACATAACTCGCCCGCTCGGACACACCATCCTCAGTAGGCAACCTCTTCACACTGTGCTGAGACAAATCGTGCACTCTCCAGCTGTGAGAAACCACAGTCGTCATCTCCTTGTCCCTTCTTCTTCCCAACCACATTAATAATTGGGGATTCCATAACCAGAAACGTCTGTTTCTTCAGCACAGCCACTCACTGCTTCCCTGGAGCCACGGTCCCTGTCATCCTGGACAATTCTCGGGGGATGCTGCGCTCAGTCCCGCCTTCTACAGATCGAGTGGTTGTCCATGTGGTGACAACTCGTAAGTAGTCTGAGATGACCAAAAAGGATTTTAACAACCTTTTTTTTAGCTTTTTAAGTACTTGTAGAAAGTCTGTTTTTACTTCTGGTCCAATTCCCACACTGACCCGCGTTTTAACAGAATCCTCAGCCTGCACTTTTACAACATAGGTTTTATCGACAGTTGTTTATTGTTTTATTTGTTTGTGGATCGCTCTTCCCTTTCGAGGACTGACGGAGTCCACCCTTCTGCGTAGCCAAATGCTAGCAACTAAGTTACGGTCTGCTTCATGTGACTAACTGTTTACATCACACAGCCCCCTCACCAGAACTTCCATCTCCATCTCCGCCCACAGATGCACCTCAGAGCACTGTTCTCCCCGCTAGCTTCCCCACATCGGCCTCATGTGTCATTACCCCCCTCACCGGGAATTCTCGGGCATTATTAATGACAGAGCCTCCCGTCCACAACTGAACTCGTCCCTTTTGACTGTAATCATTTTAATTCTCCTTGGACAACAGGTTGGGGTGGAGAGCTGGCCTCTGTTTTTAAAAACAGTTTCAACTGCCAGCTGAGGTCCATTCCAGCATTGAATTCTTAACTATTTCAAATGGATCTATCGACTCCGGTGTTGGGTGCGCTAGTTTACAGAACAACCAAATTCAACAAGGATTTTATATCCTTCTGGCAGGAATCACATCAAGATATGACGTATGATGTGTTTTAATTTTGGGGGATTTTAATATTCACATCGGCTGCCCAGCAGAACCTCTGGCGAGGAACTTTTTAAAATCTTATTGACTCAGTTAAAGGCCCCACACATGAAAGTTAACATACTTTGGATATCGTTTTATCTAGTGGCCTGCCTTTATGTGAAATTTTAATGTGTGATACATTTTTCTGATTACTTGCCTGTTGTAATTGAGATCTCTCTGCCATGTCAGTCCGTCAAACTTCAGCTTCCTACACGCTGTTCTCGCATTATTAATTCTGCTACTGCTGGAAATTTCTCTACTGCCTATCAAAATAATTGTCATGTTCTATCTCTGGACAGGCCTCTCTCTCACCTGAGTGCTGACCACTTACTCACCCTGTTTAATTACACCTGCTCAAAAATTCTTGATTCTGTAGCTCCTCTCAAAACTAAGTGCACCAAAACTAAAACTGAGCCTTGGCTAACTTATGTCTCCCATGCCCTCAGAAAGGTTTGTAGAAGAGCCAAGCACAAATGGAAAAAAGATAAACTTCAGGTGTCTTTTGATATCGTAAGGAAGAAATTATCAGAAAGTCATCAGAGAAGCAAAAACAAAGTACCTAACAGATATCATCACAAACAACTGTCACAGACCTCGTGTTTTATTCATTACTCTTAAAACTTTCATTAATCCCCCTGCCACTAGTTGCCTTATGGAGTCTACTCCCCGCCACGCCGTTCAGCTGTATTTGACCACTTTAAGCCTGTGGCTAAAATGGTTGATCACTTGAAGCTCACAACTTGCTCCCTGGACATTGTTTCCTTCTCGGCTTTTCTTTGATACTGTTGGGCCAAGTTTATTATTTATTATGAATATCTGTCTTATCTCTGGGTTTGTTCGTGCTGCTTTTAAGCATGCAGTGGTACAGCATGTTATTAAAAAATGCCAAACATGGATCCCACAGTTCTCTTTAATTTTAGACTAAATTATAAATTGCCTTTTCTTTCCAAGGTGCTAGGGAAGATTGTTCTCGTGCAGCTCCAGAAATTGTTAGATGATAAAGGTGTTACTGAAGTATATCAGTCTGGTTTTAAAGCACTTCATAGCACTTTTAAAAGTTCTTAATAGTTTTTAATTAATAGCTGACTCTGGGGATTTAGCAATTTTTGTACTTTTAGATCTAAGCACAGCATTTGATACCGTGGATCATGACATCTCTCAGCTGGAGCAATTTGTTGGCATTAAAGGAACTGCCCTTTGGTGAGCTTTCATCCTCATCAACTACCCTCAGCTGTGGGGTTTCCCAGGGTTCCATTCTTGCTCCAGTCTTCTTTTCCCTTTACATTCTTCCCTCAGTATCTCATTCCACTGTTACGCAGACGACTCTCAGATTTATCTACCATTTATCTAGATGCTCTTTCCAAAGATAGCAAAATACGCCTATTAGTACCTTTTAAGTTCACTTATCAATACGTTAGATCTCATTTGCTTAATTTGTTCAAAAACAGAAGTGTTGTTTTTACACACAAATTTAACAAATGGGACACTGAATGTTAATTTGTGAGCTTTAGGGGTGCTGATAGGAAGATTTTATTTGATTATTTTACTTTGGACAGAACCAGGCTAGCTGTTTCCCTCTGCTTCCAGTCTTTATGGTAAGCTAAGCAAATTGCGGACAGAAGTGAGAGTGGAATCAATCTTCTCAACACTCGGTAAGAAGAGAAATGTGTATTTGCCAAAATGTCTATTCCTATTCCTTTAAATTATAAGTACATGCAAGGAAGAGCTCTATGGTGCCACTTTGTCACTCAATGTACGCAACATTTTCTTTAGGTTAAAACTTTTATACTATTAAAGAGAACACATCATTCAGGCTGACCGCTGCAGAAAGAAAAGATGTACATTTTATGAATATACTTTTTTATTACTCATTCCCCCAATCAATACACTTAAACCACACCATGTAACACATATCCAAATTTTATTGGCTTCTGTTGCAACTTGTGACCATTTGGTTTTTGGACAGCTTCACCACACATTAAGCCAACCTACGGTGACATTGTGTGCCATCAGTCTCCTCAGAGCCATTTGTGAAAACTACATTTAATTCGACTTTCTAATTACTCACTCCTCCTATCCCCAGTGGCTAGCCAAATCAGAGAGGAAGCCAAATGAACTCTGCCTAACCAATTAGCCGAGTGGGCTGCTCAAGCTAATGACATGAACAACATTCTGTGGCTGCTTCATTGCTGCAGTAGGCCCTAAGGTCTGCAGGATCCCTCCCTCGCAGATGAGAAGATTTAAGAAGGATTTCAGTTACTGAGCCAACTGCATCATTAATTACTTTAAGGGGCCTGGAAGTATGATGTAGCCTCTCTGCCCTCTGGGGCCACAATTGAATTTCTTCAATTGACCTGTATCAGAACACTTAAAGCAAGCTGACTTTAACAAGAGCACTACCTGAATACTTTTAAAGGGCCAAGAGGTTCAGAGAAAGATTGTGACGCTTTAACTTATTACTATATAATGAGGCAATTCAGACCTATAATAGCTGCAATTCAAACCTCTGCTTAAGCACCAGGTAAATGAGCTTATTTCTTTTTAGTATGCCATTTTTCCTCTTGCTATATTCTCGCAGTGGCCTCGAGTGCAGGGGTAAGTGGTTTCCAGTAGGAACCACGTGTTGGCGTGAAGATCTTTGTAAATGGATCAGGTGTTATAAAAACTGCTGTTGTCATTCTGAGAAGTCAGCATACAGCTTTGGGTTGCATTTCCTCAATAGTTTGGAAGGAAAAATGGGTCAACATCAGTACCTGTAAACCAATGACCACATAAATGAAATAAATTCCTAGCCCATATTTATCAGGAATGTGATTTTTTCCGGATTAATCCAGAATTCCGGATTTTCTGACATGAAAATGTAACCCACGTGAATCATGCATCTGCCCGAATGAAATAGAAAGGATTTGAGGACATCTATAGGCTGATTGAGATTTTTTTCCTTTCTCATACAAAATCACAGAAGGTCAATTAACCTTTAGATTCTGTGCAAGCCATGAGTAAAATGACACACTGTGCATTAAAAAACTGGAGACTGCTGATGCCGTACATATATTCCTGCTGCTGGTGGCTACAGGTATTTAACTTAAAATAAACTTCACAAATTCTACAAACAGTTATGATTACAAGTATTTATAACAATGCGAGGTGGTCTGAGCAGACAGAAATACAGGTAAACATAATCTATTAACATGTAGGGCGTGTCTGCCTCCACAATTTGTATGTATCATTACGTTTATACTCTTTGTCTCTCTGTCTCCCTCTATGGCCTCTAGCATTTGCCCTTACTGCCTATGCCAGTAGCTGGCTCTGCTTTGATGAAGGACCCTGAAACAAACCGTTTTTTGAGCTGCATTTCAAGTCTTAAAGGATAAAGGATTAAATTCGGGTGGAGAAAAGCTTTAAGGTGGCTCATGGTAACCCAGTGGCTGGCCATCTAACACCACAGCATTATGTTCTAGCATACCACAACTACAAAGTGCTAAGGTGATGTGACACTTTACCTGACTACCAGAGAGTTCAGAGCAATATTTTGTAAAGAGTGCTGTGGGAGTGCACAGGTGTTCCATCTCCGGAGTTGGAATCCAAAAGGAAATTCTAACTGAACAAAACATGACCTTCAAGGAAAGTGCATTTAAAAAGTCTATTAAATTTGGAGTTAAATTCCTTGAATTCATGAACATACTCAGCCAATAAAGCTGATTCTGATATGCCGTAAACAGTATGATGGTTCCACAGGAATTTCCTCCTTTGAGTTATGTGAGCCTCAGGGGTTCCTGGATGTTGTTGAAGGAATTAATATATTCAGTATGTCCCTGACCTTTAAGCAAACCTCCATACACTGAATGTGTTGCCACTGACTAATTTGCTCCAGGCCGGGGAACCTTAACAGCTGGGTTGAGGTGTGGACTTTTTTTTCTTACTCTAGTTAGATATTGGATAACCTAAGATTTGGCTTAAAGAAATCCACAACTGTTTTATTAAGTTTAATGGCATTTTTTTTTGTTTTGTGACTGTCAGGGCTTTCCTTGTATAACCTTAATCTTTTCGATATGTAAAGTTATGTTCAATATACTACTGTCACCGGTCTTTACATTTTGAAATAACAATGGTCTTATATCCCACAATACCTTTTTACAGATCTAAACTTAGAACATGACTTTTGACAAACAAAACAACCTGGTATCTGTGGTGCCTATAAAACAAGGCAACAGGTAAGAAGACAATTTCACAAGATAGTTCTTCTCGTCCCAATGTCCGGTCCAAAATTGAATTACTAAAGTGACAATGACCTATTATGGTCATGCTGTACACAAGGGATTTTCAATATGGCCATTATGTCATTAAAATATTTAGCCATTGAGCCAACATCTACAAATTCTAGTCTCAGTGTTAGTCTCTTCCAATGTACTGGAATCATACAATACAACAAGTTTTTAAGTTGTGGTCACACACACTTGTCCACACCACAATAATTCTCATACCCACAATATGCCACAAAAAGTTATTTTCTAAGTGACAAAACCTGCGTAACTCAAAATGTCTTCTGTGATCACAGCTAGTAGTATTGATTTTTGTTCACTCTGGTCCTCACTGACCTTTCAGGGTTTGGTTTAATGGCTGTGTTGAGCACTGACAAGGTTATCTTGCCAGATAAGCAAACAGTGACTGGAGCTGGTTGAGTCATCATTTGTACAATAACCACAGCTTCAACCAACACACCTGTACCTATATATATATATATATATATATATATATATGTATATATACACATGTCACAAACCGGAAGAAATTCCCCAGACTTACTTTACTTACTTTAATAATTGGTCTCCCCATCCCCATTTTATATGACCATATCTCTTCAGCCCTGACACGGGAAGCACACATGATTATACTGTCAGCACAAACTTCACTTTTGTAGAAACAGGACAAAGGGCTCAAAAATGGTTACGTTGCATATATGCCAATAAGCATGATTGGTTTGTATACAAACAGTGTTTTTATTTTCTGGTATGGATGATTCGTGTTATGTTTTGTCATGTTTTTGGAGCATAAATGTTGTGCACTGGAAAGAATTTCAGCTTGAGGACAGTAATGTAACACACAAAACCAAAAACTGCATTGGCAATCATAGCCCCATCCAAAAGTCATGAAAAGAATTACATAGATAATATCATCCACTAAGGGAGGGTAGTAAAAAAGAAATACTTAATAAATGAGCTTAGTTAAGCATCCAGGAATGTCAAAGAGAGTCATCGGCTAATGTTTTGTCAAGGAAAGGCCACTAAGTTCTCAGTAATTAAAGTTTGTTGTTGAATGAAGCAATTTCTCACCATTATAAAGTCAGCACAGAAGCCAGTATTTTAATCCCTTCTTCAGTTTTGTATTTTTTTTAAGCAAATGACAACCATTCACTTTGTGTGGACTCAAAGAGATATAAAAAAACAGTAGTAGTAATGTGCAATTTGAAGAGCTGTATTTTTTTTCAGTATACAGTAATTGACCCTCCTGAAACCTTTCTCCGATCACTGATTATCCGATCATACTGTAACTAGGCAACAATAAATGGGCATGTCTGTCAAGATTTTGAGTCTTCTCAACATGCCAAACAGTGTGTGAGAGACAAGCAATACGTCGTAATCAAAGAGTTTCAAAGAAGGTGTCATTTAATTTAAACTAAAACCGAAAGAGCAAAATTGTACGAAATGGATAAACAGTGTCTGCTCTGACAGCTGCTATTAACATGCCCGTCTTACTAGCTGACTACCTGCAAGGCCTACTGTACTTCCAAGGCCAAGAAGCAGCAGCTACATCCTATTGTGTGGTTACAGTTTATGTTAGAACCCATTCAGGACTGAAATATTTCATGTTTCGGTGCAGGTTCTGTGTGCTTAGTAGTGCTGGCCAAAATGCAAGAACAAATCTTTTTTACTGATACTTTTATGAGTTCGATTCACATCGGTTCTGAACTGATACGTACCGCCTCCAGGAAATAGCTATATGCTTGCACTCTAAAGTCAGACACTGACAAACTGAAGCTTACGCCTTCTCCCGCCCACGCAGCTTTTATGTTACCAAAATAACTGCCAGCCATATAAATGGAATCATTATACAACCTTAAATAGTGTTAAAAACTCACTCAGTACCGTGTGTACTGTGGGTGACAAAGTTTAGCTCACTTTAAGCAGTGCGGGAGGTGACTGACTGATACATGTTTTCCCCTCTGGGCTTACCGTAGCTGTATGCGCTTGCTGCTGGGACTGTGCAGTACTACAAACCCGTGTACTTGACTCAACCTAACTCGACTTGGCTGCTGCTGATACCAGCTTGCTTCAGGGCTTGCCAGATTCGTTCATATACCAGAGTCAGACAGTAGACTTAGTGCTTGTTAGCCTGTTAGCCTATAAATATTATTCCTGCTGCCTGCAAAATTTGGCGAGACTCTCTGCTGCAGTTTGGCTGATCGTTAGACAACTTTTAGTGCCTGTTATTGTTAATAATTATTTAGCATATTGATTACTTTAATCATCTCCAGATGTCTTAATTCTGCTACTGTCATGAAACAACATACATATGAGTTAGTACAGTAGATTTTGTAAAATTGTAAAATTAATACACACTTAGCATCAACACAATTATGACTGTAAGTAAAGTAAAACACTTAATGGAGCATATTGCTTTACTTCCACTCGATACCCCATATTATGTAAGTGTGCTCTGCACTCTTGTGGCCTGAAAGATGTGGAACATCAAATGCTCAAACTAAAAAATACATTTAGAGTTCCGGATCCAGGTATTCCGAGGTAACACAACACTCTTTTATAATGTATAAGCATTCAGTTGAATTAAATTTGAATTAATTTCACATTTGAATGGATTTTCACTGCAGAGCAGTTACTCTCTCTCACTCACACACACACTTTGTCATATCATTTGACATTATCTACATCATGGCTTATTTTATATTATTTTTGGCTTTTCTTGGTAGCATTAGTGTCATTTGTCAAGTAAAATTCAGCAGGACTTTTACCTGTAAGTAAAAGACCTGAGTAGGCTACTTCTTCCAGCACGGCAGCCCAGTGACATCGGTGTTAATGTTAATCACTATTCACTCCTAAAAGAACACTTCAGTAACTGCACTACAATAGTGACCATCAACTATAAAATAAAGTTGCCAAACATTTCCAGAAATGTGCAACAATATGCAAATCCATACCGTAGAAATGTAAAAGAATTACAACTAGACTCATTGTGAGTGGCATAAAGTAAAATGTTTAACTGTGTATGGTACTGAGGGTTCTAAATTTCTGTATGAATTTCAGCATTGTGTTATCATAATTCAACCATCTTAAATTTGTGAAGCGACTGGTTGTTATTCCAAAGGAATCTGTGTAGTCAAACAGAGGATGACACACAGATAGAACAGAGACCCGGCGAGGAGGGTGGATAGTGCAAGTTTATTCCTCCCTCACCATTTAACTCCAACGAGCAATCAGGCTGCCTACAATCAGGAGAGATGAGCTGCTTAATGCCTTGTGTCCCTCTGCCCAGCACCTGCTCATTAAAATCACTGTTCAAAGCGAGTGGTGGCCAGATTGCATTTAGGCAGGTGTGGGTGGCACACTTTATATGCAAGGTGCTGATGCACTGAGTCATACACGTGTGCATACGTCCACGTCTGTCCCTATTTAATTGCATATTGCACACTCATACATTCCAAGAAAGGTATATTGCAGGTGTTGCGCATGTGCATATTGTGTGTAATTACTGTATAGTAAGATTAAATGTCAAATTTTAGCAAGAAGAGTGTAAATGCTTTCAAAAAGTGATGTAGTTTATGAATAGATAGAAGTAGTAAGGCAAGGAATAGAAGAGGGGGTTGATTCACTAAAGGAAAGTGAATAGATTTGGGTACAGTACATCACTGCACTACAAGAGGCACATCACAGGTCATCTTTCCACAGGGAAGTGGCAAATTACATTTCTTCTCAGAAGAAAACTTTCCCTTAACTGTATGGGCCTGTGCAGCTCTGTAGCTAGTTACTAATACTGCCAGGAATAGTGTCTTTACTTCCACTGGTGCCATACCAAAAATGTAAAGGATCATCTTTCAGTGTGGTGCTTTAGGTATAAGTATTCACCAAGTGGTATAGCTTGACGCTAACTACTGCGCTGCAGCTGCCTTTCTCCTCTACCGCAGGCTATTACCCTCAGGCTAACTCTATTAGTTCCCATGAGTGGGAAAGAGGAAAAAGCTACTTCCTCATTCATTCCTTCAAGCATCCATCCAACTGAAAGCACCCTGGGATATTTATGATGGATATTTCATGGACTGAATGGCTTTGTGTCAGGGATGGATGCACTCTTTCCTGTTTTTATTCATGTACAGAGCATACTTACTTGTTAAAAATAAAGTATCTTTGGTACGCATAAGTTCTTTTCTTTTCTGCTTGAAGGACAAAGTTCAAATTCTATAGCATTTTATTTTCTAGTATCCATGCTTCCAATAGAGAGAGATGTTTGTATCAGGAAGAAATGTTTTGATTGTTTCCTGAAATCAGTCATTTGTTTCTTCAAATTACTTACGTACTTCATTCCCGCATTAGTTATTATTGCCCTCAAATTAGTCAGTCATTGGTTCAGTTATTCTACTGGCCATCTTCCATTTCTATCGAGGTTGTCAACATATGTCTTCGCCATAAGGCTATCAAAGTTAAAACCTGAAGTATATCCACATTTCTCAGTCAAAATCAAAATTTAAACCTGCAATAAATTATTTTTGGCCATTTGGGCGCTTCATGTCGACACATTTTAAGCTTTTCGCGTGTCATTTAATGCCCTTATAGAGGCTGTATTTCATTTTTATTTCCGATAGTCAGCTGACCTTCATCGTCATAGTCAGGTGACCTGATGTGCAAAATGACTTTAGACATTGGCTTGGTATTCATACACCATTTGGCGAGAAAAGGCTGCTGTAACCAACCCTGTCTGCTAAAAATTATGTTTATATACTACTAATTTGCAACAGCAAATACATTTTGAAAGATACATAATGCTGCCTGGACTACACTTTCTATAAATTTTAATTTATTAGTAAATATTTCAAAGGAAACATTGGTAATTGATGTGTTTGCCAAGTTGCAAAATGTTGATATTGAACATGTTAGCAAAATGTTCACTGACAATACATTTCATTTGTTTTCTTACAATAGCCACTCTTGCAATACAATATCCACTTGCGGCAACTAATGCATTATTTTTTAAGGTTATGTTTTGGCACTCATAGCACTTGGTTAAGGTTAGGGAAAGTTTGTGGTCTTGGTTAGCCTACATTATGAAAAATTTACTTGAAGCAAGAGACACAATGTGTTTAAAAACTTGCATGTGCGTTACATATACGCGCTTCCTACACTAAAAAGAATGTTTCCAGGGAACATGATCCAGGCAATAATTGCGTTCCCTTAAAAACATAATTGGGAAAATGAATTAGTATACACATCATTTCTAGTAGACAGGGTTGATGTAAGCTTGAGTTTCTGTTATGCTAATAGCACCAGCATAAGGTAGCCAGCTTTGTACTTGAGCCCTCGAAACACACACACATATAAACAAATGTATTGTATTCTGGCATAATGTACAGAATAGTTTCAAATACAATACAAATAATAATAACAATGTAATTCAATTTTGGTGTGGTTCTTAGTTGACAAGTACTAAGTGCAATTGCCAACGACTCAAATGAGAGCGAGTTTTGCAAATGTGCTGTTATTGTCATCAGGCAGAAATAAGCCTTTTGGATAAATAACATGACAATGACAGATATTGTGGCCAGTGAGGGCATGCAGAAGAAGAATGATTGAGAAGGTCAAAAGCAAATTACAATAAACATGGTGATTATGATGAATAATGACGCTTGATGTCATGATGGTGATGAAAATGATGACAATGCCTGGAAAAGAAGTTCTGCACATGGAAGCCTAGTCTTTTCTCAAGAACGTGGAGTTAATCATAGTTTCAGAGTACTGCAGCTACACAATCAGAGAAACTCACACATCAGAGTCACGACTGTAATCAGTGTGTGCTGAGACAAAAGTTTAAAGATGATTCGACAAACGCTCGGCTTGCCGGTTACAACCACACACACATACACACAAGAAACTACCAATGCTTCCAATAGCCTAGTATCACGTTGTGATAATGGATCTTCACAAGCACCATAACATGCTGACCCACTTATATACCATACGCCTCTATATGCACTCTAACCTTTCAACTTTTGCCATGGGTAATATACACCTGCAAATGTTTCCCATGACATTTTTAGCCCCTAGATTTACAAAAGAAATGGATGATTTATTAATACATTAGAGTAATTATGAGGTAAAAATCAATCATCAGATATCTGATACAGGGTTGAGTGTTATTCCAGAATGCTCTCTCAGGATTCGGTGTACATTTCACCAAGTCAGAAATGTAATTAGCCTTTAGCCTGGGGCTAGGCTGCCTTTAGGGTGACCTCCTCCTCACAACGCCTGCATGGGCGTCACTGATAGCAGGCCAGGTATTCAGTCACACTAATGCAGAGATAAATGAGTCATAGACAGAAGAGGAAATTACTGTTTAGCTGCAGTGCAAAGTGTATTCTGTTGCAGCCGGGTTAAATCTTGAGCTACTTGTAGCTAACACTCAACAGTCTTCTTTAGAATGAATCTCAGCTATAACAAATCTGTTCTGTGCTGACCTTTACACACATCTACTTTTGTTACTGGAATTGTATGCAACAGCAGAGAACAACTGTCTGGCCCCTAAGGAAATGCTAATACAAAACCAAGATGGTTGTTCATTTTACACTCTGCAAAACCATGTGGGCAAAGGTTTGAGCAGTTGACTCAAGCACGGCTGGAAGAATCCGCCTACGCAGACAAGACCAAGTTCTCTTGACCACATCAGGAATGCTAAAGTGAAGATGATTTGCACTCCTGGCCTCTAAAAGAAAGCCATGCATGTCTTGGACAGGTATACGCAAAAACAAATCCTAACCACGTGTAAAAAAAAAAGTGATAATTTAATGCAATTGATATTGCAAAAATATTGGGTATGAAAACAAATTTTATTATATATTAATAGTCTCAGAAGTAAGCAGTAGTGTAAAAATCATGAAATAACAAAAAGAGTCTTATCTTGCATTGCCAGACAGGATCACATAAATACAAACAGCTGTGTCTACAAATGTAGAAAATGTGAAATGAGAAAAACCCCAATTCCTTTAGTGTCCTGCTTGAAAAAATATCATGCAGGGCTACTCTTTGTATTGGCCAACTGCCAAGGTGAATCTCTCCTCCCAGAAGTGGCAAGATCAGACACACCAAATGTTCTGTTGTTGCCTGCAAGGACAAGGATGAGGGCCAGAGCAGGATTCCCTACAAATGTACTAAAAAGATAAATTGATCAATGTACATGACTCAGATGCAAACTTGAAATTTCCAATTTTTGATATCTATGACTTTTTGGTAAAAGCAACAAAGGTATTCACCACTCAAGGTGTGCTTTGCTGCTACAGTATATCAGAAAAAGAGATACAACTGTCTGCAAAGGTAGCTTAAGGAGGATGAATGGTTTAGCTTCTAGCAAGTGGGACTCCACTAACCTTGAGCCAGGATGAAACATAGTGTGTGACAAATCATTCATTGGTCAACCATCAACTGGCCTAAAAAGCGCTCTCAAAATTACTCCAGTCAAGATGCAACCCAATGCTGATGGGACAAAACTACTATGTTAGCCAGAGGCGAATGCCATTGCTGCCACCGATGTTGTTTATTAACCCATCTGTTATCGCTTAAGCTAGGTTGGTACATGTCTCTCTTGAATTATCAATGCTCTTCTAATAAAGCAAACCTGAAACTGGCTTTATTTGTTCAGCAGCAAGGTGTCGCAAGGGCCATGCTCATGCAAAAATATCTTTTTCTCAGGAACTATATATTTCTTTGTGATTTCAATAAAGATCTTTATTACTCTGATGACTTTGCCTCCAAACGTTTGATTTCTACCACCCTGAGTCAGCTTGGAGACTTTCTCTTGGCGTTTTGACTTGGTTTCTAAGCACTAAACTGATGCGTTATTTAGATCCCCTGCCAGTAAAATAAAACCATAAAATGTTTACCCACTTCTATCTAAAGTCAGCCTTTCATTTTAATTTAAAGTGTGGTGGCGACTGGCCTCTGCACAAGCAAAACAGGAGCAAGGATGGATTGGGTAAGAAAAATACCGCTGGACCATTGACTCAGCTGCTTTCAATACAGTTTAACACGAGGTCATGTACGTGAACAGTGGCTGGTCTGAGTTATGACCATGTGCTAAACGGTCTGATCATGACCCATGGCCATGTGATAGCTTTTTCACCCCCAACCAGTCTGGGCCACTCAACTGTGCTAGTCTTCAGTGTCACAGCCCCCAGGTGTTGAGATTTTTTTCCCTTTCTTGTGCAATGTGTTGCACCGGCCAAAATGGCTGAAACTGCCCACCAGGGAGGCTGGTCGAAAATATCCTGTCTGGCCCTGCTGGTGATTGCTCAAAAACAGAATGCTGGCAAATGGCCTTTTCGCTTTCTTTCTGCCAAGACTTAGGAGGCTTCATAGTGAAAGTAAGTTTGCCAACTGTGTTACAGGTGTCACTGATGTAAGCAAGGACTAAATCTTTCTCTCCACAGCTGTGCTACTGAAAAAAGCAAACACTTCATATGAAGGACTTTCTATTGCCTGCAGAGAAATGGTTTAGCCAACTTCTCAAATTCCATTACACTAAAACCGTCATATTGTACTTGCATTTCTCTTATTGTATTCCTATTTCACACACCAGATTATACACAAGGTTGCTTGGAAAGTAGCAAATGTACAGTATGCCCAAATGTTTCAGTGGACAAATGAAGACCGCTGGAAGCAAAGAAAGAAGACTTGCTTTGAATTCCAAATTAGCCCCAGTACATAGGCAGCCTGGGGTTGCTTCGCCACTATTCTGCTAGTTTTTCCTCTTCCTTGTCATACTTTTAGGCTCACACTATACATATTCAGTCAACTTCTGTTGCTGTCCTCGCTCTGGTTGTGACTGACAAATTTACAGACAAAGACTACATGTCTTTACATTGTAATAATTTTAAACAACACGTTCATTTCATAGAAGCTTTTGTCTAAAGAAAATTACATTTCCCCCCACATACACACACATCAGGAGCAATTTGGGGTTCAATGTCTTGCTTAAGGACACTTCAGCAGTAGAAGCTGGTGATTAAACCACCAACTCTTTAGTAAACGGCCAGCCTGCTCCAACAGCAGCTAACCCACCATTATTTAAACCCTCTAAATCTATATTTGTATCTTCATAAAAAATGTTTAAAAAACTCGTAGCACAAGCTCCACTTACTACACTAGAAATGTTTCTGAGCTTTCAGCCACATCTTGTGGAATTCATGTCCGCTCATGAAGACCATGAGATGTAGCTGAAAGCTCTGGAAAATTTTAATTGATCTACACCTTTAATTCATGAAAAATTAAATGATGGATGCAAACACCCATCATGTACACAGTGTAAAATGTACACACAAGCCATGATGTCACAGCAAACCTGTGGAATTTCTATAAAAGGAATACATTATTTATTACGCCTAGAAAAACATCTACTTTAACCAAATTCAATTACTGACACAAAATGCAAAGCTACATTAATCAGTTTTTAGCCAGTGTGTCTGGCAGAAAAATACCAAAACAGATGTCAGATTGATGCAAAGCCATACTTACACATGCATTCTTATAGTAATGCGGCTATAATCAATATTTTTTATGCAGTGGTTGAAGAAGTTTCTAAGATCTTCTACTTAAGTAAAAGCAGCAATACCGCAGTGTAGAAATACTCAAGTTACAAGTAAAAGTCCTGCATTCAAAATGTTACTTAAGTAAAAGTGTCAAAGTATTAGCATCAAACTTTACTTAAATTACTAAAAGTTAAAGTACCCATCATGCAAAATGGCCCATTTCAGAATAATGATGATTATATTATTGGATTATAATTATTGATGTATTAATGTGTACATCACTTTAATGTTGCAGCTGGTAAAGGTGGGGCTAATTTGAATTACTTTATATACTGCTGGGAAGATTGTGAATTTCCCACCAGGATCAATAAAGTCTAACCTATAATAAAACCTCATAATTTATTTGTTGATTATACTATATTATTAATAAAGTATTATTATTACTTTGATGACATGAAATGAAAATACGCCTATAAAGTACAAGAACCTCAAAAGTATAGTACTTGAGTAAATGTACTTATTTTCACCACTGTTCGCCACACACTATTAACAATGGATCAATTAACTGTGTATATGAAAGATGTCGCTATAGTGACAGAGAATTATCTTGAGTTCCTCTCAGCTCTACAGAGCATTTTTCAACGTGTTTTTGACCACACAACTTTGGTTCACTTGAACTGCTCTCTTCAGCATAATTTTCAGATGCAGCAGGGAACTGTTTCCAGCAAAAAAGAAAAAAAGCTCTAAAACCCAATGATACCCAGAAGACAGACAGTTAACAACTAGCTGGTGAACATAGTGGAGCATTTAGCTGCAAAAGTTGCAAATAAGCCACTGTTTGCTACTGTCTGCTGTTTGGCGATGGGCAGGTACAGTACAATTGGTTTTTACTGGAAATGGCTGCTTGTGAGAGTTGAAGAGAGTCCTCAAATGCTCACTCATACAGCAAATGTGAAACCAAAACCAGAAACCAGTGAGCTCAAAGGAGGCTTAAAACTTCTGTTGAACTGCAGGGATGATTCCATAATTCTTGGTAACGTCAGCAATACAAGCAAGCCTTTCAAATTACAGCGTCAATAGATTCAATGGCAATATCAGAAATAACAACATAGGTACAACCAAATAAGTGTCACATGATGTTTACACTCAATTTATGGCTATAATGTGCAAATGAGCTGAGATATTCCCCTGGTGGTTTGTACTGCCATAAGATTAGTGGCATCCATGAGACTGATGGGGTGGCTTCTGTGACAGTTGTGTCCTGGTGCACCGCTAGGTCCCACCCTCCTCTATGTCAAGTCAAGTCAAAGTTTATTATAGCCTAATATCAAAAAGTATGTCTCGTAGTGCTGTAGATAAAATACAACAATAATGAGCAACATTAGAAAAATATATACAAATTTATAAAAGTTAGATAAACTACGTATAAAACAAAATATTTGAAATATTTAAAAATAGGCTAAATTAGGTAAAATACAACAATACACACAATGCACATAAAACTCCTGTACATTCCTACCTGGATACAGATGAGAACACACACACACACATATATATAAATATATAAATATATAAAAATGTGTTACATACGCTTACATGCCATATACGTAAGGCTGATGTGAATAGATATGTTTTGAGTTAACTTATGAATGAGGCAACCGAGCTAGCCTCTCGAATTTGGATAGGAAGACGATTCCAGAGAAGAGGGTGCCTGATATCAGACAGAATTGTCAACTCGTTACTCCATTTCCGTCATTCAGCCAACTGGGTGGAGTGGGCGGATTCAGAGGTCTTTACCCAGGCAAGAGAAGAAGGGCTTGGTAAGGGAAAGCCCTGCCACCTACTGATGTTTTATTTCTTTTTGGAATAGTCAGAAGACCGGCATTTTGTGACTGAAGAGCCCTAGCAGAAACTGTATATGAGGAGTGTGACTAAAGGTGATAATTAGGCTGGTGCAAGTCCGTGTAATATTTTATAGCCTAAGTTAAAAGTAGAATCAGTTCTAGCATGTACAGCCATAATTACATTAGGGATATGTGTTTGTGTCTGAGAAGAAATCCATCATTTTTCTCTCAATAAAGCGTGCGTGTCTATATGTGACTATGCTGTTTAGTAGATACTGTATAACCTGCATGTCATTAGCTGAGAAGAACTATGGGTATTCCCATGTCATTATCATTAACTAAGTGAAAAGCAATAAGAGGTTTATTTGTTCACAGACAACTGCAGCTTTGCTTTCTTAATATCATGAGGTCCAGTGTATCTATAGTCGTGACAGGCCTTAACATCAAGCCCTTTGTTTCCTCTATATTAGGGCTTTTCCTTGCACATTGCTGCTAATTTCCTTGGTTCAAAGAGGGTGAGTTTTCTCAACCCGATGTTGGACTTGACCTCTTTAACTCGTGCAGATGCTGTACACTTTCTAGGGCTTTCACGGCCGAAAGCATGCCAATTACTAGCCGCATCCTGCCCCCGCATGACAGCAGTAGCCTACGTTATGTCCAAAACTATATGAATAATATTGAGGTCTCTTTGTATTGCCTGGAGGCAGAGGCCCAGGAATAGCATCAGTGTCGTTTCAAAGCAGAGCAATTATCCAGGGCCAGGCTGGACGAATCGATTCCTGGAGACTTTTTAAATGCTCCTGGCCAATTATAAAGGCAGTGCATCCTCCCCTGTACTATCCTATCCTAGCCTATCCTTGGTGTAGGCATCACCAACTGATAGCACTATAGGCTAGAGCACTCTGTCTTTCTTTCCCTTTCATTTTCATTTTCTTTTTTTCTTTTTTTACTCTCTCATTCTATCTTCCTCTACTTTGCCTATTCCACCAAATATATATATATATATATATATATATATATATGTGTGTGGGTGTGTGTGTGACATATATTATTCCAATTATTACAGAGGAGCAACCCCCCCTCCCTCTTCGGATCATACTCCACGTGATCATAACCAAGGTGGGAACCAGCTGCTGGTGAGAGAGGGAGTGAGAGAGACAAGAAAGAGAGAGAGAGAGAGAGAGAGAGAGGGAGAGAGAGAGAGAGAGAGAGAGAGAGAAACGCCAACTCGCGGAGACTCAGAAGGCACCGCACATAGCCTGCAAAGTGCACGGGAGGACCGTTCTGCCCTTGCGGGAGAGCTGCTCGTTTCATCCGTGGATACTATTACACAGCTGCCGTCGTCTCCAAACCCTGTCCGTGGGATACTCTGGCTACATCCTCTCAGTTTTAGAGTTTTCTTACTTCCTTTTGTGTCACCCCTTTTTTCTTTCCCATCGTTCGCCCCCTCTCCTCATCCTTGAGCATCCTCCCCTCCTCGCAAGTCTTCTTGGCTGCCTGGGTAACTTACTTTTCCACCCGACTCCATCCCACACAGCCTCCTCCATCGCTCACCAACCCTAGGCAGTCCCCCAACCCAACCCCCCCCTCCCCCCTCCCCCAGTCCTCCTCTTATTGCAGCAGCCTTCCCTGGATCGGGCGGAACCCATTTGGTCAGTCTACACGGGGCACTGCTACATGGGGCGCACGGTCTCGCTCGGAAAATGGTCTGCTGTCGGTCTCTAGGCGCCCCGTTGAACCTGCCGGGATTGGAGTTGTCGGTGCGCGTCTGCGTCTCTTTCCCACCTCGCCTGTGCTGTCGGGGCCAGTGAGATATGGGTCTCTCTGTGGCGGCGCAGGCACCGCTCGAGGAGCCCCGACGGCTGCGTCAGTGGAGCGGGACGGCGGGAGGCTGGCTCAGGATCACCCTCGTCTCGTTTCTCGTCACTTTACCTGTGGAGCAGCTGCGCGCCTTCCCCTCCTCCCTCAGCGACTGCCAGACGCCGACCGGCTGGAACTGCTCCGGTGAGAGTCATATTAAGAGGGTCGTTGCAGTCTCGCTGAGTGTTTTATAGATGTGAACCCAGTGTCCAAGTTAAACATATAAGACTAGTAAACCACCAGGACTAATAAGCAGCATTAAAGGACCGAATCAAAGTTTAGAAGAGCTCTTATAACAGACGCCTCATTCTTATTATTATGGCTGGTTTGGTGTCGGTGCCGCGGAGCACACGCTGCGGATACTGAACGCTGCAAAGCCCCACGATGAGAGGATGCAGAGTTTTTGTTTGCTTGATGTGTATTTAGCCTTGTTGAGTTGGTCTGGAGCACGACAGCAAGGCATTCACAGCCGATCATGTCTGAGTAATCACTTGGCAGGCAAGGTATCGATGGTTTCGATCCGAGACAAAGTGAAAAACAGCAACAGTAAGGATGGTTTTAACGAGAAATGTGGCACAGGATGATTGGGAAGATGTTCGTGATGTGCGCCACATTAATAATACCAACACTGTAGTTTTGGGCTATAGATATATCTGTGTCGCTGGGTAAATTGAACATTAAAGGTTCTGCTCAACTCCTGGGTTTAGGCTATTCATTACCGCTCCGTTTGAGCATTGGCTTCAATCCCCCAAATTCTGGAGTAAATCTCACCGAGACATAATGAATCTAGTTGTATTGGTTTATTTGGCATGTCAGTCGTTTCATCAAGTGTTACTTTAAATATAAATGGAGTCGTTTCTTTTATAGGCCACCGAGCTGTAAACTTGTTTTCCCCTCCTCGGTGCCCAAAGCGATAAAGGAGCGGACCGGGCTGCGGAGCACCGAGCCGCGCCTCCCTCTGTAAATCAGCCGACTGTGCCGCCATATATTTCCCCTGTCGCCTGTCCAAGTCTGAACCCTTAAAATAGCTCCAAGCCGATTCCACAAACTCACGGACAGTAGCAGTATCGATATTATAGCTCACACGTCAGTATGGAATCATCACTGCCGTTTGCAGCCTGAAATTGAGAATCAGTGTCCTTGGATGACATGTTAATATAAAGAGAGGGGGAAACATGTCCAAGATATATTACGAACATCAAAGAGAGATTACATGTAGTGACAGCTGGCAGGGGATTCAACAAATACTGACTCTTGTCTGATAAATTCACAGTTTACTTGCAAAAACAAAAAAATTCCCTGTCAGAAGACAGGGACCTCATTTGGATATCAATGTTTTTGAAATGAATTTTATTATGATAATAGTAGTAGTAGCTAATTAAGGAGCTTAGTTAAAGCACAAAAATGAGAACCTTTTTTTTTTTATTATTATTGTGATTTATAACATGTGGATAATGTTGTTGTCATTATTTGAAGTGTCTTTGGTATTTAAATTCTTTACACATGAAGCGTTAGAGGCATTTCAGTGATAGACTTTAGTTTTCAGGGTGCTCTGTGTAGTTGGTTTTTCAGTTTAAAGACACAGTTTAAGTCTATAGAATCCATAGCAAATGCCAGAAGTAGTGATGAATTAGCCCACCTGTTTTAATATGTTACTTTGCAGTGATTCACCCTGGTATTTGTGCATACCTTTATTCAGATTCTCCATCCGATTAACTGTCTCCATATCTATTGTATTGTACTGGAGGATCATTTTGTGCTGCTGTTGATGGTGGTGATGATTTGCTCGTAATGACAGATAATGGCACACATCCTGTCCAAATACACACTTGCCCACCTTCTCACTTCCTGACACACTCTCACATGCATTTCGACGAAGGCTTTCATCCAACACGCCTTGAGGGTGCTTAAGTGCATATACTCAGAACAATGCATACACACACACTCGCACGCACCCAGAATCAATCAGAATGAATAAAACAGAACAAGTGACACGTGCATGGTCCATCGTGAAGAAAAGATAAACCCCTTTCAATAATAATAAAAAAAACAGACAGTAATTGCACAGGGTTTAATTATCCACTCCTTCCAGCATATCATGCACATTAACAGCAACACTAATGTGTGACAGCTTTCGGTCCAGGCAGGCTGCAAAACAGTTCTCCGATGACTTCAGTGTCACTTCAGTGCAAAGACACAGATAATTATGGGCAGTAGTGTCATGAAAATAGGAATCGGGGACCAGTTTCAGCATGCTGCCTTTGAACGAGAACTGAATGAGATTCTGTCCCATGGAATAAAATAGAGTGGGAAAAAAGTCAGTGTCACAAAGATTGTCATTCTGTTTGGTTTGCATCTGTGGTTGGCCATGAACAACTGCCCTTGAAGGCTTCACTGAGGCAGAACACAGGATCCCAAAATGATCTTGACACTAAGTTAATCTTTGTTCTATTGTGAGTGCAGAGATACACTTGTTGAACCCAGCGTGCCACAGGGATAAATGAAATGAGTAAAGCTGTAGCAGGCAGGATTTGTGAAAGCACTTAATACATGAGTCATATACGAGTAAAACTATAACAGAAAAAAGCATTTGTTCCCACGTCGTGATATGCTGTAGGTTTGGCAAATTAGCCCCACATACGGGTGCTATGTTGGGGTATGGGAACCTGTGATCTACACATAGGAAGTGCCAAAGTAAAACCTCACAAGACTGAAAAAAATAATAATGCTTTCCGGTATTGTGCATGCTGGCTCACTGTCCCACGGTCATGTCTTATAAGAATACAGCCTCTAGCGGCTAAGTGGTCCACGATGTTCACCATGTGTCCGTCGGTTTATCGGAGCTTTATTGCTGAAAACAGCTGTCTGCTGCTGCTGGAAACAATGCTGATGAGGGCGGTGACACTGAACCAAAATAGTAAAGTTGTAGGCCGTAAAGCCAAAACAATGAGCTGGAAGACGCTAAAACACATACAGCTGGGGGGAACTGCAGAGTCGGGTGATCATTCTCTCTGGGTTCACCACTCCAAGCAAAATCTAACTCGTAGTCATGTGATCCATTTTTAATATAAAAATATCGAGCAGTGCATCTTTGAGGTTTTTTAACCAACTAGCCAAATCCTAATAAATAAGCAATATGGTGGTCGAGGTCTTGTTACGATGGTAATTTACTAACATGGAAAAGCTGGTGCTCCATTAATTAAGTTTCAGCACATGTAAATGAACATGAAAAGCCAACTCTTCTCAAACAAATTGGACAGGTTTTTATATTCATCCAGCAATATTTACTGTGCATTCAACATTTTGTGCAATTATCACAGTCAAACCATTGGTGGCATTCTGCCTGTAATATTTGGCTTGTATCACTTAAGATAAATGAGAGAAGTCTGTGTTATCTTTAATAGGTGCACTTTCAGACTTTGGCCTAAAATCCGCTCGTGTCTTCTTGCCATTTTATTCATCCGCATTAAAAACAAGTTGAAGCTGATAATGTTAATATTCACGTCTCCCTAAGTACCAGTTGTAGTCAGTCCAGTTCAGTTTAATCAGAATTAAAATAGTTATTCACAGATTACAGTATTGTAATCTATGAATGTCTACCCACAATTTATTTATATACCTCACATTTCCTGTGGGAGAATTCCTGTGCAGGGGCCACAATCCCTGAATCCCCCTGCTATTGTTAACTCTGAAAGGCCAACTGATGCTTTGATAGTTGAAGTGACAGGGATGAGTGCAGAATATGCAAAGCCCCCTGTAAATCCCATCAAGTGGAGTGAATTACCAGTAGTCTGGAGAGAATTGGCCATCTGCTTCCAAGATTTGTCAACACGGAGGTCAAAAGTACTTCTCTTGCATGCAGGTCCACACAGCTGACAGGAAAAAAGAGGCAGAAAACAGTGAATTATAAGACATGGCAGTGGTAGGGAGGTATAATCAAAATGGGATCCAAAGTTAATAATTGGCAACTGGCTGCATTGAGGGAGTGTTTAATAGTTGTTTGACTGGACATACTTTATTTTCCCGTGTGGAAAAACACTTTTAAAGACTTGCTGTAATTAAAGTATCCCGTTTCGATTATGATTGGAGTGCTTACAGTTATTGGGCTGTTTAGTAACCTGAATGAGGGCTGAACTATATGTTTCTCCATGACAAACATTTGAAAACCTGTTGCAGAGTTATAAAAAAAAAGCCCCCTGCACGGAAGAGGTCAAGAAAGGATGTCTCACCAATGTGGTTGTTCAACCTTCATTATTAATTCAGCCTACTTAATTATTGATCAGAACAATGCTTAAAACAGGGGGGAAGGACTCCTCGTTCGTCTTAGTATTGTGGAATTCCAGGTAGGTAGGTGGAGTTGCATTTGGCTGACAAGCTCTCTCTTTTAGACAAGTAAGTGCTTCGCTTGCCATCTTAATCGTTAGCATACAAACATTACCTTTTCAATATTTGATGTTTGCCAGCTTGTTTTCGTTAATTATTCAGCTCCCTGTAATCTCCTCCTGGAACGGCAGGGCAGGAGCAGGAAGTGTAAGTTTTCCAGCCCTCTGACACAGTGCAACTTGGGCTGTGCACAGAACCTGTATCAAGCAGCACCCATTAACATTTTGTGGAAGATGGTATGAAAGAGGGAGATTTCATTCTAATCTGTGTGCTTACAGTTTAAAAAAAAAGTACATTAACAGGAATCATACATAGAAAAAAGCACTTGGAACAGACACAGACATCAAAAAAACAAAAAATAAGTAGCACTACATCTCGTGATAAAAACGTACAGTATGCACAGTAAACAATTACAGGTAAAATCTCCAAGAATATCATATTAAATGTTATTAATACCACATGATTCTTTATCATATGTGATCACTGTTGCACAGGAATATTTGCTCCTTCCATTGTTAAGATGTTATCCAACTTGTGCCAATCGTCGTCCTCCCTCACTAAATTAGGTGTCTGTTCCATTTCTAGAGTCCATTAAATGTAAAAAAAATACTAAAGATTGACTTCTAGGTAGAATTACTGATTTTTTACTTTAGGTTTCATGGAAATGGTGTTTTGAAAAGTGAACACTTATTTTTCACAAGCAGCAGAAATTCAGTAAATTCGGTTTCCCCATAGTGCGCTGTACGATAGTAAGTGGCAGTGTGTCAGGTCAGTTATCCTGCATCATTTGTTCTTTTTTTTTTGCTAATTTTAGTTAGAATTTCACAGTTTTTTTTGTGTTTGTTCAGGCTGCACAAATTCCAGCCTGTAAGGACAGGGAGCCCACCGTTTTCCGAAGAGGAAAAGACACGGTGCCAGCTTTTGTGCTCAGTGATACATCTGAAACGTCTTATTTATTACTCTCTCTCAGTCGGTCTCTCTTTGTCTCATTCTCTTTTCTCTCCGTTTCTTTCCCCTGAGTTTTGTCTGGGCAAGACACGACTTACTGTGGCCTACCTACTGAGCTTATCCTTGCACATTAGTTCATGTTGTACATCACTACTACTGTTACTAATACTGGCAATACTAGTCTTGATATGTGATAGCAAACTTTACAACATGTTGAAGTAAAATGCCACAGTGTGATATGACGACGATCAGTCATCAAGACACCTGCCCAGTTCTCCAATGATACCACAACTCAGTTCCTCTCCGATTTCTTCTAATGCTTGCCTGCGCCTCGCCCCCTGCTACTAGAAGGCTTATAAGACTGTGGTCTGTCCTAGGCTTATGGATACATTTTTTAAACCATATCAGTGTAAAAACTAGCCTTAGGATTCATATTTCTTATTTTTTAACTTGACCTAGCTTCACGTCACGACCAGTTTCTGTGTTTTGAGGTGGAAAACTGCCTTACAAAAATGTAGAGATATATAACGATAGATTTTTTTGAAAATCCACTTACTACATTACTTTCCCACACATCAGTGAACTTTAGGGTTGCCAACCTTTAAGCCCCTGATTTTGAGTCAGGATTTAGTATTTACCAGTTATGACAGTGCTGCAGTATTTCACATCATGTTAAATGATTGAAAGGAGATTCCTTGACTTATCATGACTTCTTTGATATTGAGTACTTCCAAAACTTAACTTAGCTCCCAGATACTGACAGTTATGGTTGACTTATATCTGTGGGGGATTATATTTCTGCATACTGGAAAAGCTCATCTCGAATAGATAATTCTTATCGTAGGGATGTTGATTTTAAGTTTTGGAGATCTAAGCCCAAGTGTTGGAAGGAAAGAGGAAAGCGTGTAGCAGCGTTTAATGTCACTTTTTCTTTTACTACTCAGTTTGTTTGTTTTTGACAGCACTCTGAGTTTCAGCTCAGAAATGGATCCCAGGTGTTGGAGATGGAACAAAAACAGAAAATGCTTTACTTTGTTAAATAGTGTGGATGTGGATGTTACAGCCAGAAAACTCTCTGTGTGTGCAGAGCTGTCAGGGTTAGTATCTTTACCTGCTCAAAAAGGAAAACCACATGTTGTGTTTGGATGAACCTAGAAGCTGAAATAGTGAATGTGGACATTTGAAAAGGTGCTATTGAACAAAAGAAAAAAATCCACTTATCATGTTTAGGGTTAAACTATGCTTTAAGCTGTTTTATATAATAAGTGTAACTTTCTGTTTAACTCTCCAGAAGAATCTCAGCCCTTATTTTATCCTATGACTTATGTTCATGTTTTAATGGCATAGAGAAATTGCTTATGACAAATCTTGTTCATAGTGATGCTGATGTTTTCCAAACGTATGCACTCAGACTGCAGAATTCAAAACAGTTGCCACTTAAGAGAATCTGAAAAGGGATTGTAGCAATGGCCACATTTGTTTTATGGGTAAAAGACATACATCACTCGGATGATGAAAACTAATTGCATGTCAGGGTGATTGTGTGTCATTTATTACTGTGAAAGTAACGACATTTTCAAGAATATTGCATTCCCAAAGCCCTTAACTGACACGCATGAGAAATTGGCTCTCAGGTTGTACCAGTAGTGCAAATCTATATTTGTACTTGCTTTAAGGCAATCATTGTCATATAACTAATTGAGATTTGTGATGGATTTTCTTTGAGGCTTAAACCCTGTTGGCCCTGATGTTTCTGAGAGGTGATCATCTGGGACATTTATTCTATTATGTTTTATACTTGTATCCTTCAGAGGCTCGACATCCAAAACAAAAGCTGATACGCAAACAGTTCGCAGAAACAATCTCTTTTGTGATTCCAGACAATGTCTTTTTTTATTTTGAATAGACGTCTCGATTGTTGTTCATAAGATGATGAGGATGACGCCATCGTTAATGAATCCCTCTAAGTTATTGTTTACAAGTAATACATGTCTTCACCTTGCTTGCTGGCTCCCGAAGATGTCCAAGCTGCACATCTGTTTCTTGGTAAAGAAGACAGTTTAATGGCGTGAGGAAGAGCCCATTCTTTGTTTTTCCTTTCATTTAAAAACAAATGCTGCTTTTTTGGTTTTCCATAGCCTGCTGTCCAGGAGACCTTGAAAAAAAATGCTCAAATTAGTAGCCTGGGGTGATTTCACGAAAATAAAAAAAAAATCATATCCCATCTTCATATCCCAAGAGTCTACCAGCTGGCGTGAAAAGGATCTGATATTTTCCAATCATTTGTATACGCCTAGCCAGTAGTATGATTGTCATCATAACAATGTCTCTCTCCAGTGCGTATCCTGAACATGTCAGTTGCCTGGGTGCCAATTTTTTTGTGGGTTTCCAGATTGCCTCGTATGGCACTCTTGAGGCTAAGGGCTTTGTTCCATCCATGCACTCCAAATGTTGAGGCCTCTCATGTCACTGTTCTTGGCTAAATGATTGTCTGTTTGCACAGAGAGCTTGCACTTTATGGTCATTCAGGACCCTGGCAAATAGCAGGTTCGTTTTAGCATTGGGCTCTTCCATGGGGTATTATTGTCTGATAGGTTGTTCCATGCCAAGGAGGGCTTTTAGAAGTGGAAAGGGGCATTGGTTATAACAGTTAGGTTACAGAAGGTGCTGAGTCTAAGTGTCCATTACAATAAGACATCTATGAATAGAAAATAGCATTGTAAAATGTCTGGCTCGTAATGTGGATGGTAAAGACTGGAAATTGGACATTGGAAATATTTCTCTTTTTTTTGTAGTGAAATTTGCCTGTTAAAGTTATCACCGTGGCAAAAGACAAGCTATTCATGGGGTTCATTTTGAGTTTCATTAAACGTTTTATTTGAGTACAGCATTTATGAGTTTTTGCATTAATAGCACCTGGAACACTCCTGGAGATTAAAAATGTAAAGGGGGTTTCAAGGTGCTCTTTTTTGGATGGTTTGGAAGTGATTATCACTATAGCTGTAAAAAATCAAAAATAAAAATAAAACAAAAATTCAACTCATCTGAATGAAGTTGAAACCATGGCCAAGTATGACCGAAACATACAGTAGAGCTACATGCTGAGGTAGTGGGTAGTAAGTGTGTAACATTGTAAGAAGACATGCTGCTGAGGGGTCCTTGATCCTGACAGTGACATCTTACCTGCTCCAGGAGAGCTGTTAGCAAGGTGAACTTGGCATTTTGTGCTCCCTGTAGAGGATGGCAAGCCAAAAGAAAATATCAGTATGAGATCAGTTAAGCACTCAATTAGAGATGTGTGTTCACATGGGAGTTGCCTGGTTAAAGAAGGTTAATTAAAATAACCTAAAATGTAATTATATTGCTTTTAAGAGATGTTTGTACCTATCTTACCATCTGGAAGAGCAGATGCATTTTTCTCAGGTGCTTACAGTGACAACGTGTGTCACTAATAAAAGAACACACACATTCAACTCTGTAGGGTTTAAATGTTCACAATGTAGACACATAGGTAAAATACTTTGCATGCATAGCTTTCTAGTTAAAACAATTTCCCATAAGGCCACAAAGCATGGACTGAGACAAATAAAGGAACAAACCCCACATTGTTCATCTTTGGACATCAAAGATGAGTATCTTTGATGTTCATCTACAAATTCCAATTTTACCATGCCTTCTGGACTTCAGGCTCTTCTTGAATTACATTATTTGTCTTATTTAATGCTTCATTAAACATTTTATAAATGTTTAAAACTACCAGGCCCAAAAGCTGCTACGAAGCCACAAAATCTTTATCTTAGGTTTCAGTTAATTACCCTAAGCAGTAGGCGCAATAACAACTGTTATATAAGGTTTTGCATCTAGATCCAGTCATCGTACCAGTCTCCACAGTTCTCTGTGTTGTTTTGCTGCAATGGCCCTGTTGAGCTTTATCTGCAAGCACAGTTGGAAGACAGCTTTGCCATTTCTTCAGAAATTGAGATGCAAAGAAGTATTTGCTTATTTGTGCTAATATAAAATAACTACAGTAGCAACTTCATGCTTTGGAAGAAACACGTGTGCATCCATAGTGACAGTTCTCTAAGCTAAATTGTGTCAGTCTAAGACATGTAGCTGCGTTTAACCCTGCATGTTCACTCGAACCAAAGGAGAGGACTAGAGCTTGACCATTGGACTTTCAGGGCCTACAGCAATATTCACGTTTGAGTGTAAAAGAAAGTCTGAAAACTACATATCTTATATTTCTTTGGCATCAACACATTAACAAAGATATTTGGCAAGGATCCTTAAAATGTGATAGTTATATTATCATAGATAAACATGACTGGAAATCAAATTTAAATGACAACAACAATATGTAAAACGTGGCTCAAGAAAAAATAACGTTAACTACAAACAGCCGCAGCAATTCAAAGCAGGCTATCGTTCATGAATGTACCCCAATTGAGTTTTGCATATCTGAAGATTTACGCAGATACTGACACATCTGTGATGAGCTTATATAAGCATTGGGATATCAGTCAGGCTCTCTTAAAGAACATCTCTTAAAGCTGATTTTGCAGATTTGTTATTTTTTACATTAAGCTCTTCAAATACACACAGTATAAAGAAATTTCAGAATAAAAAAAAAAGTACTTTTCACCTCTTGAATTAGGATGGCTGTGGCCTGTGCAAATATCTTCAGTATCATATCATAATACGCATTTTCACTAGTAATTTTAATATATATCTACAGCAAACTTGGAATTAAATATCGCCTTTACCTCTTTTACCTTGAGATTAATGAGATTTACTGTAGGGTAAGTAGGCCCCACTAGAATAAATCATAATGCGTTCCGCTTTAAAAATTAAATCTACAATTTCCAGTTCTATGTCAGCTGGAATTTGGGAGAATTTAGACCTATGTACTTTGAAATGTAAAAGCCTACATGTACATGGGGTTGCTTTTTGTAAGCAATCAGTTCAGGTAGACTAATAGCCCCTAGCTCAGTCTACAGTCTCATGCCCATGTGACTCTTTGATTTGATTCAGGATGCTTTGTTGGAGTCATTTGAGATCCCTAACGCAGCCTGAATCGGATCATATCCCCGGTTTGCCTCTTCAGGACAACGCCCCGGGAGTCAGCCTTGTTGTACACAAACAAATATTACAGGAAAAATGTGAATAAATGAGTAGAGAAAAGTGACAAATGCAGATGCTTCCACATAGGGCACAAAATAATGTGACATAGGCTATGGCCTTCACCAGATGTCACCTGTATTGAACACCTATGGGAGATTTTGGACCAGCACATTAGACAGCCCTCTCCACCACCATCATCAAAACACCAAATGAAGAAATATCTTTTGTTCATCCCTCCAGTAGTGTCTAGAGACTAGTGTTTTATAAATGCATTTTATCATTTTGGCAGCTAAGGACGAGAATGTGTAGTAGCTTTTCAAAGTGCACAGTGTGATCAAAGAGTGCGTCCTGCTGTGGGAGCCATGACTAATGGTAGACTCTTATTATGAACAACCCTGAATTGGGCTCAGGTCAGAGTTGCTTGAGGGCTGAACAGAGAAACACTTAGTCACTGATGTCTCTTGTTGACTTTGGTCCTCCAGGTTTTGATGACCGAGACACAGACCTGTTCTTGTGCGACACCAACACATGCAAGTTCGATGGGGAGTGTCTAAGAATTGGGAACATGGTGACATGCATTTGCGACTTCAAGGTAAGACCTGTGATGTTTCTCTTATTGTTCTGTTTTATTTATTTTTTCTTCTGAGGTAAAAATGGTGTTAATTGACTGTTCACTAAACCCTTCTCCAAACATCATAACTTAACAACAATAACTAGCTACAGCAGGCTTGTCAAGCTTTGGACATTAAATCGGTGTGCGTGGAACCTGGATGCTATCAAAGTGTAGCCTAACATTGGCAGGTTTGTAGTACACTTTATTGGATTTGAGGACATTTACACTCCAGCAATTCTAGCCAACATTACCTGAAATAGTATTAGATTTGTCAGACACAATGGTTTTCCTCACCTTAAAAGCCTTTTCTCTTTTAATGGTAAATGTGAAACTACGTGAAAATATGAACAAGTAAGCCAAAGACAGCATTTTCAACCAATTCATGGAGCTAACATTAGCTTAATGTTAGCCACAGCTGATAAAGTCTGCCAGTGACAGTTGTAATTTCAGCCTACTAAATTGACAGTCGCTGGTTTGAAATACAATGCCTGCTTATGTCCACCTCTGTCTGAAATCAGGGACTCATTGTTTAAAAAATTGCTGAGATGTTCGAGCGGCAAATCTGCCGCTATTATCAGTGCAAACTAACTAACTGTAGGAGGCAAGGCTTAGCGAAAGGTCAGTCAAAAGTGTTATCGGTTGCCACAGTATTTAGTTGTACAAGATGTTGTCAAGAATTTTAATCATCATTTTTGTAGTCTAAAAAAGATAGTTTGGCCCATTGTATTTGTATGGTTGCATAGTACATCAACAAAAGAGAAGAGGCATGAAGACAGGAAGCTTAGATAAGCATGTCCTGTGTTTGAGGGTTTGGAATGTGAACAGTCGATGGGCAGAATTCTGTGATCTGTGTCTACATTTAGAAAACACTTATTTTGATTTAAGCACAAGACTTCCTAATAAGAACATATGTTGCTGTATCTACTTAAAACTGTAAAATGATTCAGATGTCAAGTGCTCACAGTGTGATTCACAGAACTTTAAAGTAGTCTTGGAGATAAAAAAAAAAACTGGCCGTAGATCTAGTAAACTTCGCCAGGCACAGCATATGTTAATAAAAACATATGTTACTGGAAACATTTGATGAGTTGAAAGGGAAAGAAGTGAAACAATATTTTAAAGAGTATATATATTTATATATATATAATCAACTGGATCGAAGTCCATTGTCTTGATTGGACAATATTAGCCCCAAGGGGAGGTGGCTGCATAACATAAGCCCAGTTTATTGCTCCCTGTAAAACCACATGGCACTATTCTGAACCGCTGTACACTTTTCACATTCATAAACAAGACTGCCACTGATGAGGCCAAGACTGAAAGGTCCCCGTTAATGGCATAAATCTGGGAAATTATGCTGTTCTTGATAATGACTCATACTTAACTTTATGACCAGACCTATAATAAAAAAGAAGCAAACCAGTCAGCTGAGTATTGATTTTGGTATAACGTTTGCAAGCTTTGCCGACTAATATGCTATGCAGAGCCCTAGATAAATGAAGTCACTGAGATCTGAAGACGCAGCATGTGTTCTCATCTGTCGCTTTTATCAGCACGTCATCAGCGCAGCCAGGCACTAGGCAGGCTGACACTCGATTGGTCACCAGCTTTTATCTCAATTTCGTACTTCCCTTGGAGCAAACGTTAACAGAGGCCTGTAGATAAATGACATTACAGCTCCATTCCTCTTCAGAAGATCTCACACTGATACTGCTGTCGCTCTGCACTGAGGCACTCTCTATGCTTTCAGAAAGGAGCAGGTCATACCACCATTTCTGGCTTAATACCATATGAGTCTGAGGTCAACTCAGCTATGCATCTTCTGTTTGTTTGGGTGGAAGGTTCCTGATGTCAGTGTCTTTAATCTATCAGTCAACGTAAACATATCCTTCCTAGCCTAGCGACTGTTGCCGTGCCCTGAAATAATAAGTCTCTCCCAATAAGTATCAAATAAGTAGGACCAAGATTTTTCTCCTGTTGGCAATTCATTCAGGACTGTCAGAGGAAAGTTGTATAAATTCTCATCTTGGTTGGATTTTCTTTGTTCTAACAAAATCTATGGATGCGTGTGCATACACGCTCTCACACACAAAAAACCCCAAGGAAGAGACATGCATGGGGCTCTGTGAAGAGGAAGTGGTGTGGTGGAATCAATGGACACTATTCATTGCCAAGATGCATTAGATTCACTTCACACTGACTCTTGAAAGAGCCAAGACTTTCACTCACTAAGCAGAGTCAAACTGCTACAAAGCAACATGCTCTCTTGTACCTGAAAATGTGTTGCTTTTGTCAGCTAACTCCATACCCTGACTAATCACATAACATGTAATTCATCTCACGTAGCTGCTGGGAAAAGCTATTGTTGCCAGTTTGGTCTTGTTAATGGCAGGTCACAGTGCTGATTCCCAAAAGGGTCGTCCATTCTAAAAATATGTGCGCTCATGGCGCTGTGAAACACTTCAACTAAAACTGTCCACCAAAGGGTAAATAGCACATTTTATTGCTTTCTGTAATGGAGTTTGGGAGTCACTGGAATTGTTTCTCATTACACAGAAACTATACATGCAGCTCTGATGTTCTGCTGTCTTTTGTACATTTTCTATTACAGAAGACCAGTTCTAGATGAATGCAGTTAAAATAAAGGAATCACAGGAAAGTATTCAATTGCCAACAGAGAGTATTTGATATTGAAACATTTTTCTGAAATTAATTTTTCTTTAAGCCATTATTATTACCACAAAAAACACATTTGCCAAGTTTATTGCAAAGCATAAATGCATGCAGGGCTGGTATAAAGTAGGACTTTACATACAAACTGTTAATATTTCATATGTCCATCATTTGTCTATCACATTACCATTTTTAAACCTAGTATTTATTTTGAGTTATGAACTTTTAAATCATATTGCTAAAAAAAACACATCACACCATGGCAATTCTCATCTTGGTTGGAGGTGACTGTGTGTAGTTTTGAGATAGATGCAGCAAGTTTGTTTACAAGTTAGATGTTACATTGCAGCAGATTGTGAGTGGAATATTTGTAAAAGCGTCCAAGGTTTAAGGAGACTCCTGCGGAAGATTTTGCAGATGAATGGGAGACAGGTGTTAACACAGCAGATGTAAGTAATTTGATGGGTCATTTATGTCAGGATTACTTACAGCTTAATGCTGCTCACTACAGGCCTGGATCAGAAATTACTTCTAGTCTTCCAGGTAGGATGGGTTTAGTACATGTGTCATTAAAACACCAACTCTAAATGTCCCTTCTGATATGGTACACCTGCATGTTGGAATTAGGTATGGTTCACAATCAAGACATAGAAATGTGGCACCAGAGGCATAGCCTGCCTAATAGAAGATCTTTAGGTTTGACCCCAGAGTGGTGCTGTCTTGTTTGGAATGTTTTGCAGAATCAACAAGACATATGCACCCAATTTTATGTAGATTATGTTTCTGCCATTTTAGGGCTCTCACTGGCTCAAGGTGATGTTGCTTGATTACCCAGCCGGGTTTCTGGCTACAGGCTTGTAGGGGGGCTGCTTACTGCGGAGTGGTAGAGGGCATCCAGTTAGGACAGTTAGGTTCGTAACACCATCTTGAATAATAATAATTGTCATGTGGGCCATATTACATATATATGTTTGTTTTCAGGGGTGCAAGGTGGCAGAGCGGTTATCGCCCCCGCCTCCCAATAAGGAAATCGTGGGTTCGAATCCCAGACCAGACCACGACCTCCCTGGGTGGAGTCTGCATGTCCTCCCCGTGTTACCGTGGGTTTTGTCCGGGTTCTCCGGTTTCCTCCCACCGTCCAAAGACATGCATTAGGTTAATTTGTGACTAAATTGTCCCTAGTGAATGAATGTGTGCGTGAATGGTTGTCTGCCTCTGTGTCAGCCCTGCGACGAGTTGGCCACTGTCCAGGGTGTACCCCGCCTAAGGCCCGAAGTTACTGGGATAGGCTTCAGTCACCCGCGACCCCGAACGGGAACAAGCGGTAGAAAATGACTGACTGACTGACTGTTTGTTTTCATATAAGAATTGTTATGGTGTAGCAGACCAACCCCATTCTCATTCCCAGGGCGTCAAATACCAAAGTTTTGGCACACCCCTCTGTGTTGTATACAGACACACATGGTACACTATAGCATCTGTAGGAGACTTCTAAGTCACGTCTTGGTTAGGTTTAGGCATGGATCTATAAAGATAACTCTTTATAGTATAGTATGTAGTATTTCAACAATAAATTCCTCTGTGGCCCAAAATACGTTTTCCTCATAGGCCACCATTATAAAAGAGATGTCTGTAAAACTGTTGACAGGACACCTCAAACTGCAAACAAGGTAAATTTTTCTGTCTAGAAAAAGTTTATGGGCCAAGCGGGATTCGCAGGCGGGTGAAATTCAACAAGATCATCATATGTTAAAATAAAAATTAAAAATTAAAAATAAAAAAAAATAAAAAATAAAATAGATATATATATATATATATATATATATATCGAGATATTATTTATAAGCCATAACTTTATAATCCCTACTTTAGTGATTATGGGTTTGATATTACCTGTTTTATACTTCGTTTAATGTATTATGTGCTTTATCGGTGAATGATTTTACTATTTTTGTGTTTTTCTGTCTTTGTTTAATTGAGCTCACTAAGGCAAATTCCAATCAATGATATTCATATGGAAATAAAGTACTGAATCTTGAATCTATGTTTTTAAATATATGATTTTTTTTAACTCTCAGTATTGGCCTTAAAAATCCAGTTATGGTCTGCATACGTGAATGTGTTAACACATGTTCAGTTGGTCCAAACAGTCTTACATTTTTGGCTGCACGCAGACGTCCACACCAGAACCTCACGGATGTAGGCAGATGAGTAAATTAACTTCACACAGATCCTCCCAGCAACGCAGACTGGGAAAGTATCATTTCAGTTTATGTAACATTAGTTCACATTTAGTGACTTATTCCTCTACATGCCGACAGTACCCTCCGACATCCTATTACACATTCAACTTCTTAATGTACATTCAGTCACCATAGCATAGTTATTGACTTTATATAAAAGAACTTAGGATAATGTTGGCAGCACATTTGGTCTTCAGTATGCTCCCTGCTGGTCGTTTGATGTGGCTACTATTCGCTGTTATGCCTGACCTCAAATTGCTCTCCCGCTTTTCACTGCCGGAAGCCGCCTAATGTTTGGGTTGTGATGGCTTGACTGCTGAAGCTCGCAGCATTTCAAAGAGGCATGAGAGCTGATGTGGGTTCATATGATGTTGATGGGAGAGTGTGGAAGGGCAGCGCGTCCTTCATATTGCACTTCATATTGCACTAAACAAGGACCTGTGAAAATGCTTTGGTACACACCTTTCAAAAACTCACACAGGCCACAATTGCTAGTATGCTCTTCAAACTACTGGAACAAGCTGCTCTCCCACTTCCTCCACCTTCCTCTCTCTGACTCTCTTTTCACACAGACTTAAACACACAAATGGACTTATGTATAAGTCCATTAAGCCAGCCTCAAATGGACTTATATTTAAGTCCATTATATATAAATAATGAAATGCCTATGATTACACAGATACACACAAATTCACACAGGCCCAGGTGATACTGACATCAGCTTCTGATGCAGACCCCATTCCATATATTTGCATTCATTTGTAATCCTTTTATCCAGGGCCATGTGAACGGACTGGGACTGAGATTTTGAATAATGGTGAATTTATTTCCTGATGCAGGGAAGCTCTAACAGCAAGAAAAGGTGATGATACACATTCAACTGTGACTAAGGTGACAGAACATAAAAAGCCAACTTGATCCCAGGGTTACTTATCAGACTTTTTATAAAACTGAATGCACCTTGGTTTTCACACTGTGCAAAATCAGTTAAAACAACTGATTGTGAGTGGTAATGAGATCATTGTAGAAGGACTTTCAGTTTATTTTAAAGTCACAGCAAAAGACTAAAGGTGATTGGATATGTCCTACTTTTTTAAAGTCATTTTTGAATAAAGTAAAATGTTTGCAGTTTTTGTTTGCATTTACCCAAAGGTAGTTTGATCCATCTAATATTGCATTATGAAAAGCAAGTTACTCTCTAGCAAATTTCAACACAGACAACCACAAAAAAGGCACACAAAAAATGTGTTGAATTGGTGATGGTGTTGGCTGGCGAATAAAGTCAATTCAATGCCCCCTTGTTCCAGCTAAGCAAATTAATGTATTCCTCTTTTACAATAAGATAAGCACTGGATTGTTTCATCAGTATTTTGCATAGCCTAATCCTCTTAACTCCAGTTCTTTCAACTCTGCATCTCCTACCCTCTCCATGCTGCCTGCCATTTTTTCCATCCTCTCATCTGTCGTTTTCCAATCACTTGTCTCGTGTATGTGGTCCTCTTGCTGTTGTGGTTTCGCACTGCTTATATATTTTAGCATTTACCCCTAGCTTCTATCCATGCAGATAGATTTAGTTTTATCCATTGAGGCTTTGAGATATCCTTCTGTGATTTCTGCTGCAACTGCAATACATTGGGGATAAATGGAATTTTGTAGTTTTCAGCATTTTTGTTATGCTTCAAAGTGCTTTATACTTTATACAGAACAAAATACTCTCTATGAAGATCTTTGGATTATCTTTGGAGTAGTTTCTGTAAAGAGTACTTAGTTTTTCAAGTGTAATGTTTCAATGATTTGAGGACAAGCGAAATTGCATTATCCTCCCTTATACTGTATTAGAGTGGCAGGAGAAGTATCAAGAGTTGGATATCTCAGCACCTCGGCATGGTAAACCAAAATGATCTGCAGGGCCAAACACCACCTGTGAGAAAGTATGGGTGCTTTTTTGTAATTGGGGTCAACCAATTGCTCAGGTTCTTGCATCTATCCTGTCAGAGGTCTCAATGGTGGGGCACAACCACCTCTTGTCTTTGCATGATATATATACCAATTAAATTTAGTTAACACAGGAGGCACGTTTCTGAGCCACATATTTGTGGTCTGAAAATGTGAGAGCATGCACCTTAAACAAAGCAAGTGATGATGCTCGAAATGAGTATTTGACACATGCTTGTCTGCCAGCTATCATCTACTATTGATATATTGTTAATTTTATTTCTAACAGGGATGCATTCTTTTGTTAAAATAAGCTTTAAAAGCAGTTTGAACGTGTACTAAGCTTTAGGGCACGGTAGCCCTCAGGTGCAAAGCATAACAACATTGAACTGAATTTCTCCAATGTTTGAACAGAAATGTGTTGCTGCAGCCACAATGTTGGGGAAGATAAGGTGATCAGGTGCATTTTCTCCTCAGTGCAGCCCTTTCCAGGAGGTCGATCTCTCCTCTGTGGTTCTGCTGTTTACGGTTATGCTGTTGATGGCGCCACTTTCGCTACCCTGTGCTTTAATGTAACATTTACATTTAGTCATTTAGCAGACGCTTTTATCCAAAGCGACTTACATATGAGAACATTCACAAACCGAAGGCGCAGCTTCGGGGGCATTTTGGGGTTCAGTATCTTGCTCAAGGATGCTTCGATGCATGGCTGGGGGATTGAACCACTGACCTTCCGATTGGCAGGCAACCGTTCTGCCACCAAGCCACAGCCGCCCCATTTCTCATTTATTTTGGGCCGCAACTAACAATTATTTTTATTATGGATTTATCTGCAGATTAATTAATACATTAATTGTTCAGAAAAAGCATTCTGCATTAAACATATATATAAAATATCAGAAAATAAGAAATGCCTTGTTTTGTCCAAACAATAGTGCAAAACCAAATATTCAATATTTAGTTTATCCATCCATCTTCTTCCGCTTTTCCGGGGCCATGATATTAAAAAACCCCCAGCAAATCCTTACATTTAAGAAGCTGGAACCAGCAAATATTTGTCATATTAGCTCAAAAAATGATTTGATTTTGATAATAGTTGAATAGTAATTTTCTGTCAATCAACTAATCTTTTCACCTCTAAATAATTTTATAAAATACTGAAAAACTCTGCCATAAGTTTTAAACAATGCCTGTAGTAGCCTTTATCCATGGAGCACTGCCTGATTTGTACTATAGAGAAAAACAATACTGCACCTTGCCAACACAGGACGCCACCCTAATCATCTCATACTGATGGCATTTCTGGATTGTGAAACATGTTGGGTTTTTGGTTGTTGTTCATTGTGTTTTCTTAAGTGTTGTTGAGTGTTTTTTAGAGATGCGGTTGTGTTTTCTGAATTGCTGCATTTTGTGTGATGTATTTTTTTATTGATTGGTTGATTTGTTTTGAGATTTAGATTTTGTTAGTGTGCTTTGTATCTCATGGTAAGTGCACTGTACAGTATCACGTCGGGTTGCGATTATGTGATTCTAGTCACAGCTTGATTTTTTTCCTAATTAGAATTATATGGAAACACCAAGATGTGGCTAAATGTGCTCAAGCGATGCTGCTCCTTTACACTTCAGCTCTGGTACCACGATATACTGTATATGATACACATTTATCAATGACAAAATTCATTTCTACCACATTTAGGCTTGGCGTTGCCTGTTACATTGAGAAGATTTAGTCAAGGCGGAGAAGGGAGACACGGGACATGGGGAGGAATTGTGTCGGGTGTCTCTCCTGAAAAATGGAGCATCTGTGTCTGGTCCTCTGTGGCTCTGGCTGGCCTGTCAGACACTATTACAGAGAAGCCTGTCTCCTGTGATTCGGCTGGGGAGACTCCACAGGGACTGGGCGGGATAGGCCCTAATCAAGAGAAGACTGCCAAGCGGTTAAAGAGCAGAAGCACAAGCCAGCCACCTCCCAGTCTCCCTCTATCTCTCTCCATCTTCTCTATTGTCACAGTAACTCCCGTCTCTTCCATTACTCTCTGTCTGTCTCTTTCTCTCCCTCACTTGTCCAAATAGCTCACCCTCCCTTGCTTCTGTCCCCTGCTAGTCTCTCTTTGTCTTTCCTTCTATTGTAAGGACTTGACCAGTGTTCGTAAACAGGGCAAGGCATCATGGGAGAAGAGTTTGTCACTTACCCAGACAACGCTTGACACCCCTCTGTCCAGGAGGTCTGTGAAATACAACACAATGTCAGACACAGAACAGATTTGTCACTCTGACGGCGCTCCTTGGGGATCTATTGCTGGTTTATTCGGGGCTTTTTCCCGTTCACCTTCTCTGACATCGATGGCTTCTAAGTGCCTTGGGTAGGGTGGCATGGCTTTGCTAAAGCTTCCTAGAACAAAATAAAACTTTGCTGGTACTGTGGAACAAAGCATTTGCCTGCAACCCTTTTTGCAGTTGGTACTAACTCCAGTGTAACTCAAGACCAATCTCTCATACCAAGTTTGATATGATTTATTTAACTGATTAATATAATTGACTATGTCGGTGACCATTATCTCAGACACACCAACTACGCCACTCCTTTTCTTTGTTAGTGATCCATCATTAAGGTCAGTACCCCAGCAAGCGGCTAATAATCTGACAAATATCTTTTTCAGACTACCCAACACAGTGACACAGGATAAACCAGGATGATCTAAATGGGGCTTAACAGGTGTCATCCAATTTTTGTTTTGTGACCCGGCCTTTTCCCAACCAACACGACTCGTATTTTGATATAAAAGAATGAATGTTTTTGTCAGAGAAGATAATATTGTAGAATTATCACCTAGAACATTTCCTAGGGAGGCAAATTCTAAGTAATTTTCCTGATCAATCTGCTCCCATAATGGATTAATCATATAAGGTTTTAACAGTATATTAAGAATTTGAGTCCACATATATGGTCAAGGATATATCAAATGTTTACATATGAGAGAAATATAGTAGCGGGTACACTTTACTTGGATAGTCCGCCTATAGATACTATAGAGTATAACATTTCAACATCTTGTTAATTGAGATTCAACTGCTTCATGAATAAAGGTTTGCTTAAGTTTAGGAACGAAAAACAGCTTGGTTAGGGTATTTTCATGAATTGTCACATATACTTAATCTGTTAAACATCTACAGACAACGAAAAAAAGAAAGAAAAAAAACTTGAGCTATCACAAAAATGTTTTTACGCCTTGCTGAGGTGGAAAACCTGGTGTATCGATAAAAGCAAAGAGCGACAACACGCAATGGAAACAGACTTCGTGAATATATCATGACGTACATGAAGCATGTGACTCTAACTCTCCACTGAGGAGACAAAAAATAGTGGCTGAAGAAAACATCAGATCTGTGTGAAGCGATTTGACTGGCACTCTTTTAATGACGTCATCGTCACGTGCCCTCTTCTTCTGCAATGATTTAGTGGCACCCATCTGGAGAGTTAGCTCCACCATCTGTTTATCTCATTGTGCCTAACGCCCAATTGGCACAAAACAGAAGTGGATGGGAACGCGCATTAATTTGCATTTCTTTAGCAGATTTTCTGTAAACTCAGTTCAAATTTGCGCTATAATTGGATGAAAACCTGGCTACAGAGACACATGTCTGGGATTAACCTGTGGCATTAGCCTCATATGAATGACTCAAACAGAATGCATTGCACAGAATTAATTCATTTACATCAAACAGAATATTTGTGTGTTAAAAGACACACTCTCCCTTTCCGAGTTCTACACCACCCCAGCACCAGGCCATGTCACAAATGCTGCACCAGACGTCAATCATATGACGACAGGGCTAGCTGATGGAAAGAAAGAGGGCACATCAGAGACGCAGAGGAATCTTGGACGAGAGCGTCTGTCTCTTGTCATGAGCCACAGGTGCTCCCTGCCACCACCACAAGCACTGAGGGGTCTCTGTCAGAGTTGATAAAGCTGCAGCTTTGATAAGTGCGAGAAGGCATAAGTAAAGATTGTGCCCGGGGGTCTCAGCAACTGAAGACAAGTCTTGTGGAAAGCAAATGTGGTGCTCAGTATGGGCCGAGCAGACAGAGGGTTTCATCAGAAGTAGAATGTGCTGGGCGGTGCCGTCTCCATCCTCTGAGGCTAGCCCTAGTTTTGTGGAGATGTTTATTATTGATAGAGGTGGATGATAGCCTTGGGATGAATTGCATAATCTAGAGCCGCCTCTAATGGATACAGGAAATGGATCAAGCTATCAGTTAGGTCTCTGTGGATGAAGGATGTGTCTGTGTTTGTATGTGTCTCTCTTTGTGTGTGCATGCATGCATGCATGCATGTGTGCGTGTGTGTGTGTGTGTGTGTGTGTTTGCACTAAGGATGTGCAGTACTATAGTCCTGTCAACTAACCATCAGCACATATATCGAATCCCTAATAATATGCATTGTGTGGATGTGATTACCTAAACTGAAATGCATCTTTTAAATACGCAAGAAGGGCGATTTTTACATTTTTAAGGGGTGTAGCTCGTCAGAGTCCTGAAAAAAAAAAATAGAAGGTTGTGGTGCTTTCCCAGTGGGAGTCTATAGCACACAATACTGAAATGTAGACAGGTACAGAAAAAAACCCAGCAGTCTCAAAGGAATGGTCTGTGAAACGTCAGGAGTGTTTACACTTCTCTATGAGCCAAGCGCTGAATATATTTGAACTCAGCTTGAACACAACTAGAAATACATTGCATGTATTTTTGAAAGTATGGATCATTTTGTGTACAGATTTTCCCAAGTACAATAAGTGGCTCAATTGAGCACCGAGACCTTCAGTTCTTTTAGAGTAGTGTTTCTATCTGCAAACAACCTTGGGTGTGAAACGAAATGAAAATTTTAAATACAGAGTAATGGGCCAGAAGTAGATCATATGAAATAACTGTAGTGGTTCTAGGTTGAGATATGGCTTAGCCCAGAAACCTGTGGATTTCTAGGCCAAGGAGTCTGGGGAGATTATTTGACATTCTGCAAATGAAAGATGGCACACTTAGAACTAAAGGTTTAAAAGGTTAAATCATTTTATATATTAAGTAAAACATGCAATACTGACCACTGCAAAGTTTAAAATTCAAATCCAATCCAAGTTCTCCCTGACCTAAACAAGAGAGTACTAAATTAAAAACTTATGTGCTCTATTTTTTATCGGTTTTTCAACTGTAGGCCTATCGATATGATTGTACCAATCAGTTATTCATCCACAATAATTCCCACAATGATTAACATTTGAAATGATCTAAGGTATTTTTCATGAGTTGAATCCAAACTTTATTGTCAAACTAGATACCGGACTACAGATAGGGCTTCAAAATCACATGTACAGATTGTCCCAAATTGTTAGCAATTAGCAGACCTTCTGCCGCGACTTAGACTATTCCACATCAGCCCTAGCAGAGGACACGAATATCTAGCTGCAGCACACCAGTGATCCCTTACAAAAATGTATAAAACACTGATGCAGTTTTGCAAAAACTCACTTACTCTCTCTTACTGTCCTCACACTTATCAGTCCCGGCATCCTTTTCCACCTTTCGAAAAGATGGATCAAATGGATCAGCTTTAAGCTTTAATGTAGCATTTTGTACACAACTCACCTCTCCTCAGATGTCTCTACATTATCTATCCTAATGTGTTGCACTCTGGAGAGCTAGGCTTCCGCACTTGAGCCTTGATCTGATAGCTACTGTACTGTAGGCTCCTGGAGCACATGTATCTTTATTGCATAAAGGAAAAGTTTCTTGTGAACTTGTGGGAAACATAATTATTATTGAAACAGGTTCAGTATTTTAAGTCCAACTGTAGCATTTTAGGGTTAGCCACTATGCATTTGCTACCTCTAATTGTATACTGCTGTTTTTTGTGAATCCTTAGAAGTCTATTGCTTTTTAAGTATTGTCATATTGCACCATTTCTACCTCAATTCCTCACAAATTAGCAGTTTTCTAAACCTTTTATTTTGTTTGTGGCCTCCTCATCCTTATCATACAGCAAATGCCAGTGTGTACGATAGTGTGTGACACGGGGGGTTCATATTTTTTAAGTGCTGTATGGGAAGATTTCTACAAAAGTGTCAACACATAAAAAATCTGAGGATGATGGCTGTGGAGGCTCAGCCTCTTTTGCTTCCAAGTAATCATTTACTTTTCTAAAAATAATCATTGCATCTAATATGTATCTTCATAAAACATCAACTCCACAGCAAAATAATGTAATTGAAACACTCTGTGGCATTTAAACCCATAGCTGTACAAGTAAAAATGATCAACAAGTCCTCCAAATTAAACAAAAAAATGCATTGCCCTCCAGAACAACACACATAAGTGTTTTCTGATCTGATGTCATTATCAGCAGAACAACATCATTTGTCAGTGCCTTCAAGAATCATTACAAATCACGATTTCAAAGATAATACTTCTTTCTAATCTGACACAATGGTTAAGGTTTGGTTGGGTTTAGGCACTGAAATGACTTGGTTAGAGAAGGATCATGGTTTGGGGTCAAATAGCGCAGTTAAGGTTAGGGAACGACCCTGGTCGTGGTTTTAAAAAAAGTCTGTTGGAAGGAGAAGGAAAACAAACAGCTGACTCCTGTGTCAATGTCCGATGTGTTGTTGACCCATCCATTCACAGAGACCTCCTCCCTCTGACAAGTCAAACTTCCTACAGCCACGAGAGGGGTTTGTCCCTTGAGAGTATAAATTTGTTACATGTAAACAGTGTTATTGTTTTGGACATTTGCTCAAATCTGGATGCTGTTGTTTTTCTTGGGAGGATACTCGGAAAAAAACTTTAAAACTGGATTGAGAACAGATTGGTTTTCTTTCGTGGTGCAGTTCACATCACAGTCTGAGGAGTCCTTCAGACTGGTAAAGTGTGAGTATGGCGAGCCCTGTTGATTTATGCTTCATAATCTCTGAGAAACTCTGGAAGAGTTTGCGACAGGTGGAAGAGGAGGGCGCCGGTTCTTTCTCTACTTCTTTAGGCGTACTTCGTTGATGCACAAACCGTGTCAGGTTCGCTCTCAGTTCCATATGTCTCTTTCTCTCCCCTCAGATGGCTTTGGACACACTCAGACATTTCAAAGGAAGAATTTGAAGGCCATGTAATAAATTCTTGTATAGCACCTAAGCTCCCAGCTGGGATCAGTGGATTCCATCCTCTTGAAACAGTTTTCTGTGCCCCGAGAAAATGTCAATGTTGTCATTGAAATTCGTTCTATATGCCACACATGCAGATGAAGGGATAGCAGTGTAGTGAAGCATTTCATACCCCTGTTTTATGTTGGGGTAGTGCCTGAGATGCTTGCACAGAAAGGTTCCCAAGAGTGTCCTTCAGCTGAATGAAATCCCTTTTCAGCAGTTTTGAGCTACTGACTGTGTTTAGGAGGATACTCAACAGGCCCACGTGCACAATCATTCTCTAGAGATATGAAGAAATCAAGTAAAAGTTGTTGAGTTGGCCTTGTTATCCTACTTACCATAGTATCTTGTAGACTGCTGGTTTCTTTTTTGGTGGCTTTATTCATCCTTAATTATTGTCTCCAATTGTTAAATTGTGAGCTTGGCAGTGTTCCTCGGGATAACATTAGCAGGGTTAGCATTAGTGGCCTGCACTGCTGTATAGGCTCATATACTGTGGCATTGTCCTGCCAACTCTGCCTGTGTTTGCATGTGGGAGTATAGCTTCCGTAATATTAAGGGCCATCTCAGACAAGTTAGGGGGTAGAGGATGTAAGTAAGTAGAACCTGTGCAGTACTGGGTTTTTGAAGCTGATACTGATGTTTATTTTGATATCATTCTAAAAATGTGATGACAACTTAAGGTTCAAGGTTCATTTATTTATCATGATACAACACAGGGTTGTGGTCCCTTCATGCTACACACACAGAAAAAATATCGTCTGATATTCCTTTTTTTACTTTTTTTAACACAAAGCATTTTTAAGGATAAGGATCTCTTAAATTTGGTTGTTAAAGAGTTGTGACCAAGATATGTACTAAGCAGGACATTTAAATTTAAACACAAGATTTTCAAAAACATAACACTAATAGCAAAATATTAAACAGTATGTTTTATGTACAGGCAGACAAATATATCAGCCAGGCCAGTATATATCGGCCGATATTCGCTTGTTGCAGATATGTCGTTTTTCGTGTGTACTAAATGTCAGCTGATAAGTAACAAGAAATTTCAGTGCAGAAATGACTAACTAGATTTGAGGTAATTTAGAAACAGTGTCACCAGAGAGCAATGACGATTTAGATTTTTTGACTTTTCAGTATCAGTGTCTGCCTCAAAAATCCAGTATAAGTTGGGCAATAGTTTTATATATTTATTTATATACAGTATATATTGGGCTTTTTCCGCCTTTATTTGATTGTGAAAACCCAACAGAGACAGTAAATGCAGGAAAGAGAGCGGGGGCGTGACATGCAGCAAAGGGACGCAGGCTGGAGTTGAACCCTGGCCCCTGTGCGCTCTACCGAGTGAGCTAACCGTGCCCCGGTATATATAAAACGTACCAGGTTACGTAGGTAACCATGGTTCCCTTATAGGGAACGAGACGCTGCGTCAGCTGACGCTATGGGGAACGCCTCCAGCGTGACAGCCTCTGAATCTCTTGTAACAACTTAGACCAATCTTGATTGGGTCCGACGTCAACACGTGACGCACGCCGGCGGAACCGGAGGTATAAAGGGAGCCGGCTTCACTGTTGTCATCAGCCTTCTGATCGACCGAAGCAAGCCGCTCACAGGCATGCCGGAAGTATGGCAGCGAGACGCAGCGTCTCGTTCCCTATCAGGGAACCATGGTTACCTACGTAACCTGGTACGTTCCCTTTCAAGGGAACTTCAACGCTGCGTCAGCTGACGCTATGGGGAACGCAGTACCAACTCCGCCATGCTGAAGGGATGCCTGCCGCGAGTGTGAAGCCATCAGGGCACACTTCAAGACAAAAGAGCCACAGACCCCGGATTGTGTAGGCGGTCTAGGCTATAAAATCTCACAAAGGTGTGAGGTGAGGACCATCCCGCAGCATCGCATATATCGGAGAGGGGGGTTCCCGACCACCAAGCTCTGGAGGACGCCATACTCCGTGTGGAGTGAGCCTTGATCGACAGAGGTGAAGGCAAACCGCGCACCTCGTACGCCGAAACGATAGCCTCAACTATCCACCTGCTAATAGTGCTCTTGGTAGCCGGGCAGCCCTTACGAGGGGGCCCGAAGCATACCAGCAATTGGTCCGATTTACGCCACTGGGATGTCCTCCGGACATAAACTTCCAGGGCTCTGACTGGACAAAGCAGTTGCAGCCTTTCACCTTCCTGTTCCGCCGATACTGGAGGATGGAACGCCTGCAGGACAACCAGCCGGGCCACCTCAGTGGGTACTTTAGGTACATATCCCGGCCTAGGATGCAGGATGGCTCTAACCGCGCCTGGAACGATCTCCAGGTTAGCAGGAGCCACCGACAGGGACTGTAGATCTCCAACTCTTTTAAGAGAGGTCATGGCCAGCAAAAATACCATTTTTAAGGCCAGACACCTGTCCGATGCATTGTCCAATGGCTCGAACGGTGCTGTGGTCAACCCATCCAGCACCACAGTCAGATCCCACGGAGGGACTCTGACTCGAACCGGAGGCCTCATCCTCAAGGTGCCACGAAGGAAACTGGTAACAAAGCGGTGTTTCCCCAGCGAGCAGCCATCCACCAAGCTGTGGAATGCTGCAATCGCAGCCACATACACCTTAAGTGTAGCGGGGGAGAGTCCAGCCGAAAACTGGCTTTGGAGGAACTCCAGCACTGAAGCCATCGGGCAGTGAACTGGGTCAAGATGGCGCTCCAGGCACCATTTAGTGAAAACTTTCCACTTGCCCGCATACAGTTTCCTCGTGGAGGGGGCTCTAGAGTGTAAAATGGTTTCCACTACCTCGGTAGAGAGACCAGCAGCTCGGAGGTGGTCCCCCTCAGGGGCCAAACCCACAGCTTCAACTTCCCCGGGTGGGGATGAAAGATTTCGCCTCGGCCCTGCGATAGCAGGTCCCTCCTGACGGGAATCTCCCATGGGGGGCCATCCAGGAGGGCTACCAGGCCCGAAAACCAGATTCTGGCGGGCCAGAACGGGGCCACGAGCAACAGCTGGGCCCTCGTTCGGCGAACTTTCTCTAGAACCCCCGGGAGCAGAGCAATCGGGGGAAAAGCATACAGCCGCAGCCTCGGCCACGGCTGTGCCATGGCATCCAGCCCCAGGGGCGCTGGATATACAAGGGAGAACCAGAGGGGGCAGTGAGCGTTGTCCGGGGACGCGAACAGGTCCACTTGTGCTCTGCCGAATCGCCTCCATATCATCTGCACCGTCTCGGGGTGCAGTCTCCATTCCCCGGGCCTCGGCCCCTGCCTCGACAGGATGTCTGCTCCCACGTTGAGGTACCCAGGTATGAAGAGTGCTCTGAGAGAGAGCAACCTTCTCTGGGACCACAAGAGGATCTGGCGCGCCAGTCTGCAAAGAGGGCGCGACCCCAGACCGCCTTGACGATTTATGTAGGAAACCACCGCCATGTTGTCGGAACGGACAAGCACGTGGTGGTTCCTGAGGTCTGGCAGAAAGTGCCGTAAGGCCAACAAGACCGCTCGCATCTCCAGGCAATTTATGTGCCCTAGATGCGGGGTTAGCCACAGACCTCGGGCTGTGCGGCCTTCCAGAACCGCGCCCCATCCGGTGCTGGAGGCGTCCGTCGATAGTGTGCGACGGTGGTACACCATGCCCAGCACTGGGCCTTGGGTCAGGAACGTCCGTTGTCTCCACCTGTCTAAGGCACGCATGCATCTGGGCGTAACCTTGATCAGGCGAAAAGGATTGCCCCTCGGGGAAAACCCGGCGTCCCTGAGCCACCACTGCAGTTGCCTCATGCGCAGCAATCCAAGCGGAATCACGGTGGATGCAGCAGCCATGAGGCCCAACAGTCTCTGAAACTGATTTGCAGTGAGATGTCGGCCTAGCTGCACCCTGAGTACCATAGTCAGGATCGACTCGACACGTGCGGGAGACAATTGTGCCCGCAACGTGACTGAGTCCCACACTACTCCTAGGAACGTGATCCTTTGTGTTGGAGTGAGCGTGCTCTTGCTCGTGTTGAGCCTCAACCCCAAGCACCTCAAGTGCGCAAGTACAACATCTCGATGCTGTACCGCGAGTAGACGAGACTGGGCTAGAATCAACCAGTCGTCCAAGTAATTGAGGATGCGGATCCCCTGGAGTCTGAGAGGAGCCAGGGCGGAATCCATGCATTTTGTAAAGGTGCGGGGGGAGAGTGCTAGGCCGAAAGGAAGCACCCGATATTGGTAAGCTTTGCCCCCGAAAGCGAACCGCAGGAACTTCCGGTGTCCCGGAATGACAGAGACATGGAAGTATGCGTCCTTCAGATCGATTGTGACAAACCAGTCCTCGGACTGAATTTGACTCACAATCATAGGGATCGTTAACATCCGGAACCGGAGCCTCCTCAGAGGCCGGTTCAGGTGACGAAGATCCAAGATGGGGCGCAGACCACCGTCTCTCTTCGGGACTATAAAGTACCGGCTGTAGAACCCGGAAAACATCTCGCTGTCGGGGATCTGTTCTATGGCCCCTTTGTACAGGAGGGAGTGAATTTCTTGCTCCATCACTTGTGCTTGTACTTGGTTGACCCTGGTCTCCAGGATTCCTCGGAATCCGGGGGGTCGAGACCGAAACTGAAGCGTGTAGCCTTGTCGGACGGTGCGCAAAACCCAGTGCGACACGCCGGGCAATGCTTCCCAAGCAGGCAGAAATTCCCTCAGGGGGACCAACCGCTCGAGGCTGGTGCCTGGGAGACCCGGAGTGGCGGCCTCGGTTACCCGAAGCGCTGTAGCGGCGGGAAATACCCGAGGATCGGCATGTGCATGCGTGACCGCCCCCCGTATCTGCGATGTGAGAGCTACGGTGTCCCGAAGCGACAAAGCGGCGGGAGACAACCGGAAATGAACGTCTACAGGCCTCTGTAGAGGACGCAACTCTGCCCCGACTGCTGCACGTCCGTGCAGGTCTAAAGGCGGCGGTTGCACGGAACTTGCCACGCCCCGAAGCGTCCCTGACGGCGGGGTGAAGCGGCTGAGTTCCTGAGGGCCCAATGGGGAGACATCTTTTCGCTCGACCCATGTGGGGGGCGCCCTCAGAGGCCCGACGCTCACGTCAGGGCCTCTTTTTGGAAGCCTGTCGGGCGAGAAGCACGGCCCTCAGGTCCGCCTTCTCCCGATCAGGCCCCCGTCGAGCAGGCGGGAGCGAACCCCTCGACCGCTGGGGAGGGGCACGCTGAGCCACGCTCGCTTTTTGGGCCAGCATGTTCGAGCTGCGAGACGTCGAAGGCTGAGGTGGTCCACCCTCAGCCTCGGCCCGCGACCTCTTTCGACGAGGGATAAATCGCTGAAAGGCTGCAGCCTGTTGGCGCGCTTCCCTGAAGCGCTCGACCACTGAGTCCACCGCTTCCCCGAAGAGACCGGCGGGTGAAAGCGGGGCATCCAAAAGGAAGGTCTTATCCCTCTCCTTGATACCAGACAGAGTTAGCCATAGGTGGCGCTCTGTCGCCACGAGCAGGGCCATGGAGCGCCCGATAGCTCGGGCCGTATCCTTCGTGGCCCTGAGCGATAAATCTGTCGCTCGGCGAAGCTCCTTCACATCCTCGGATGCGAGGGGCCCCCCGTCATCGAGGTCGTCAAGCAGATCGGCCTGGTACGCCTGCAAGACCGCCATGGTGTGAAGGCACGCACCGGCCTGACCTGCCGCCATGTAAGCCTTGCCGACTAAAGCCGAGGTAGTACGGCATGGCTTAGTAGGCAACGTCGGGGTTTTCAGGGAGGACGCGGCCTCCGGCGATAAGTACGCCGCCAGCGTCTCCTCAATGCCAGGCATGGTGCCGTAACCGTTCTCTTTGCGCCCGCTGATCGAAGCGTACTGGCGACCAGTCGGGCCAGAAAGCCGTGTAGAATACGGCCGGGACCAGGACTTCGATACCTCAGTATGGAGGTCCGGAAAGAACGGTAACTCCCGACGCGGGCGAGGAGGTGGGGCTACAAGGAAACGCTCGTCGAGCTTACTCCGGCGACGAGCGTCCTGCTCTTCCGCAGGCCAAGCGATATTGAGCCTAGCCACCGCACGGGAAACCACCTCCAGCAGCTCGTCATACTGCGGAGAATGGGCTGACGAGCCACCCATGTCTCCGCCATCCGCCCCGAGTACATCCAGTTCCTCAGAACCGGAGTCCCGGACAGCGGGCTCCCGCTGCGGGACGGAAGAAGCCGCCGACCCGGTGCGGGCTTCCGGATCCCGAAAGCGGGAGAAAGACCCCGCGGATGAAGAGAAAGAAAGAGCCGAAGCTGTCTCACCTTCATCGCCGAGGTCCATCTGCGATCCCCAGGAGTGAAGTCGCCGGGATGCCTCAGCAACCGCCGGTCCCTTACCGCGTGGGGAGCAGAGCTGGCCGCCTTCCTCGAAAAGCGCCAGCCGAGAGCGGAGCTTCCGAACCGGGAGACGCTCGCAATGCACACAGCCAGCCCCCTCGAGGGCTGCCAGTGCATGCTCTCTACCCAAACAGGCCGCACACATGTCGTGGGTGTCGCCGTCCGGGATATAGCGTGGGCATGGGTAAACACACTGCCGAAACCGCTTCACACTCGCCATTTTGAGACTCAGAGCGCTTGCTGAAGATCAGAAGGCTGATGACAACAGTGAAGCCGGCTCCCTTTATACCTCCGGTTCCGCCGGCGTGCGTCACGTGTTGACGTCGGACCCAATCAAGATTGGTCTAAGATGTTACAAGAGATTCAGAGGCTGTCACGCTGGAGGCGTTCCCCATAGCGTCAGCTGACGCAGCGTTGAAGTTCCCTTGAAAGGGAACTATAGTTTTATATAGTTAAATAAATTAAATATGTATCAAGAACAACTATAAAAAAACAAAAAATATATTTAGGATATTATTTAGGACATTATTTTGGTAATGCATACAAACCTTTCCTACCAATTCCTAAGTTGTGTTGTCAGGGTGGTTTTAGGTGAGATTCATATAAATGATATAAAACTCATTGATAATTATCCTTGGTAACACTATGTTTCCTGATTATGTTAGAGGTCACACGTTTATTTATAGCCACCCATTAATACGGATTGCCTACCAGCTGTGAGTGTTACCTCAAATTAAGTAACACTGTAGTTAAGCGACTACAGTGGGGCAGTGTTGTTCACCAGGTGCTCTCCTTAACCTAGTGCTTATAGAAACATGGTGATTGTTTAAAGTCAACAATGGGATGACGAGAAATGCTTTAGATGGAGATTCTAAGTCAGCAAGGACTTTGTACAGGTTTCTAACTTGCAGGCCTGTCCTTTGTGTAGATGGTCCTAGTTAGAATTTAGTCTTGCACGTTTAACACTGGGAGTGGAGGCATTCAGCCTAGGTGTAAGTCCATACCAGTAGCCTGTCCCGGGACTAAGAGTCGCTGACAAAAACGCTGCCACAGTAAGTCCATTTCTGTTAAGGCCTTCTCAGGGAATAGCATCAGCCAGCTTTCCAGCATGTGCAGCAATCCCTTGCTAGCATGGCAGCACTCTAAATTTGCCCAACTGAGCCAGTCATATCATTAGGTTGTTATATGGTCCCTGTTGATACTTGTGCAGCTGCTGTCTAAATGTGATACAAAGAGGCAGGGAAATCTGCAGACCCTGTGTTTGTGGACAACGTTAGAGTATCCTGTCAAGAATGGTAAATGCCTGTACTCTCTTGTCGATGACAATTATCAAATCATTTACAGCTTTAGACGTTTTGTCATAACTGGAGCATCTGTACAGTAATGTATTGCCTCGCTAGATAAGTCGAGAGCATCTGGTGTTTCCCACAGGACTTTGTGAGACTGTAGTGGGTGGACCTCAGACCCTCTAGAGAGGTCCAGGGGCATGCTCCCCTGGAAGAAAATGTTGTACTTTTTAAAGTTAAATGCATCAATCTGGTGCAGTTTGAGAGCAAGGCTAGATCTATGAAGAACTTTGTGCTCTTGTAAACAATTAAATCATAAACACATACGGGGTTTTCCCTCCCTTGAAACAATTATGCTGACTGATGAAGAGAGCGGATGTCCTGAAGCAATCCTTAACATTTATGTGAGTGATCGCGCTTGTGTGCCATAATAAATAATAATCACAAAATAACATTAGTTAAACAAGGCTTATAGTGAAGGAATTTGAACTGTGATTTGCTCATCCTCCCAAAGTTGGGGTGAATCAATGTAGGAGTGGGTATCGTTAGGATCTTTATCTCATCCTTAATCTTATTGGTTCTTTATCAATACTATTACCTGTTCTTTTACATTGCTAATATTGAATATTATAGAATTGGGGTTTTTTGAACGTTATATACATATACATAATGTATATAATAACAAAATATTGTTTCCAGAGCAGCAACAGTGTTTACAGCACCAAAGTCACTATATACACTCAGTAGCATCTCACTGGAGACAAATTGATCTTTTATGTTATCATAAGAAGTGTAAAAATATTTTTGGTCCATTATGAAACTGTGGCTGGACAAATTAGTCCGTGGCGGGCCGCCACACTGTAGGTAATTAATGGGAAACCCTGCCTCTATATAAAGAAGGCAAATTACAGCAGATGGATAAAGGAATCGGCTGACATGTACATCACAAAGCAAGTTTTTGTTGCGTTTATGTCCTGAGCCAAAGTATCAAATAATGTATGTATGGAACTTTTTGCTGAAATTATTTATTTTTGAAAATGATGGAATATGTTAAATTTCATGAACAAATTTCATGGCAAAGTACAGGCGCGAAGTACAACATGGCAGTTTCTCCCACCACTGCGCACAAACACAACCTTGGCTTTTTTCCTAGTTTGTCCAAAGTAAGTGTCTCTGGTGTATTTGAGTGTCACTGAACTGGACAGTCTTTCTTCTCCAGCGGTGCCTTGAAATTTCACTAATTTATTTCCAAAATGACCTCAATATATTGTAACCCTTTATGCAATGATCACAGACTGAATCCTCTAACAGAGCTCTAGAGGCTTAGCCACTCATCTTTATGTATCTGTGCATTGAAAATTAGCCTGAGTGTGTTGTTGCTGACTTCCCCTGCAATTAGCATAGCGCTAAAGAAGAGTACAAATACAGCACCTGCTGTCTTGGCGGAATGCTTTGTAGATGCAGATTCTCCACAAGGGGCAGCTATTTGGTCATTTTCTGACCAGTTATGCACATTGCAAACTGTGGGAAAAGAAAGTAGCATTGATACTCTGCTTTTACTTATTTTAACATATGCCCACTTCAGGCTAAGTGTGAGCCGTATAGCTGTTTTATTGAAGAAAGAAAAAAAATACAAATAAAATACAACGAAATATCAGGTCAGACTTGGTATCAGCAGATACTAATTAATAAGGTACTCAGAACAAGATTGGGGTCAGCAAATGTGAACCAGATGTCAGGGGGGATGCATGGCATGGCCCAGAACCAGACCAGCTTGGGTGCTGTGTCCACACTTTAGATGCACAATTACAGCTCTTGCTTTACTTCTTCCTATGGAACAGTCTTTATCTGTATTATCCCTACAAACACTACAAACGTTTGTCCGTTTGTAGTGGTGCTGCATTCAGAGGCAAGTACCTCTGCCCACTGTTCACTGAGCTTCCTCTAAGTCTAAGTCAGTTTTTTTGTTGTCACAGCGAAAACACCACATAAAAGCACACAATGGGTCAACTATGGCGAGGACTTTGAGAATCTGCTCCTCTACATTGACAAACATTGCTTCAGGCAGTTAATGCGCTTGGTAAAGTTGTCCCCCTGGGTATCTCCTTTTTAAAGGTATTTACAGTAACCTGGTATCAGACCCATGGGGCAGACAGAGGCCACACTGCAGGGACCATCAGTCTGCAGGATACTCCCTGCAGAGTGGTTAGCACGTTGGCCGCAAATACCAACTTCGTTGCCATCTCACACTGGCGTGTCAGATAGACTGCAAAGTAGCCTGTGATCTATTGTCTATTAACCGTAAACAGCCATTTGAATTTGCACTTCTTTTCAGTCATAACTCAGTCAAATCTGAACATACAATCTGAAGTTAAAAAAAAAAAGATGCTCCTAAACTTCAGATCTTGCCTCATAATCAGCATGTTTGGTAAGATTTCAACAGTATTTAAAGTAATCCATTGATAGTTGTTTTTACATCCGTGGGTACATTGCAAGCAGGAAGCACAAATAAATGTAAACCAACAAAGGCTACAAAATGAGGTTCAAGGTGGAGCCCACTGTGTAACTCACTGAATCAAACATTATGCGCCCTGCTGGCATCATCCAAAGCATTATTGGGAACTGTAGTTCCAAAACTTAGAACATGATTTATCCCCTAAATCAGTGTGTCCAGAGGGGTGACACTAAACGTCCACCAAAAAAGATGCATAAAGACCACAAAGAGAGGAATTTGATTCCACCACCATGACGACTGATGACACTGCATCTATTGGACAAAAATCAACAAAGAAACAAAATAAGCAACGTTCCACTTCATTTTCAAATTGCCTCAAATTACAATCATGCTGCTTATCAGCTCTCCAAGTTCACACAAACGTTTTCACTTTAAAGGCTTTGGTTGTTAGTGGCATGACTTCTGATTTTTGCTTTGCATCTAAACTTTTCTTTTAAATCAATCACATGTGTGATGGCTTTTTAAATAGGAACGAGTGCATCATTTAAATCTCTTGTATTCTGTCCTGTGTTTAACTTCAAATCCCGTTACCGTGCAATTTTGTACAGTGGAGATCTCACTTCAGAATGACAACCCCCTGCTGTGCTGCAGTCCACACATACCTCAGTGTGACTTCTCTCCGCAGAATTTGCAAATATCTGACTAATTGTTGCTTGGAATGATGATCATTTTTGCATATGTGAAAATTGCAGGGTTTGTGTGGAGTGTAGCTCCATTGGACAGATGGATGAGTCATTTGTTTTCTCACTTATTGATGCTGATATCCTGTCATGTTTGCTCTAGCTGCATTTCGCAGCGGTCTACCCCTCAAATTGGCATGCTCCTTCCCTCCGCTACATAGTCACGCACTGATGCGTGCACTCGCCTTCACTTTGCATCTCTCCTCTCCTTTGTCTCATATGGTTTCCTCTCATGCGGTTTCTGTTGTGCATGTCCCTCGCCACTACCCCACATTGTTCTCCTCATTTCTGTCGTTGGTATCATCCTATCATCCTTCCGCCCACATCAATTACACTTTTTTACATTTCACTCTCATCCTTCACACCTCCTCTACCCCTTCACCCTGCTGGCCTCCCTGCATCTCCTTTCCTTTATCTCTTACATATCCCTGCCTCCCTCCTTTTCCTCACGTCCTCCTCTTCATACCTGCTTTTTCACTCTGGATCTCTACTGCCTCCTCTCCTCCTCCCACCACCCGTCTTTGTTCCACCAGTCAGCCGGCAGTTATGTTGGATGCTAGGTGAAGTCAGCATTGGGAGCCGCTATATAGCCACAGAATGAATGATGATCGTTCTGCTTGTTTTGCAGGGTCGTTGTGTGTTGCGACCTGGTAAGGCGCGGATGCCTTTTTTTGTACAAAGTGCTCCAAAGGTGGATGCGTCGGTTGCCTTGTGTGTGCATGTGTGTGTGTGTGTGTGTGTGTGTGTGATGCACCGATCCCAGGCAGGTAGAGAGACAACAGGTCCTGGCTGCGGTCCCAAAGCTTAGCTTTTGGAACTCAGATGAAGAGAGTTGAGGGTAGGCAGAACCACAGCAGCCCCTGCAGGAGGTTCGTGGAAATTTCTAGTTACAAGAGAACAGAACGGGTGGGAAGGGGTATAAGACGGCATGGAAGAAGAAGAGAAACTAGCTTAAATGCAAACAATATGCTGCAAATGTAACTCTGAAGAACAGAAATGTAGGTATATACTGTAAATGTGATCAAGTGCACTTCACCTCCATGAATTCACGTGCATTCTCTTCCATTTTCCTGTCACTATCCACTCCAATCACACATAAGCTCACACACACACAGGACCATCGGCACCTCTGCTGTCGCTGTGTCTCTGCTGTGTTCGCGGTCGAGACGCCACACGACTGTCCAGGTTTTCTCACAGTGGAGGTGTGGGGCAATGTCTGCGACTTTTGCAAAGCCTGAGCCAGCGGGCACATAAGGCCGTGCCATATGGCCCTGGCCAATGGCCCCCACTACCCTGTCTGCAGAGAATAGAGGAGGATCACTTTTTCTCACCTTCTGTCTCACTCACCCCCTCTCATTAACATCCTCACTTCATTTTTCCTCCTCCTGAACCTTGCTTCAAAATGGCCCTCTCTTTCAAACGCATATCTCAGATTTGTTTTGGCACCTTTTGTCTTTTTCCATTTACATTTAGCTGACAATCATCTGGGCCGACTCACAGCAAAGTGCAACAGCTGACGAAGCTTATATTTGCAGACTGCCAACATCACACGCTGCTGGTTATCACAGAACTCAAGGATCAAAGCTGCAGCGCCCTGACGAAGGCTATAACAAGAACATCTTTGTCTCTAATATGGTCATGTGCTGTGCAAAGACGCGCTGTGTGAAAAAATACGAGTCAGTTTGAAAGTTTGAGATCTGTAACCTCAGCTCGCTCTCTTCCTCACTGTCACGAGAAGTCCCACATGAATAAATAAGAACTTGACAGATGAGTGTCAAGGCTTTTTCAACAAGACTGGTTGAAGATCAGTTGGAAGATTCAGTCGAGATGAAGACATGCAATGTTTTATGTCTCGTCTGACTGTCTTATTTTATGTTTGGCAATCTATTTCCGCTCCATACCTGTCTAAGTTAGTCACTTCTGGTCCGCCTCACCTACAATATAAAAGGGGATACACTCAACATGCCCATGTTGAGGCCCATACTACACAAGATCTGCCTTTATACCCACAAATGAATATTTCTGTGCGAGACCAAAATTTGCTCACAGCTGCAGCCTCTGTGTTTCACTTCCTCTTAGGGAGACAGAGGTTTTAAATCACCCATCTTCTCATCACTCCTCTCCTTTGAGAGAGCCAAATACCGAGGGAAGATCAAGAGATGGGGTGGGGGAGTTTTCACGGAAAAGAAGGCACTCTTAAAAGACACCCGCAGGGTTCTGCCGGGCAGCTTTCCCTTCCGTTGCATCACGCCTGGCATAAAGTGAGAGTCCCCAGGTTAAGAACAGCCTGAGCCAGATGGGAGAGAGTAGTGGGGGGGGTTCGCAGAGGGGAAGGATAGAGGATGGCAAAAAAGCGCAGGCCCTGCAGTAAGCTATTCCAAGCGCCTTTGTGGGGTTGCCATTTTTTCATTCTCTCCCCCTCTGCTTTGAGGGGATTTTCTATTCCTCTCCCTCTCTCTGTCTGTGTCCCCATTTCTTCTTCTCATTCTTTTTTATTTTTTATGTTATGATGTTCTTTTTTTTTTTTTTTGCCTTGGTTTCTTCAGGCGCTGTGGTTCTTTTTTATCGTGCCAAGTTTGTTGAGCCAGAGCTCCATCTCTCTCTCTCTCTCTCTCTCTCTCTCTCTCTCTCTCTCTAGCAGTCTGCATCTCACTTCTGTATTTTTCTTTACTTTCATTACCCCTCAGTCTCTTTCTGTCTCGCTCTCATCCATTTCCAATGACTTCTTCTCCCCCCTAAGTCCAATTTCACTCATCAAGTTTGCCTCTCGTCTTCTCTACAGCCTCTTTCCTTCCTTCATCTCAATCCCTTTGATCAAGAGCCATTGTGCAGTTTCTCCTCCCCTTCTACACTCCTCCTCCTCCTTTTACTCCCTCTTGTGCGTGTTCTGCTGTCTTTCCCCCCTCAGCTGGTTAAAAACAGTGTTCACATTGCTCCTGGGCTCCTGAATCGATGGCGTGGTTATTTTTGTGCTTCTCCTTGCGGCCATCAGACCTTGTGTGTGTGTGTGTGTTTCTGTATCTCAGATGACATCCTCTGTAAGCCAGCTAAATGCAGTTTATGCGTGAAAAAGATGTGTTTACGCTACTGTTTTCCGGTCCCTTTCTTTAAGCTCTCTCGCCACGCTCAAACACCTGAACCACAGTAAAGTTTAACAAGTGGGACAGACAGTCGGTACTCTGCTGAGTTTCAGCTGGTTAGTCCCCTGCTGCTGTCTGTGATCACCTACAGTGTAATGGGTTTTAATACAGCCAAACTCTCCGTTTAGGTCTCATTTACATATTTTTTTCTGTCTCTGTTGTCAGACAACTGAACAAGCATAAAAATGTGATATGATCCCTCTTTCTTACAAACCATACAGTGAACATTTTTGGTTCATTTTCTTTCTGGCCTTTTTGTTTAGAGAGAAGGTGAACATTCTCTCTGACACGATTTTAAGTTCACATGCAAGCTGTGGGTCTTTTGTTCAAAGGATTTGAAAGAAATGGCACACGGTCATCAAAGACACAACCTGTTCTTTCAGAGTTTGTGTCCTTTGTGGAGCCCACGCCGTGGAAAGCACAACTCAACAAAACCACTTTTCATGTAAAGTAGGAGTTGGCGGGATTATGTTATGAAATTACATTCAATACTGAAGAATGTAAGAATATTTTGATCCTTTTTAATGTGTTTGTGCTAGAGTCTTGAACAATTAACTAAGTCTTTGTTATTATGAGCAACATGAGAGACAGATGTTTTTGTTGACCTTTTTGGATCTATAGTCTAGAATCTTCACCTGATAGGACAGTATACATATATATATATATATACATATATATAGATATATAAAGGGCTGCCTGTTTTCCCTTAAGCCTTAAAGGGTAATTTAGGTATTTTTCAACCTGGACCCTATTTTCCCATGTTTTTGTGTCTAAGCGAGAGGGCTGCAGCCGGCAGCCACAAAACCGGCTGTAATGTAATCATCAGTGACAAAAACAAGCACTTTTAGTGGACGTACACTGACACTCCGCAATTGCCCCGGATGATTACATTGCAACCAGTTTTGCGACTGCCGGCTGCAGCCCTCTCGCTCAATACTGGACTAATTTCAAAAATTGTTATCCCAATAAGTCACTTAGACACAAAAACATTGGAAAATAGGGTCCAGGTCAAAAAATACAGAAGTTACCCTTTGATGCCAATGTTAGGCCTATGTGTTTTCCTCCTCACCATTCCCATGTTAACCATGTAACAGTACCTTCTGCCTATTGTGCTGAAATGTCACTTAAATCATTATTTAATGATCTAAATGTCTGTTGACAAATAAGCATACTGTAAATACAGGTCAATACTGACATTTAAAATGAGTGCTCATAGAGTGGTTTAGAGGTGGCAAAGTTGTCCTCTTTATTGCTTCACAGCTGTGACGGTGTCACAGCAGGCTTACGCCATCATGTTCAACAAAACTCCCTTTTTATTCCTGTCCACACGAAAACTTGAGGCAGGCCTTTTCGAATATGTATTCACAAACGAACAGCTCAGCTCTTGGACTGTGAGCGGAGGGCCAAAATGGAAAGAAAAAGATGCATTTTCAAATGTAGCTGGCTTAGTGTGGACGTCGAATCAGCATGTTTCTACTGTGTTGTAGTTGGAGCGTGCCTGGAAACATACACAGATTTGAATGTATTTATGCCTATCATGTCCTTTTATAAGAGCCATGTAGTGTTCTGCGATGGCACAGGAGGATGACTTGGCCCAGAGAGAACAGATTCCAGGTCAATCCATTAGAGACTTAAAGGGAACAGAAGTGGAGACAAAGAGCCGTGAGCTCCTTAGCCTCGTTCCTGCGGGAACTCTCAAGCAAGCCCCTTGTCCTTGTGATGTCACACCCAGCAGGAACACATTTTCAACACACTACCCATTTTTCAGGACTTTAAAATGTAATTAGGTTATTGGCTGTGACTACGGAGCCACAATTTCTCTGGACCCTCTGATAGTCATTCCTTCTTCCCACGGAATATTGGGGAATATTTCTCACGTTTGTTATTTCTGTGGTGTAGCACTGGCAAATCAATGTCAAATCAAATGAATGTCTCGCTTTTACAGCCAAAGAATGGAAACTTAAGACCCAGTGCTCTAGTGTCATCAGTCATCTGAAAAATCTAGAGTTGCTCTGAAGCCAACAAAAATGTGGGGAAATGAATGAGTCATTTTCTCCCGTACCTTTGCAGCTATTTTGCTCAATGCCCTTGAGCAAGTCACTTAAAAGCTGCTACTGCTCCAGCGGAGCGGCAGCAGAAGTGAGCAGCAGAAGATGCTGGCCATATTTCTGGAGATATATGCCACATGAATATGATTAAAAAGAATGTGCAGGAAATCGTTCTTGCAAAATGTTTAAAAATGTAACTGACTGAATAAACAACAACAAAGTAAAACGAAAACAAGCAAACAAAAAACATCTGTAGTCTGAAAAACTGACAAACAAATGTTGCTAAATTCTGATTGGTGCATGGAAGAGTGTGACATCACCTTTTTCCAACTGAGCCCCACCCACTTTTAATCAGTAGGACAAGCACAGAGAAATAAAAACAGAAGTCTCTCATGTGAAAAACTGTCTTACCAAGGTTGGCTCAAAATATACATCATCAGTTTCATCAGTGTTATGCACAACATCAGAAACACACATAAACCCTTGACAGTTAATCACACATTAGTATTCTTTTATTAAATTGTGTAATGGAAGATGTTTTTTTTTTAATTTGGTGATATCCAAATATTAATTCCAACATGTTCAATCGAGGGCATTTACTTTTCAGTTCAAAGTTTGAACCATACACAATTTCAAATCCCCCTGAACCACTAAATATTCACTGAAAGGACTGATTTTGGTTTCTACTGCACATTCATACACCAACATTTGACAAAAGTAAGTGGTAGGATTTCTCCAAATAAAGAAAAGAAATAGAAGCTGTATGAATCCAAACAAAAAGACTTCTTCTTCTATCACCTAACTGCAGGTCTTTTTAAAGGTCAAAACAAGTTTTTTGTGTAGTAGTTGCAATTTCATTCTGATTTTCCATTTCAAATGTACGCTGTATGCATTCATTCATTATTAATTTGTGGATTATATTTGTAGCTGAGAAAATCTCTCTTTTCCCATTTTTGAACAGACTACCCTGGGGAGAACAGAGACATTGGCTAGCAAAATCCTGCACATTCCTTCACGTGTTGTCGAGTTGACCCTTAACCAAGGCACCACATCCTGAAAATCTGAATGTGGAATGAACTCAATTTTATTTGAGGAAATGCTCACATTGTTATTTTAAATTTTTTTTAGATGACCTTAATGTACTCAGCTTTTTATGCTCATCTTACCTGGTTTCTACCTTTTCCTCCTCTCCTCTCTGCAGTGCAACAATGACTATGCCCCAGTCTGCGGCTCCAACAATCAGAACTACCAGAACGAGTGTTTCCTGCGCAGGGATGCCTGCAAGCAGCAGTCTGAAGTACTTATTATGTCAGAAGGCGCCTGTCCTGCTGGTATGTACATTTACATTATGGCGCTTACACAGATGTATACACAAGCAAATACACACACACACACACACACACACAGAGGAGCACCGTTATCCAACAAAACCCTGCAGAACACCTTCAAAATTTACACAAACAGAAAATTCTCAAGTAAGAAGGAAACACTCACAAAACATTTCCTGCACAAATGTCTGTAAGCATGTAGATGATACACAGCAAGCTAGGATGCTAGAAATGTAAAACCAATCCAATATTAACGTTTTATATGCAGTAGTACAAATTTCAGGCTTAAATATTATAATCATCAATACGTGCTAATGCTCCCAGTAGATGGGATTCAGTAATTACAGAGTGATGCATTACTTCAAAGGAATGCATGATGAAAAAATTGCTAGAGGTGACTGAGTGATGTAATTTTCCCATGTTTAGTGTAACGAACCCAACTGCAATGACAGTGACAAATATTCTCATTGAACAGGTGAAGCTTTCATCATAGCCAAACAATGTCCTCACAAGAAGCTGAAGACAGCAATCGACCAACAGGCCTGTTGAGCAATGCAGAGATTTAACATGTTAATTATACCGTTTGTTGAAATTCAGCATGTTAAACAGAAAGTAAAAGAAAGCTTGACAGCTACGACCTTTCATTATGTAATGTTTAAATAAATGTCAAAAGGCATAAAATGTAAATACTTGCCAAATTGTCATGGGTAGTTACTGTAACATTGTTGCCAAGAGGCAGGCTCAACAAAGCAGAAAATTGAATGACTGAGTCACACATCATCTTGATGGCCATTTCATTTTTCAGTTACAAGATACATTTTTACCCATGCTAGAAGTGGGGCTCTTGGGATGGTAATGTCTGTCCGTCCGTTGGTGAACCACTTTGGTCCATACTAAAGTATCTCGACAAAATTATCTTTGAACTGACTTTGGTGATTCCCTGACTTTTCCTCTAGCACCATCAACAGGTCAACATTTTTAATTGTCCAATACTTTGTTTTATGGCCAAATAAAAAACTAAGCCATCAGGCTCCGTTGTACAGTTTTTTAGTGCTAATTGGCAGCACGCTAAATTAAGAGGGTGACCGTGCTAAACATTATCTGCTAAATATCAGCATGTTCGCATTGTAAGCACGTTGCCATGCTGACGATTGCTTTTAGCTCAAAGCACCGCTGTATGTAAACCAGTATCATAGAGCGCTACCAAAGCTGAAGAGTCTTAGTCTTTTTAGTTTCTGTTAGCATTTAAAAAATATATGCTATTTCTTTGGTAGAGATTCGGGTAGAGAGTCTGACAGAGTCTGCAACCAAAGAGAACATATATTGATCATTGATACGTTTTTAAGGTCGGTTACAAAAGAGTTTAATATACTTGGTACAGGTTGATAGTGGCTATTTATTAGCTTTTTCCTGTATGTTTGCTTTTAGCTAACATTACTGTTTATTTGATTTCATACTAATATATTAAAGCATTGTGACCCTCTGACATGTTGATGTATGTTTGCTTGTGGAATAGTTGATTAGCATACTGGTATATTGGTTAAAACATACCTGTATGTTTCAGTTTACTGGTCAGGGTGTTAAGGCAGCTATGTAAGGTAACGTGCATCGCCTCAAAAAATGTACATGCCTACTAGTGTGTGGAGATAGCACAAGGAGACCACAAGAAGTTGGTCAGATCCATTGTTTGTGTGTTCTACATATTTCTGATGCTGAGATTGGTGATAGTGAACGGCAACATGGAGCAACTTGAAGAAGGGCTCCATATTTCGTTATCTTGTGAAGCCATTCCCAGTGCGAACATTCCTTTCATTGCAGTTCTTGCACTCCATCCAAGTGAAGGGAGGAATCTAAATACAATTACTATAGCTATATTATGATTGCATGGAAAGAGTCTCCTAAAAATTCTCCTATTTTTTTTCAGCCATATCCAGTGAAATCTTTCCCATTGTCGCACCATTACTAACTGAATGAAAGGATGTAAATACAATTAGCTTGGGGTATATAATGAATGTGCATCGTGTCCTAATTATGGATGACACATCCATTCAGTGTGCACAAAAATCAATAGGTGAACTGTTAACGTTGACCTTTAAATCCAGCTTTAGTACAGTACTTTTGTAGTAGAAATAGCTTCTAGGTGTCAAATTCAGACTGGTATCGTACAACACTAAGACTAGGATTTGACAGCAGCTTAATAATGGCGTTCTGAGAATCATTTAGTCCACAAATTCATTCAGTCCACAAATAGTCTCTTTAAAGTGAAAGAGAAAACAGAAGAAACTATGTTTTAATTGCCGGCAAGGGGCTATGGTACAAGCAGCATAAGAAAAATATAGGCTTCATGTCAATGAGTAATTAGGTTCTGAATTGTTTTTATGTTTTTTATATAAATTGCTTGGCTTAGATTATCCCTAAAATGTACCCTTTCCATTGATGGCATCGCCTACTGTTTTCGCCTTTCCATTGGCAGGAAAGAAAATGCAGGTGTAATTATCTAACATGACTGGGATTACTGTTTTCTGATACAGTTTGGTGTTTAAGCTGCTGAGTGGGCGTCTTCTGTTGGAAAAGGTCAGCCACTTCATTAGCCGTGTTGTGGAGACCATGTGCTGCTCTTACACAGTACTATAAAGTTAAAGACCCTCAGTCATAAAAGGTTTTATAATGGTTATATTAATTCACTCTATAGGCAGTAGCAGAAATATGATCCTCATTACTACATTTCCATCCTGATGACTGAGCGTAAGCTGTGTTTTAATTAAGACACATTTTTACCAATGTACAACATTTGTTATCCTTTTAACACTCAGTTTCTTTGGTATACCCCGCCATGAATTGTTCCTGGAGCATTCTTTTTAGAAATGACCACTGTGACTGACTAGTCTAATCTAATGATACATGCAGTATATTACATGTTCGTATTCATATAACTTTTCATTGTACTGTATCAGTCCTTGAAATTTCAGGCAGGCGGTGAGTTTTTCCCCTCTGGTTATTATTTCATTAGAGCATGTGTGATTAGGTTTGGCCTATGTAATGTGTTTAATCCTATGATGCCAAATCGAAATGGATGAGCATATACTTCAGAAAAAGCATTCCCTGACGCCCACAAAGGAATTCTTTCTGAATCTACCAATTAGCGCGTCATGTTCTGAATAATATGCTTAGTTGTGAATGAGTGAATCCACTGGCAAGGTGATATTGGCTGTTTCCGAGGCATATGTGAGTCACTGCTTAAGCTAAGATAGTAGTGCTGGCTTGAGTTGAGTAGTCGCTGACTCAGTTACCCTCAGTGACAGGCAGCCTGCAGAAGTCCATTAAAAGGCCCTTGAATGGGCTCAGCTCAGCAGAGGGAACATGTGGGGCTCGAGGTGGAAATGTTACTGCAGTAACAGCACTAGTGTCTGTGCCAGTAGGCAGGGCTGAGCACAGTCACATGAAATGTTCAGCCTGTCTCTAAATTGCTTGTTTGTGGGTTGTGTGTGAGGTCCTTTTCAAGACATGTGATAGCGTAAGCCAGTGTGTGCGATATGACTTTGTGTATCTTTTGAAAGAGAAAGGGATAAAGACCCTTTTCTGTCATGCAACAAGCAGTACTTTCAAGAGCTTAATGCAGGGTTCAAACAAGGATTTTCTTGTGGTGCGGTCTTGTGACAGACCATGACGGTGGTTCTATATGCTGTATTTAGTGTCTCATGTTACACTCAGGTGTACACTTTATGTTGTGATTTTTGGGTTGACTTGGGTGTTTTCTGTTTTTTGTGGAGTTTCTGTGGTGGTACTGTCAGGGTTTTGAGTTAATGTACTGTGGAGTTTGTGTTTTATTTTTATGTCTGTTCTGTCTGGGTTTTCGGGTTCAGGTTTGTTAGTTCCTGTTTTATTTTGTAATTTGTCTGTTCCCTCATGTGTCTGTTAGTTTTGCTTCCTGTCTGTGATTGCCCTGATTGTTTCCAGCTGTGTCATAGTGTTCACCCCTGTCTTGTTTTCTCCTCTACCTGCGGTATTTAGGTTGTGGTTTTACCTTTGTTCCTTGTCGGTTCTTTATCATTGTTGCTGGTGGTTCTGTCTAGATGTTAGTTTTGAGTTCTACCTACCTGCTTGCTTACTTTTCACCTGTGTGCTGCTTGTCGACCAAAGAGACAATAAACCTCTACTCCTCAACCTGATCCCTCTGTCTGCAGTTGGGTCCTTTTCCCTGTTGCCAGTTTTCCACATGGCAACACTTTATCCAGAATAGGGCCACAATAAACAAATATACTTCCCTCTCCCGGGCCAATCAGTGTTAATTTCAGTACAGTCTGATATAAACAACACAATGGAACTCCAAGTGTTCCCTTTATTTTTGTGAGGAGTATTACTGACTGTGAGCTTACTCAGTCTATTATCCAAGTACAGCACTATGATTGTTTTAATATTACATGTTAACGCCCCCCTTAAATATGATTTATTTTGGGACTTGTAATATTAGTGTGGTTATGTAGTTACATTTTGGTTGGAAAGAGTAATGAATAAAGGTTGAAATATGCTGAAAGTGAATATACAACTGAGGCACTGACCCCTGGAGACAAACAAATAAATGAAAGGCTGGTGCTGTGTCCCAATTCCATACTGAGTGTATGCAGTGCACTACATACATTATCTTAATAAGACAACAAAATCTACATACCTAACTGTTTTACACTAAAAGTAAGTGATACAATGATACATGCGCCGATGCATGTCAATCAAACTGTAAACCGTGGAATGTCCCCGCAAATCACACTAAACAAATAGACATCAAAATGATTTTCCAAAGATTCGTTCCGTGAGTAGCTACTCCATTTTATTTGTGTATTCCATTGTGGGAGAATAGTGTCAATGAACAGCACATTCAAAAATCATGACCTCACAGCAAGGCTGTTGTGCTTGCTTGGCTTTATCACACATAGACGTGTGTTCGACCACCAAGAGCCTCCAGAACAACTTGAGTACTCTTTGTCATAGATTTTCTGAACTCTACTGGAGGGATGACCAGTATTCTTTGAAAAAACATTCCCTCATTTGATATTTTGACGATGGCGTGTTTCGCTCTGAAATCTGCAATAGGTGTTCATTTGGAGTCACATCTGGTGACTGGGAAGGCCATTCCCAACATTTTCAAACTCGTCAAACCATTCCGTGGCTGCTTGTGTCCTGTGTGGAAGCATCTGCTTTCGTTTTTGTTCCTCATTTCATTTCTTCAGGTTGTTCCTTTCATTAATAACCTGAGCGTTATTGGGTTCTGTTTGTGTTAGGGTTCAAAAGGCCAAAGACAGCTACAAAACAGCTCTCAGTGTAGAGCGGATGCACTCATAAAAAAACTGTAAAATGAAACATTTTTTTAAAAATTATGAGATAAAATACATTTAAACTTTACTCAGTTAAATACAGTTTTGATGGAAGTATTTGTCATATCGACAAGCTATTATGAGATAAAATGAAAGTCAATTTCTCTTTTTGTTAAATTCATTTTAAAATCCACCACAACAATACAATAATAAAGTTTGTGTTGAATTAGGCCTAGTGCTATCTTATATAGATTTTGTATATTAAGAGGAAATATAATTGATAATTGACAGACTGAGAGATTAAAACAACTAAAACATTCTAAATGCAGTTAATTTCAAGTGATAAAATCTTTGATATCATTAAGATATTGTAAGGGGGACAATGGCTTGCTTTTCATTTGAAAGTTAAACACATGAGATTTCTGTGTGGGAGCTTTCTTACATAAGCAAGTGTTACACACAAACCTTTCATGTGGAAAAGTAGGGCAGGCAGTTACTTCTGAAGTGTTTCCTCTCTGCTCTTTTTACCACTTAGCCATTTAGTTGATACTCTCAGCTGAGCTAACTTAAACCGAGTGCAGCAGTGGAAAACGTTAAAATATCTCGAATACCAGCGATACATATACTAATAATACCAAGCTGTACCTGTAATGCCACAAAACCCTCTTTCTCTCTCTTGTTCTCTCTCTCTCTCTCGAATCTCTCCCTGTCCTCCCTTCCCTTTCAATCTTCCAAAATCCCATTAGCAGCAACAGTACACAATGTAATGGATATATGTCAGCTCGCCGGTGCCAATACTTGTTTCCCTCGCCGGGGTGAGAAATGTCATGAAGCAGACATCTCAGGGGTAGGTTTAGATGTAGTGTTCATAATGTGACTTTGACTCTTCACTCGCCGTATTAGTGGATCAGTGTCAAAAAATAAAGAGTCCTGCATTGTTAGTTTAGAGAAAACAACGTCACCACAAGGTCCACAAGGCTGTTCTGGTACTTTTGATCCTATCACATGGAGTTTACATTGGTGCCATGGAATTGTAGATGTCCAAATTTAAGTTTCTTTGCTCCGTTTTTTTTTAGCACTTTAAGGACTATTATGTAAGTCCGACTTGTAAGAGTTAAATCTGCATTAATTGACTTTTGTGGCCAGCTTTATCACCTTATGAATGAAAGTTCAATTTCCACTCTCCTCTTACCTTTGTTTTGGTCTCTACCAACTCCTGAGGGAAATATCTGTTTCTTTAGCTGCTAAATGCTCCACCATGTTCACCAGCTAAGTCATTAACTGTGTCTGTCGGCCATTTGGTGCTGGGCAGGTATAGGGTACAATGGGTCTTTAGAGCTTTTTCGCTGAAAACTGCTTATTTCTTACTTCATATGAAGTAGTGCTAGTTATTCATATTCCCTATTTGATTTTAAATCTTTACATACTTGTGACCCATGTGGTTACATTGCCACGTCTCTTCTTGTGTTTACTGTACATGACGGTCCTACTTGATCCTTCTCGGTGTTTACCAAACCAAACCGCCACCTGACTGCACAGTTTCTCATTAACCCTCTTGGATGCATTAGAGTCTGCTGCCATTCCAAACAGTAAACAGGAGGCCTGCTGAGGTGCCAGGATCATGCTAAGTGATGGCGCTGAGGCATAGGCAAACATGATTTGATACCACAGCGTTCTATTTTTTATCCCCGAGGAAGAGCATCTTGTAATGGCTTCCTCAGAAAACTGTGCGCTTCATGCACAATATTATATCATAGAGGTTTAGATTTGTGACAGCTTACAAAGTGGGGTATTTTAGCCCATTATTTACTTTTCCAATGCAACATCTGTGAGATTGAGAAGCAAATTTACACTTCCTTTATTCCATTTAATTCCAGCCTTTACTATCTTCATGTCACCAACAGATAAGGAACTTCTGATTTAGAAGTCGATATCAGGAAGAGCTCTCGGCAGTGCAAAGCCAGTAAAAGCTGATTATCACAGGATGGTACCATGTTCCTATCATATCAAGTGCTAGCCCAGCCCAGTGAGGAGCACTAGCTTAGCGAAGTGAAACAAACCAAGCAGTCTATTTTCCCTAAAGGGGAGAGTTAAGCTAAGGCAAGCGCTAACATAGCATTTTCCAACATTTTATAACTTCCAGGAAGTCATTATATGGGAAGGTGGGAGAAGGTTTAATTGGCACATTGTTAAAATGTTGATGGCATGTTTAATCACCATTTTGTCACTGTGCAATACCTGAGCACCGGCAGATTACAGCAGCCATATGTTTGTCTGATGATTGAAGAAGCACACTCTGGGTTAACAGTAGACCAGGAGATAAATGAGAATCATTGTAAGTGTCTGTATAATCTCACATACAGTACAGCGTAGGTCAGAAATTCACCACTAATTCTCTGTGTACAAAACCATATATGTCTCATTAATGCTAATTAGTTGCAAAATCTATCTAAACTCAAAGCACCTTAAGTAATGATAATCTAATACAATATTGATCTGTAGGGAGTTTTTTCTTGCTCTCCTTGAGGGAGGTCGGAGTTTAAAGATGAGCTACAGAGCAGCACCCCAAGGGGGATTCAATGTCTTTCTCAAGGACATTTTAGGTTGGGGCAGCCCTGTCGTCAGACTAGAACGTCAGTGTTGGATGATTCTGCAAAATCCTGGATTACATCCAACTGCCAATGTTTTTAAAAATGTGTGCTTTCTGCAATATCTTAGCATGGCGATTATGGTATCGTTAAGATCAGGAAAATAACGTGGAAGGGTTCTGAAAATGTGGATGTTACACCCCATCACCCCCACACCCTTACTTTTTGCCTTGTTACATAAATGACACACTACTTCCTGTATTGGCACTGTGCGTTGGCATTGTACGCATGACATGCAGAATCATCCGATGCACATAATTACTAGGAATACTGGGCTATAGGGGCTTTGACTTCACTTCGATGCCCCAACTCACTCCTTTGTTCTAATTAGAAAGCTAAGATAGTAAAGATTCTTGCAGAATCCTGGGATCCACCAACCACTGTGGTCAGTAGATTAAAAACCCCTACTGAGTTTAAAATGTTCCCATGAAGTTATGCTTTGATGGAACATAATTTCAAAGGTGCCCCAGACAGCTACTGTAGCCTGTAAAGCTGCATATACTGAAGATTTTTGTAGAAATCAAATTTGATGATTTGTATTCGCCTCAGCTCAACATCACAAAATGTGAGGAAATAATCTGCCTTTTGTTGCTGTTGGAAATATTGCACATGGGTTGTGTTTGCCAGTGTGTGCTTATTGCATTTATGCATTCACGCATTTGGAAGGGGTTTGAAGGTGTTGTACAAAGAGTGAAGTGGTACTGCCAGGCTACTGGCCTGTGTCAGAGGCTGTGTATCACAGAAAAAGCAATGACAAGTGTTCACAGTGAAAAGAGCCCATTAGAATATGAGCATTTTTACAAGGACCCACAAGTAGTTTGATACACAAACCCACCTGCCATGCAGAGTGTCAATATTACTGGAGCTATATATTCTACTGAAGCTTACAGTAACATTCAAGTCTTATTTACAGTAGAAGGTAAGTGTGGTAATGTGCAAGCAGGTAGTAATGTGTGTGTGTGTGTGTGTGTGTGTGTACAGTCTGTGTGCAATGCAGTATAGTCTGTAGTGTAACCAGCACAGTAGGGTTAATAACAGTTCCCCTAGAAGGTTCGTCTCTCCTTCTATTTGTTCTCTCCTCTTCTAATCACTCGCTCCAAAAATGAAGAAAATCACCTCAATCCCCCATTGTCAGTTGCGCTAACCATTTTTTTCTCTTGGCACTCCTCTCCTCTCTCTCAGTCTTCAGTGCCTCTCAAAATAAAATTGTGTGGTATCTCCTCTGTGTGACTCTTCATTTGGCAGACAAGCAAGCAGAAAAGTAAGCTTGTGCCTATCTCTCTTGCCATTTTGTTCTATTTTCTAATGCCAGCCTTTCTCTCCTCAAACCTCTGCCCTTGTACAGATACTAAAGGTTTTTATTGATCTCCCATGAACCCCTTCTGACTTCAGCCTGATCCTTCATGCTAAGCCTTTTCATGAAACACTGCACATTTTGTGTCCCACATGTTCCAAGGTCACTGAAAGTCTGCAGATGTAAAAGGAGGTAAGAAAGAGGAGGGCAGATTTCGTAGAGAGTGTGCACTGAAAACATTTTTTTCAAACATCTCCTGTGGAGTTTTCTTCAAACAAAGTTTCTATTTACCTTCAGTGTTACTCAACACAATGCATTGTATGTATCCTCAATGTCCAGCAAACGTGTTGTATGTATTTCCTTCCTCATGAAATACTTTTAGTAGCTGGCAGTCTTCTTCTTCACTGCCTTTGTTGTAGCATTGCTACACGTCGTTTGTGTTTTTGTTCACTGTGATTCATTCATTCCGACCAGGATCCTTGAGGATACATGAGGGCGGTGGCCTTACAGGGCACTACAACAAAATCAGAGAGTGTTTCTATTATAAAAGATCAATGCCTGACTCTCCCATTCATTATGTTGCAGTTACACTAAAAGTTGCTTCCACTTTATTTCACTCAAGAAGGGGGTGCGATGCAGTTGCTTCCTCTCTTAAATTGATTTGTTGTTACCTTGGAAACAACTCCTCTTCCTGTAGTCCATATTGAAATATGCAGTAGAATAAACAAGTGTTTGCTTAAATTTCATGCAGTAAATAAAACTATAATGTACAACAAAATCACTGTTACACCAAATTAAGTAAAATTTCACCAAAACCAAACCATATGATATAGAAGCAAATAGCGCTTTTCCACTACACAGTACCAGCTCGACTCGCCTTTGTTTGGTTTTCCACTGTGTAAAAGTTGTACCTGTACCTGCTCAAGGTACTTTTTTTCGTGGCGAAGTTCCGAGCGAGCTGAGGCGATTACTAAAATATGACCTGAAAACACGGCAGACTGCTGATTGGTCAGAGAGAATCGTCACTATTCACTGCTTCATCATTGCACGCGCCAGACGGAGTATCCTGAATAACCCCGCCATTTTTAAATAGCTTGGCCAGAGATTGCGTGATATACCCGTTACTATTTCGTGGTCAAACGAAACACCGTTTTTCTTCTTGCTGTGAGAAACAGCCACATCACGAGGATCACAAACAGCATACACTCGATTTCCTCCATTGTCCCGTGTGTGTGGGGAGCGGCTGTGTGTCGCGTAGAAGATTACGTCACGGCAGTTTCCTGCGGCGTCGCTATAACGACCAGGTATTATTGTGGGGGTACTATCTGCAATGGAAAAGGAGTGAAAAGCGAGGCGAGGCGAGTCGAGTCTAGTTGAGCTGGTGCTGGTAATGGAAAAGCGCCAAAATAAAACAATAGACAGTTAAACATATTAATATATATATATATATATATATATATATATATATATATATATACTGTATATATATGGGATAGGCTCCCTAACGGGAACAAGCGGTAGAAAATGACTGACAGACTGACTGTATATATATTTGCACATACATACTGCAAATATACTTAAACAACTTAATTTTTATTATTTTGGATAATTCCAGAAAATAATATTTTTTTAGCGGTAGAAAATGAGATGAGATGAGATGAGATTAATATTTTTTAATACAAATAATATGGTTGTTTTAGAACTATTATACTACTACACTAAGCTATACTATACTATACTACTAACTTAAATTAAAGACTACATCGGAACCCATTTTCGACATTAAGATCTATTCCGCACCACCTGAACTCTATCCAGCTCTCTTTTTTGAATTATTTAATCAGATTAATGAGCAGTAATCCAGATGAGACAATACCATGTATACCTTGTATAACCTGCGAGATGCAGCTTGGAGTAAAACATGGGGAGCATTTTCCTATACTAGAGGCTCCTATTCCCATTTTGCGGCTATATTATTTGTATGAAAGTGTTCTATATCTGGTGCTGAGTTTAAGTACTGGGATAGAGGGTAATGACAGAAAAAAGTGCTTGATAAAAAGGATGTATCATTTACATGCTACCGTTAGCCTGCTAGCCATGCTGGCTCCAGCAGCTTATGCTTGCAACCCTTTCTGTAACAGTGTAGAGATACATCAGTTCTGGTCTGACCATGGCTTTCCTACCTATAGAGTAAGGCAACTTACTGTTATTAATGTCTGCAATTGTGTATTTTTTTATACTACCACTTCAACTTGACTACTTCTAATGAACATTAATCATAATGCAGTAATTCCGGTGTTAGATAAGATGCCATGGTTGTTAAAATAGACAAAATGAATAAGTTTAAGTGGAAACTTTCCTAAATGAGAAAAAGGTGCACGGATACCAGATTTTCAAATCAGTATGTAGTAACGTAGCTCAGCTGATTCAACACTCAAGTGCTAGTTCATTAAGAAGCATTTTTTACAAAACAGTTAGCCCCTACTGCACTATTAAAGGGACTGAATTACTCCATGGAAAAAAAAAGAAAGAAAACAAAATATTTTTCTAAACATCTAATTTGCCAGTAAAATAATACTTTCATACTTTCATTTTGGAGGCAGTCCCACCTCACTGATTATAATGAGATTTTGACCAGTTGCTTAGAGAGTTACTTTCTCTTGGCACAATTGGCCGTCTGCGGCACTGACCTCAACGAATCATTACACTGGGGACATGTTTTTATACCATGGCAAATGTATTTTATTGAACCAAAGCTTATGTCATTAGTATCAGGACAGCTTGCTGGTCAGACTCCATGTGTGTTTTTGCTGTGGTGGCCCTAAGACTCCAGTTAGTGTGTGCACCTCTTCTTAGAAACCATCCTCACATGGGTATTCATATTGAGCTGAGCTACTATCCCCCTACAGTCCCCTGAGGCCCTGCATCTGGTCTCTGGCCTGGGCATTTTAGCAGATCGCGTTACGCTGCGGTTCAAGTTACATGGTGCCTGTTCTTCGAAGTGCTTATCATGATCCCTTTCACAGCCATATTGTTAAACAATTCACTAAGCTCAATGTGTTTGAGGGAGCTTTACACAGATTCAGTGGGAAAGCAACGGAGAAGGAGTCACTGAAACACAAACACGTTGACAACTGAAAACGCAGTGCCTTCCCGCTGTTCTACCAGGGAAAGGTCCACAGTTGGAGGTGTTATCATCAATGTACTGCTGTAGAATGGAAAAGATGCATGCTGCTCAAAGCCTCAGGGCATCCTCACTGTCATCTGCTTTCTGTTTTGCTGCACTTCTTTCTTTTTTAAATCTGACTGTCTGTATCACTTTCAGCACCATCTTTAGAGAAATCTCGTCTCGCTCAAACACACCCAGGAGCACACAGAGTGTCTTACCGCTTCACACACATACACTCACAAGCAGATATTCACATTGGCTTAGACACACACTTACATTATGCAGACACACACGCTTATTCAGCGAATGTCTGTGGCTGTGTGAGCCTCTGGTTAATAACTGTTTTTGTTCTCCTCTGCAGATGCCGGCTCAGGATCAGGAGATGATGGTAAGACTACTCACCTCTTCCTCCTCCTCCTCCTCCTCTGTTCTAACTCCACATTCGCTGCTTTCTAATGTGTTTTTCTGCGCTCATTGTCTTCCTCCACTGAAAATATGTTTGCATCCCAGTAGCATTATGAACAGGCATGTCTGTAAACCCAGACAAATTCAGTTTATTGAAAGAAAATTGGATTATTTATGGCCCTGAACAATATGAATTGTTGAACAAACAAACACATTTGACTTGAATGTACAATATCATTAAATCATTAAAACAACTGAAATGTAATTGTAATGAACTAGCACCACACATTAGAATAATTTAAGATTAGAATAATTCGTTTTCGTAACTCATAATGTTAGTTTGCTACTTTTTAATTTAGTTTCATTTGTGAACCTTATTCTTTTATTTAAAGCTGCTGTAATCAATATTTTTAGATAACTAATGGACCACAAGACTACTTGCATGTGAAAGATGTCACTCGTAATGATGAATCCACAGGGAAGGAATCTCAGCTAACTTTGAAGTTCCCCATAGCCCCATATAGCTGCATTGTTTTGGTTTGATGGCCCACAACTTTAATGTTTAGTTTCAGTCTCACTGCGCCCATAATGTGTTTTCAGCCGCAGCAGGCAGCTGTTTTGTGGCAACTGTCAAGCAAAGAGCTTCCTCTACCAGCCAGGATCTAAACATTAACATGCACAAGCAATATAACTAATTTGAACTTAAAACAGCAAAACCTTTTCAGCTACAACATTCTTTCTTTTGCTATATTTATATCACTACCAAAATTGTCTTTGCTCTCAGCTTTGACAGTGTAACTGTGACAGAAAAGTAAAATAATGAAAATAAATGCTTGTGATTGTCATGTCTCAGCAAGATAATTTTAACATCATCCTGAAATTTATGACCTGGAAGGCAGGAAATTATTTGACAAATTGAAAGTATGGTTTGGAAAATGGTCAGCAATTATACAAATTTGGTGTACACCGTTACACAAAAGTAGTGTAGTCGATGTTTTTCACTAATACATGCAACACTATTGGCACAGTCCTTTCGGGATTCCTAATCTCAAACTGATTAATTTGACTAAGGTTTGTCTGTTGTACAACTAGTCTGCCCAAAATACAAATCCTACTTTTTAAAAAAACATACTCTGTCAGGGCTTTTTTCACAAAGACCTGACAGTTGTAGACTACATGTGTTACAGGAACATCGTTACAGGAACCCTGTTCTCTTCACCTGTCTCCCTCTCACACTGCTGAGTGAAAGGGAGTAACAGTGGCTGTTTTCTCAGAATGAGTGTGGACAACATTGAAATTAATAAACACTGGAGCTGAAAGAGGATGCGAGTTTGAAGGGGGGCGGGTAAGTGTGTGAGAGTGTATTGTAATATGATTGGGGTTGCGAGTGACTTTGTGAATAACTTTTGTGTGACTAACTAATCATGTAAAACCTCCAGCTGATTAATAATGCGTCATTCAAATAAGACTCTAATTTGTAGCCTAATTGACTAACAAGACCCAGCTCTAACGTCAGAGCAGTCAGTACACACTCAGTAGTCAGACAGTCGATCTGTCAGTACATGTTTGAACGCATGCATCTATTTACTCTCGTCCGTCTCTGTCTGTCCTCCTGTGTGTTTACCCACGCAGTTCCCTCATTAACTCTCACGCATGGAGCTTCACCAAGCATATATGAGAGAGAGATTGGAAAAGAGATTAGTCCCCCAAAAAAGGCGGCGTACAGGCGGATGAACAAGCGGAAATGAAACTGGTGCTAGGTCAACCAGAGGGAGGGAGAGAGAGAAGGACAGGGTGTGTGTGTGTGTGTGTGTGTGTGTGTGTGTGTGTGTGTGTGTGTGTGTGTGTGTGTGTGTGTGTGTGTGTTGGAGGGGGGGGCAGGGTGGACAGGGAAATCGCCCGAGGAAAGTCGCAAAATAGATAACAGAACTGAGGAAACAGAAGGCGAGTGATTCAGAGATGGAGGAAGTGAAGGAGGTCAGACAGCGATAAGACGCATGAGGAAGAAGAAACAAAATTAAACATATATTTTCATATTCTGTATGTCTTCCAAACTCTATTCAGAACGTTTGCTGTGCTTTACATTGAACTTTATTATTTGACAAGGATCCTTGTGAAGTCGCATGAGCATGAGCACCGGGCTTTGTTTCTCTTCTTTTTATTCCATCAAGTAGTGCCATGTAAGCTGGGTCTAACTCTGTGCTGTGTTGTTGCAGTAGACACGGACTTCCCAGGAGTGTTTTTCAGTGTTTTATTGCAAGGCTCCATCATACTTTCCCTGCAATTGTAAAGAAACAAAGCAGTCACATGGTCTCTCTTGTATATATACTTTGTGCCTTCCCAGGGAGAAGTCTAGAACGAAGGAAGAGACCATAATTTTGCTCTAACGGAACAAAAAGATAAATCAAATTCTCATTAAATAAAAAATAATAAACCATAACTAGGCACAGCAGACCTTTTTGAAACCAAAATTAAAAGCGGTAAGGAGTGGATTGAACAGTGCATTTGTCTGCTCTAACATAAGCTGCATATGTTAGCGTGCCCTGCTAACTACCTTGCTACCCACAGAGACTGAAGATTACTTCCATGGCCAAGGGGCATTGTGGAGTTGCAGGTTACATTAAAAGAGCCCTGTTCACAGTAGCACTTCAACAGCTTAATATAAATATATATATTAGCAATATTGAAGGAAGTGTATAAAAAGATAAATATAATATCAGAAGTGTTACCAGTAAAATAAAAGTCTCCACCAAATTTACATATAATTTTACATGAATGTAAAATGCAACAAAATACAGACTACTAAACGTGGCATTTAAAAAAAGCCATAAAATGATTCTTCCTAAAAAAAACAAGAGCAGCAGAAATGGAAAGTGAAACAACAGGCAGGGAAAGGGTGAAGAGTTTAGAGTCATTATGCTCATTAAAAAAGGCTGTCATCCTCCTAAAAACAAGTGAGAAAAGTTTTCTCTGAATATCCCCATGAAAGCTCATCATGAATGCTCACCTTCGGAGACCTCTGGGTGGGTTAAAGTAGAAGCTTGAGAACTGTCCTTATTCTCAAACTGTCAGATAGATGTGATGAATCAATCATTCAGGAGGAAAAGAGACAATTAAGAAAAAATAGCTCGGGGGGTATTTGTGCCGTAGAGGAGTGAGAGGCGAAGGGAGAGGGCAAGGACAGGAGGAGGAGAACCACAAACACACCCTATAAAGATAGAATCATAGCAGAGGTCAAAATAGATGGAGAGATACAGTAGAAGACTTGGAAGGGGAGGAGGAGGGGAGTTGGCAGAGGTGGAGAAAGAGGAGAGCTGCTGGTGTTTTATGAGCAGGGGAGAAGGTTAAAGAAAGTGGCTGTAAAAGGCGGGTTGGACTCCTATTGAGGAAACCAGCAGTAGAGAGCCATCCTGGTAAAAATCAAATGTATTTTAAAGGCCAATGATAAATCTACACACATAAAGCTCAGGTCAGCTCGGTAGTTGCCAGTTTCATTGGCTGTATATGTGTGTGGGCAGGGTGCAGGCTAGCCGCAATGCATGTGTGCATTTATGCTTGTCAGAGTGTCTTCTCTTGTGTGTTTGTGTTGGGGTTTTTTTATCTGATAAGTGAGACTGCAAGTGAACCGGGCAGGGACCCTTAGGACATGAGTCTGGTCACATGGCCCTCTGAGTCAGAATCAGACATTTGTCCAAATCAAATTGTACAGTGGAGAAATTGAATTGCACTCACATGATCATGGAGGGACAAAGGACAACCACAGCCTCCAACAAAAAGTGCAAGTGTATTTTTAAACAAGGCTACAGTGAGGGTCAACAGCCATGCTAGCAGCTCTGTGAAGCTGTCATACTTATTGTAAAGAAAACCAAACTGCAAGAGAGATACAAGTTGTGTGTGGTGTGTGGTTGGGAAGACAGTTCACTCTTTGCTCCCACTGGCAGGAGTTGGCGGTGTGAATGAGTGGGTAGGAGATGCATGTTCTTGTCTGGAAAGTTAACAGACAAAGATGTTATCAGTCATAACATCTAATATCAGTGATAACTAGGGTTGGGTATTTTTTTTAATTATATCGATTACAATTCCCAGTTTCAATTTCAATATGGTTAAAAAAAAAAAAGAGGTCAAATGTTCAGATAACAAAAACATCTTTGACTTTTATTGGTTCATTAAAATAAGTAAATTAAAACTCATTTCAACTTAACATTCACAAAGTAAATACATACAATAAAAATGTATGATTCACAGTCATTAGGTACATTTTCTTGTGGATGCTGTGGCATCTGACACTCCGCAGTTTTCTCTGTGGTCATCTTTCTCTTTATTGCCGAAGAGAACAGTGTGTTGCGGCTTGGTATCTCAGGCTGTACTGGAGGTGCCAGCGCTGGCTGATGACACACTTGGGCTTTGAGACTGCAACACTGAACATTCTTTCAGATTGAACCCGCGCTGCCTTAAATGTTTGGTTAAATGTAATGCGTAAAGTGTCATTTTCTTTAATAAAGGGAAGCAACACTTTTGAGCCTTTACCGCGTTCTACTTTCACTAGTGTTGTGATGTAAGCCACGCATGCTCGTATCTAGACAAATCGGCACGCTGTTGCGTTGATGCATGATGTAGACAGGTCCTGGCAGATACCCACATACTTACAGATATGTAACCTTTGTTTGCAATTATAAAGGGTTATATTATTTAGGAACCGATAAGCAGAACTGAAATTCCAATTTTTTTAAAGGATACCCGGTTCTTGGCATTTTGGATTCGGTTCCGATTTGGTACCGGTTTTCGGTTGCCAACACCGAACACTGAACAGACCGGTATCAGTTTGCAGCCTGGTTGCTACAAATCACTGATCTATCTGGCATCAAATTCACACCCAATGTACACATTTGCACTGTCATGATCCATAGAAAACACCCTGCATATATCCAGACCAATCATGTCTTATGCGTTGAGATAAAGGGATCAAGTCAGCCGCACTGACCAATGCACAGCTGCATACATTTGAATTTTCAGATTACATTATTGTATAGATATTTGATTCTAATTATTTGTTAAATGCTATCATTCACTGCAACATTAGAAATGCTATAACATAGTGGTTGATAGTTGATCAGTTTTCAAGGACACGTACTACGAATGTTACTGGTTGTCATTTATGTGCAGTTAAAACAACATCAGTCTTTTTATTAATGTTTACCACTGTTCTGGTTTAGCGTGTTACCATGCTTACATTTTCTAATTAGCACAAAGCACAGCTGAGACAGATGGGAAACTCATACATTTTGAATGTATTTGGTCGTAAACCAAAGAAACTCTTTGGAGAGAAAGTTCTGAACCACAAATGTCAACCACATGGTGGTGCTAGAGGAAACGTCAGAGATCATTAAAGTGATTAGGATTAGGGCTAGATATCTGTACTCGATACCTTAAAGGAAATAACACAGTACCAAGTAGTACTGAAATGTTTCCAATCAAATGATACCTACATTTGATCCTTTTTGTACCCAGATCTAGAATAAAACTATTTGTATGGTTTTGCTGGCAGGCAATCACCACAAGTGTTCTTCGATTTAATGCAACGTGTGATTTGCCCACTACCGCAGCAACAGCTAGCAGCTACAAACAGTCTGTGGTGGTGGTGGTGGTGGTGGTGGTGAAGTCGAGCATGGTGTATTTGACGGAGTCTGCAGGTCAGCCTGCTGGTCCTCTGGCGGTCACTTTGGAGCCCGCTTCACTGCCGGAGTGTCTCTGGCCGAGGCTGAGCGGACAGGCCAGGTGTCTGCAGGGCGAGCTTCCACACGCGCTGAGCACTTCTACGCCTCGTTCTCCGGAGGGGTGGACCTGGACCCAGCTCTGGACCAGTGTGTGGACTCCTGGTGGAGTGTGCTAGTGTGTGGCAGCCTGCCCTGTGGACACCGGGCCTGTCTGCTCTGCTTAGTCCAGAGACACTCCATCAGCGAACAGGGCTCAAGAGTAGACGTGACAGCGAGAGGAGCAGCAGGCAGGCCGGGCAGGAGGGACTGCGACAGCTGAAGAGATCGGTGTGTTTACTGGGGAAACTTCAGCTCACAATCCTCTGTATCAGCAGCAACCTCTATGCTTGACTCAAACTGTTACCTTAGTCAGAATAAACGTTTCCCATTTCTCAACACACTGATAAACAAGGATGGTCCATTGTGCTGGCTCTACACTTAGCTCGTGCGCACAAGTTAAAGAACACTTTCAAAATGTATTTGTGTAAAAATGGAGTGGTGGCATTTTACACAACTGAATGCTTTCATTCACATGATGGGTATCGAATTAAGTACTCTATTGGCATCACTTTAAGGGTTTAAGGGTACTCTTATCAGTACTTGTGTCGTGATTTTTTTAAATGATACCCAGCCCTAATTAGGATTCATCTTCTGGGAACCATGAATGTCGATATAACATTTAATGGAAATCCAGTCATTAAGACATTTAAGTCTGAACCAAAGTGGTGGACTGACCGACCATCCCTAGGCCCTCGCAGCTAGCATGTGTAGAAAATTAAAGGTTTAAATGTATTAAACTGATCATATCGAATAACCATAATTTTGGTAAGAGGAAGGAGCAGATTACACTCACTTCCAGCTATCAGAATGAAATCAGCGTTCATATTAAATTACAGAATCTAACTTTTCAAGGGAGCACCACTCCCTTTACCTGGAGAACATCTTGATAGCCATGTATAATAATAAAAAAACAAAGTAAATAATTAACTATCAATTTAGTCTCGATATGAAGCTGCTGCAGAGTTCTTGTCTCGCAGTGACCGGAATATTTCATACACACAAACACACAATATTAGGAGTCATTGATGATGTCCAGAGTATGTCCATTGAAGAGTTGGGTTTCAGTTTGGCAAGTCATTGAGGGCGGCTTACAGGCCTCTCGCAAATCATCAGATTGCTAGCATGTGCGAGTGCGACTGTCAGGAGACCGCACGGGAGGGGTAGCGCGAGGGGAGATTGTAGGCGAGGCTTTCATGCTGCAGCTTGTTCTCCGGGGGAATCCATGCTTTGACCGGGTGCAGCCCTACTTCATTGCGATGCGTCGACGCACAATATAAAAATCAACGTATTTCCGTAATCGATGACGTTGATTACGTCGCCCCAGGCCTAATTTGTGACCTCTGGACAGGTCTGTTTATGGCTCTGAGGCCAACTGTCAGAGAAGTTCCATTCTTTTTAACAATAAGGATACAAAACGTTCATCCGATTCGAGGGTTGCTCACGCGACACATGGCTAAAAACAGAACATGGAGTTGATCACTAGGATCCAGCCTGTTAAAATATCAGTTTGCCAATCAATAACTTTAATTATTCACTTTTTTTTCTTTAAATACCTAAATGTACTTTAGGTCTGTGCTTTCTCTGTGGCTTTTTCAATTCAATATTAAAAAAATCCTCTAGTAGACCTAAATTAGTCCCAAATAGAACCAGCTAGAATACTTGTTAGGAGCCAGCAGGATGCTCCTGCCTCAAGGCCCAAAGTCAAAGATTTAAACTCTGTCATGCTCTATGAGCTACCGGCATTAAAGTGACCTAATTTCACTGACGTTTCGAAGGGTAACTCTTATCTAAATTAAGTGCTTTGTCAAGGTCAAAACAGTGTCCCGTAACTTATCAGAGCCATTTTTCAGTTTGAATGGTAAAAAATGACTCCATTATGAGTCCTTAGTGGCAGGGAGAGAGCATCGGGACTGTCTGCAGTCTAATTACCAGTATTTATGGGGCATTCTTCTAAGTGTCTCTCTGTCTTTTCAGCTACCTGATTTCCTTTGTGTCTTTCTCTAATTACTTGCTGAGCTTTGTTTAGGCTGAGACTTTTTAAGCACTAGTCCTTCAGTACTATCAAAAGCATATACCTGTATATTAGTATATCCATGTGCGCTTGCAGCACACCCCGTCTCCACTCTTTATTTTACCTTTACTTTTCACAGTGTTGACTAATGAAAAACGAAACACTGCACTTGGCTTAATTGAAATACAATAGCCTGATTGGGGTAATTAATCTAATGATCAGACCTACAACACTATGGATTTGCAAGCACTTCATTAATTTGAATTAAGGGCGAGGCTCCACTATGGTGCAATTATGAATTCAATTTCAATTGATCTCCCTTGGTCAGTATGCAGCATTGCAGAAAAATGATTGTATGAGGTAGCACTCCACACTATTATTTTATTGACTCTCCAAATATTTTGGAACAATGTATTCAATCAAAAGCCTCGTGTATTAGGCCTATTATTAACTAACAATAAGAATAATAAAGAATAATTTCAGCTGATACTGTCCCTATCTCAGTCTTTGGTGTCTAAGTAATAGATGTTGAAGCACATGACCATAAGATGACCTTATTTGCCTGGCCTGACTTTGGAAACAATTGGAAGTTAGAATAAAATAAAATAGAATAGAAGAGGATGGTGAGTTACTGAGGTAAAATAGCTGGCTGACCTGCGGTTCCCCTGGTGATTGTTCCATCCGTCCATACCCGCTTCAGCAGCCTCCACAATGACGAGCTGCTGCCCTAGTCACAGTGCTATTGCTATGGTAACCAAGTTAGAGGTTTAGGGAAGTGAGTAATCTAATCTTCCCACTTTGTGGCATAGCGATAAGGCTCGCCACCGCCAGCCCACCCGTGTGTGTGTCCGTGTGTGTGTGTGTGTGTTTGTGCGTGTCCTATTTGGTCATTCTTTGCTGCATGCCTTACTCACACACACACACACACACACACACACACAGAACCTATCTAGCCAATATGTTCCACCCTAATAGGCAGGTGAAAGCCGAAGGGCAGATAGGCTTCCAGCCTTGTTGAAAAGTCTGAACCTCACTGAAGTTGACATTCTGCACCAATATCCTCAACATTAAAGAAAAGCGCCGTTGCATTTATTGCAGAGGATAGGTGAATTTTGAGTTTAAACAGAAACATTTGACTTGTTTCAACAATTTATGCAATATGAAGTATTCAGTGCAACATTTTAGATCCTATCCCAAACACTGTGAAGCTGCCCAGCTACATGCACAGAGCATGCCGACATGTACATGTTCACCTTAGTTAATTTGCTGTATATTGTTTGTTTAGTTACTGGACAAAACAATGGAATAATGATGTTTATTTTTTTATTTTTTTGGTGGTGGTGGGGTTGTTGTGAAGGGATGGTGAGTCCATCGAAGAAACTGACCGGTCATACCTCTGTTGACCAAGCTCGGCAGGTAGATGTCATAGCTGGAATTACAAGTCATGTGATGTTCTTGGGCCCTAAACCTTATCCCATACAGAACTACTTGCAAAAATGGCTGTAAGACAATTAAGACTGAGATTGAGATTGTCACAAACACTCTTTTTTCTCTGTTAACACAGTTTTAGCTGGTAGGTTAAATAAAAACTAAAACGTTTTTCAGAGTGTTTTATTGTATTGTTACCGTTAATGTATGTGAGTCAAACACGAAAGCCAGGAAAACGTTTTCAGTGTAAATTGCAATGGATATTGGAACATGAACGAACTTTACGCTGCATTAGACTGTGTTTCTGTGTATTATTCCACTCTTGGCTGCCGGTAGTCATTCTTGTCTCCACTTGTTCTGCTGGCTTAAAGATAGACCTGAAGAAGCTACGAAGAAGAGAACAATTGAAAAACTGTCTCACTAACCTAACATGTTATAAATCGTTATATACGCACACATACCTCTACCAACGCTCAACCAAAAAATTTTTATAAAAGTTTATGTACCAAATAATTTGTAAATGCTGTAACATGTAAGGCGTTTCCAGGACTTTAGCGGAGAGCAGCTTCAAGCATTAGATAAATTAAAAGCATTGCAAGACTGAAATAAAGAAATAATGTAAAATGATATACCGGGTTTATAATTGATAAAAATTATCTTATAAGTTTAATTGTGTTTTCTACTCAGATACGATATAAAATGCTAATATAGTTTATAGTTACACTGATGATTCCGAATGTAGAAATTAGCTTCAGGCTAAAATTGGTGTGATTATACCTGCAGTATAATAATACATAATTGACTGTGATTATGGTTGCTAAAAATGACTAACAGGAGTTCTAATGAAAGCTACTTAGTGTAGCAGCATTAACAGCAGAGGCTGAAGTTTAACAACAGGTTGGCAGAGTTTTGAGTCATATGATCTTCTACAGTGTTTGTTACGGTTAAGGTAGTTTGTTTGGTTGAACCCAGAATACAAGGCAGGACACAACGTCGGCGGTAGGGGAACAAATAAGGTTTATTTGTTACTTTTCCAGAGAGGTGAGAGCGGGAACGGCTGGAAGCCAGATAGACAGGTAGGTGGAGGTAGCGTGTCCGCATAACCAGGGGATGAAGGGTGTTGGCTGGTAGGCTGAGAGTTCCTGGAGGAGTTGCAGGAGCGGGGAGGAACGAGGCAGGCAGGCAAGAGGTGGTTGGAGGATCCACGGAGCGAGACAGGCAGACGGGAGGATCTCTGGATGTGGAGACAGAGGGAAACAATAAATTGCTGAGACAAAACACTAGAACAATCTTCATAGGAAGTTGTAGAGGGAAGAGCCCGACGTAAATACCACGGTAGGGATAGTACGATCTGGCGAAGACTGGGTGGTTGAACCGGTGTTTAAATACTGCAGGAGATGGTGATGAACCGGGATGAGTTGCAGGTGTGCAGGTAGGCGGGGCGCAGGTGAGTGATTGCAGGTGTGGAGGAGAGAGAGACTGGTCTGCTCCGTGGAAGGCTCCAGACAAACAAAACAAGACAGACAGGAAACACAAGGCAGGGAAAAACACTGGGAAACATGAGGAAGCAGAGGGAAGATACTCCCAAAACCCTGACAGTGTTTGCCTATAATACATAATTTAAAACATTGACATTTTAAATCCTGCAGCTTTGAGCATGATAGATATGACCAAGGTACAGTGTGTCATTCCTATGTTTTCATTGGTACATAAGTAGGACTGGGTATTGGTTCTCGATACCTTTAAAGATTTCTTGTGAGCAGTTTCATGTACGAACTATTTTCTCTCTCTACCGATAGTTCCTACATGTTCTCCGGCAGGCTGGACTCGGTGTGCGGACACCCGGCCTGTCCGCTCTGCCTAGCCCAGAGACACTCCAGCAGCGAAGTGGGCTCCGGAGGAGAAGTGACGATAATTGGCGCAGCAGGCAGGCAGGCTGGGCAGTAGGGTCTGTGACAGCCGAAGACATCGGTTTATTTCCTGGGGAAACTTCAGCGCACTGTCCACTGTATCAGCAGCACTGGTGGTTTTGTGTTTGTTTTTTTGCCGGTGGTTTGTAAAAGAGAGACATCCAGAGCTACACATAGCCTAATACAACCTAGTCCACTTTCAAAATGTATTCGTGTAAAAATCATTTGAATCGAGAGGAGTGGTGCCATTTCACACAACTGAATGCGTCCGTTCCCATGATTGGTATCGAACAAAGTACTCTTCTGGTTTTGGTACTGGTATCGTAATTTATAAAACGATACCCAGCCTTATACATAAGTCACTTTAGATAACATCTACCAAACAACAGCATTACATACTCAATTTATATTCAGGCTTGTAACTGATGATTGTGAAAAATAAAGAAAAAAGGTTTAGAGCCTCGTTCTGGTAAACATGTTACATATACACAAACAACCCCATTCTTCATAGAGTACAGCGCATGAAAAGGAAGGGCATATGAGGTTTATCCCTACGTTAAAACAGATCTTTCTCACGGTCTCACAGAGCATATGTTCAGGCAGTGCACATGAGAAAGGCTTGGCTGATAAGCCTTTATTTTGGCACGGGGATAACGCCATAATATAGACTGAGAGGGATAGGATCTGCAAATGAGATAGAAGCAAAGTCGTTAGATCCCTTTATCCACACACGTTCACTCTCTCTCTCTCTCTTTTTCCATCTCTCACCTCTGCAGCTTTTGCTTTTCCTTCATCTCTCCACGGGAACGTATCAAATCATACCACTCTGAAATCATTATTAAAATTTCCATTGCCTGCGTCTGTGCGTGTGTGTGTATGTGTGTGTGTGTGTGTGTGTGTGTGTGTGTGCGCACAGCAGGGGCTCTTAATGAGATGAGTTGGGTTGGCGGTGGTGGTGGTGAGGTTCAGACAGTATCTGGTGTGAGAAGGGAACATAAGCAGCGAGCGGCGGCCGCCGTGTGTCAGAGCTATCAGTGGAGGTGGTGAAAAGTGGGACGGAGGCTGATGAAAATAGCGGGGTCACCTTTGGGCCAGCCCTCGCTCTCACCGGCATCAGGGATTTTATTGTCATATATTTTTTGTCATCCTGAAAATAATGGAACAGGGCTGAGACGGAGAGTGGTGCGGGAGGGGAGGAAGACTGGCCCAAAATTGGGGGACAACAGGAAGGGAGGGATGGACAGATATTGCGGTAGAGAGATGGGAGGATTGGACTTTGTTCTGTAATGGTAGGATTTGACTGGCATTAAGAGAGGGACCAGGGGAATCAGGTGGGCACTTTTGAAAAGAATTTGAGTTGTGTTGTGTGTGAATGTGTGTGTGTGTCTGAGGGGGCGTAGTCGCAGAAGGATTTTAAATGGCTACTGTTGTGAACCGCCCCTTCCAGTTTGAGTGTAAACTAACAACTAGCCGTTGTGAATTTTCATATCTCTAACTTGAGAGAAAATAGATTGTAAAAGTGCACATATAGCAGCAGTCGCTCATAATGTCAAAACATGCAGTGGAAAATAAAACAAATGACAGATTGTATCTTCATATTTTGGGGAAACCTGGGATACTATATATCAACTCAGTGATATTTAGTAATATTGTGCCATAACTATCTCCTGTATACACAGTCCTACAGTGTAACTGTCATGGCTGTAAAGACTGTACTCAGGGAAACAGATAGGATGTCCCGGATAAATGAAGGCTCATAATCCTTCATGCAGCAGCAGTGGAGACATCCGCCCGGCCTTTTGGCCCATCCCTGGGGATTTCAGGTCATGTCTTCTTATGTACGCCTGATAAAACCACTTGTAATGGATGAATAATGCCTGTCTCAGCTCAGTTTCCCTATTTCAGGATTTTAAAATACTTCTATTACCACTATTACTAATATTATTTTTAGCATGCCCAATTTATTCATAACCTCATAGGTTTTTGGTCACTATGGTGATATGCTTGTGGGATTTGTGTCTCCTTTCCTTTTCTAGATTTTGGATTCCAAGCTCAGTTGATGTTCCTTTTAGTTTCTCCTTCCCCAGATCATTTTCCTCAAGTTACAGTTTGGTCAAGTCCCAGATTTCTGTAATCACGCCAGCTGTCATTTCCTTTGTCTGCAACAAGCTAGTGCAGCTCATTAGAGACCGTGTGTGGCTGGATGATGCAAGCAAAGCAATTTGAGCCACGAGTGAAGTTGGCCTCAATTCCAGGTATGAAGAAAGAAAGAAAGAAAGAAAGAAAGAAAGAAAGAAAGAAAGAAAGAAAGAAAGAAAGAAGGACAGAGATGAGTCACATTATGGTTTCTATTGTGGGTCATTTTACCACGGAGAAGAACATTTTCTCATTTGCTTTAAGATAATTGCAGCATTTATTATTGTGCTGATGCCCAGTTAAGCAGTAACCCAGAATAGGTTATTTTATATGGGACTTATATTCACAGATACGGTGTAATATTGGCTGGATACCTTATAGATATTTGTGTGTTTGTTTTTTTCTCATCTTATCGTTAACAGAAGCCATTAATATAGCAAGCCCTGATATTAGAGCAGATGATTACATTACAACAGTTACTGACCTAACAGTGGGCATTTATTATAATTATTTATTTTACAGTTGACGTTAGATATCGTGACATGGTACTGGCTTATAGATAAACAGATATACAGTAAATCTTGTACACTTGTAAGAGTTGATTTTATCTACAGTGTTTATCTACATTTGGATAGGTCTCGATTTTCTTTATAAAAGTATAAAGACTTGTTGCGTTCCAGTTTTGGTTCAATATACAGTATTGTCCTTTGCTGCTGTGTCTGTAATATTTCCCCCTTAACCTAAATACAGTTTGAATCATCATAAGCCAAAGGCGCCATTTCTGATTCTTCTCATCGACAGTGCAAATGAGCTTTCCACTCACTCTCTGGAGGCCTTCGAGCAGCGTTGTGCTCCATATGTAAACATCTGAAGGCTGTTTATTTGTGGGCTTCAATACTCGTCCCAGGAGGAGCAGGCGAATCCCTCGTGGCACTGAAGTCGGGGGAAACTCTGCGTGTTAAGACTTTGTGTTTTGAGAGCGGAACTCATAGGTTGTGCTTTGAGAATGCCCAGTGTGGCTGGCATTTTGTTTACATTAGAGAAGCATATCATATTGAGGGTTGAAATGGTAGATTGGTAGTAAAGGGACAGGCGGCGTGTTTATTTACTCCCTGAAATTGCATCGACAGGAGCACTGTGAAAGTGCTCCGATTAAAAGTACTGCATGACAAAGTGAAGACTAGTGAAGAAAAGATTGCTTTGTTCAGCAAAGGCCTTTAAAAATTATAGTACATTATGAAAAAAGGACTAGCGTTGAAAAACACACTTACTGATATTGCGTTAGATGTCATTTTTAAAAACGTCTTTCTTTTGTCCTCCTCAACCTATCCAACATAGTTGTTTTAAATTGGAAGTCAATCTACCTTATCTCTTTCAGCTTCAGTTCGTTTTTTTTTTAATGTTTTATATCATATTTCCCAAAAGCAACCTCGAGTGAATTCAGCTATAATGTACATTAGGTGGAGACAATGGTTCACCTCTGAGTTACATCCTGTCCTCAAAGGAGGACATCTAGTTAGGTTTCACTCTGCTGACTGTATTTATGACTAAATGTAGATGCAAAATAACAATTTTATTAAAAGAAGCGCTCATTCTTTGGTTTTGATTGGCAGTTACTGCAATATGTGGTAGACATTATGTGTCTAGTAGTTTGCATAATTATAGATTCAATGAGGGAGATGGCGTAAATGTAATTTTAAGAATTTTTAACAAGGTAACTGAACCACCCTATTGGATACAAATATATATACAGAGTATTTTTATAAGTCTTAAAACATGTCTGAAAGGGATCTTTATTTTAATAATTACATTCACTTTTGGGGTGATTCATCTTTCTTCCACTGGCATTGGCATGTTGTGTAGCTACCATGTACCTTCAGAGTCTCATGACTTAGGAGAAAGGAACAGCAAGGATGTGTTGAATAGCTGTTAATACATTTCTACTGCAGGTGCTGATTTTAAGGCCACCAAGACATCTTTTGAAGAGCTGATTCCGGCTGTGATCAACCTGTGTTGCATCAAAACACATCAGCGTGGCTCGTATGAGAGTAAAAATGGTCATAACCACAAAAAACACAATAATTCACTTTTGTGTCTGAGCTTCTTTTCTGTGTTGGAATATTGCCCTGCCACATTTCTCCTTCCAATGCTTTTCACTGCCATGGAAAACTCAGTCAATCCAAGAACAGACTTCATTGGCAGAACATTGTTCTCATGTTTTTGCAGAGCAATCAATAATGAAACTAAACTTGTACACACTTTTTGAAACAAATCAACACAATGCTAGACAACTTGTAGCTAAATTGATATTTTATGTAAGTTACATGAATAAAAAATATGAAATAAAGCCAAATATTTAATAGAAGAGAAACATTCCACCCTAAGTACATCAAGGCAACAGGCCCACCTAGAGAACCTTGTACAGTACATGCAATGCTTGTACCTTTGTTGCCCAGGACCATCTTTATTGGATACTCTGTGTGACCACCACAGAGTGACCACCAGTTCTTGCCTGTTCCCTCCTTCTCCCCCCACTCATATCCTCCACACCCTGATACAGCTTTACTCCTCCTCCCTTTTTTCCAGCTCCTTTCCTTTCGCCTGGTCTGATGCCCAAACCTCATCCCCTCTAGCTCTCTCTTTAGCCCTAGCCAATCCTTTCTGGTGGTCTTGTGCACACAGGATTAGCCATTAGTGCATAGTTTTCTCTTCCTCCCGAGACCAAACCCTGCCACCACTCACCCGCCGTCCGGCTGTACAGGGCTCCTCTCCAACACTCAGCGGTGCGAGATTGGCGCTGCAGGCTGGTGCCAAGATTAGACGTGACATGGTGGCGCTCAGTGGGCAGCCAGCTGACACCGGTGAAGTTGGTACAGAGTAGTTGCAGGCTGGAAGTTGACATTTCCTGAGATTTTCTGTTACTGATGTATAATGGAGCAAGCAGGTGATGAGGACAGAAGGGACATTACTGTGCCAAGATCAGTAAAGTGTGTGTTTGCCCAATGACAGAGGGGTCACTAGATGAGAATGTCAGGCCAGTGTCTGCTCAAAGGTGTGCATGCAGTTATATACATTGTTCTATCTACAGTATAGATTATGTCTATTTCTTGTTGACCTTGATCCAACTTAAAGGCTGGCTACAGAATTTTGTAAAGTTTATCATAATACAATACTCAAATGCGATTTGTAAGTTCAAAGAGTTATTGGTAGCCGTAATCCCTGTACTGTCATTTCTTCTATCCTTATGGAAATGAAGCGTTTGTAGCATGAGTACACTACACTGTAAGATGGGGAAGAAAATCCACAGCATTCTTAAAGCTTCAGTGTAACATTCAATGTTGCTGACAGAAACACAACGGGCCTCATTCAAGAACATATTCATATTCTTATCCTAAAACTCTCCTACTTTCTTCTGTGAGGTTTGCTGTTGTTTGAGTGTTCCAAGTTGGATTCACCAAACTCTATTACCTGGACAAATTTGTCATAAATTGCTGGTTTCAGCCTGATTAATGCCACCTGTTCATGAGGAGAACCACATTCATGGGATTTGATCGTTAGCATAATCTACATCCCTAAAATTGCCATATAAGGCTCCCTGCTCTGCTCTGTTTGTGGGCAAGTGTCATTCGCAAAAATGTTACCAAAAGTAAACAAAATAATCATTTCTGGCCCTGGAGCGTCAAGTCCAGCCAATCGGTAGACAAAATGTAACAAATCTAACAATGTCAGAAGTCGTATTAGAGGACCCGGAACAATTAGAAAAAATTATTAGCACAGCTGTCAATGATGTGTCATCAGAGCGGCGCTGTACTGTGACAACCATAAAGAAAGAATTATTTAACATGAAGTTAGATGTTGAAAAACGTCTTGCTAAAGCAAAGCAGTCCATGGTTGATATGAGAGGCAGTCAAGGGGGGTTGTGACAGTCACTGAAACAGAGAATATTATAGCCCACAGTAGGTTATGTTACACTGTCTGTGCAACAGAGGATGCTACTGGACAGAGACCTGCATAAAGACTCTGGCAGCTGGGAGAGAGAGAGAATTTTAACTTGACATCGTTTGTCTTAGTTATACGTTTTATTTTAGTTAATTTCAGTATCATATTTAAACACAAAATTATTTCAGATTAAGGCACTTTAATTCCTAAATCTGCAACAATGGATTTAAAAAAAAATGTTTGGCCACTTGGGGTCAGCGGAAGCAAGTTATGAAGACAACATTGACATATCATCCGATTTTATGTTGATATGATGCTAGCAAATACTGTCTTATTTACATGTCCATCAGTTACGGAGCAACATTATCATTCATTTGGAGTCATGTTTCTGGCCACCTGGTGAATGTAAGTCCAATATTCACTCTTCTATTAGCTCTGGTTTTGGTTTCTGCCAACTCCTGAGGGGATTATCTGACTCTTTAGATGCTAAATGCTCCTCAGTGTTCACCAGCTAGTCACTAACTGTGTATATTTGCCGTTTGGTGCTAAGCAGGTCGTGTACAGTGGGTTTTTAGAGCTTTTTCACTGAAAACAGCTGCCTGCTGGCTAGGCGATGGGATAGCCATTCCTAAAAGGACTACCATAGAAATGGCATTGTTTATTTAAGTGTCTGTACCCTGTCAAGCAATTTACCCTATATAAACCAAAAAGGATATTTTAATTTATCATTTTCGCATCTAGTAAAACACTTTAGCTCTACCTACAAAAGTGACACAACAGATGTCTTCCCCTGCACTCTGAAAATGCTGGTGAAATGCATATTTTGGTTTCTTGGAGAGATAAACACAGCAAATACTTTGTGTAATACCAGTGACTGAAGTACTTCTAAATGGCTCAATAAAATGAAAATGGAGCTTTCAAAACAACTGTTAGATACTGACAGTCCGTGTGAGCATGAAAGCGGTTTAATAGTAGCTTCCTACAGGAGAGCGGCTTCCTTTCTGGCTAGTCTGCTTCAGTATGAAAGCGATGTTTTAGCAGATCACGCCATCTGTTTGAAATACAAACCCCAAGATAAGATTCAAGCCTGGTATAGTATAAAGTCAAAGCAAACTTTTTTTTAGCTGGATTAATATACCAAGCAAGTAAATACTTAGGGCTTTTGAGGGTGGAAGAGTCAGTTTTGAAGGGATGTTGAATAAATTAGATTTTTTGAACCAGGGTCAGAAGGGCTTCGAAATACCCACTATCACTGCCAAAGTGCCGTAAAACGAGAATCTCCTTCAGGGACACTGGCAACCTTGGGTTGACATTTTCATACAAAATATCTATGTGTAGGAGGTAAAATTGTATTTTATCACTTGATTTACAAAGTGGATGATTAAATAAGATACTTTTTTTTTTTGCTGCTTGGATTTTTCATTGTAGTTCACAAACAAATATACAGTGTATGTCTACAGTACATAACTCTGCGTCTTGAGCGTTTGTCTCCATGACCATGCATGCAGAAAGAGACTTTCACACCCCAGGGCACTCATGTATTTGTATGGCTTTACCTATGAAGACTTTCACTTGACCACATTCACAAATGTTTTAATCAGCTTATGCCTAATGCTAACCCCATGCTAACTTTAACAGTAAAGCTCAGTCATAATCCCTGCCATATCATACACCCAAACATAATGATTATTATACACTAAGCTGTCCACATTGTCAGTCCTTGTGAGGACCTTTTTGATACTCATAGGTATAGAGATTCACACAAAAACACTCAAATAAAAGCACTTAGATAAACACTTTGTCTCGCTCATGTCTTTCTGTGTCGTTTCTCTCTTTCTGTCATTTTGTCGTCTCTTCTTCCTTTCTGAGGGATGTGCACAAACAGATAGATTTAAAGGGCCATTTTGCTGCTTTTTTAGCATTAATCAGGTAATGTGATGATGAGCTACTCAAAAACCGAACAATGGCTACTCGTGGGACAGTTGGAAAGCACTTGAAACATGTCTGCATACTCAAATTTCCCTCTGAGAGCTACAAGCAGCCACGCTTGAAATTTTTTGCAGTAATAACTACAGCAAATGGCACAGTGTATGTAATTACATTACTGGTCAAACGTAGCATTAGCTTACAGAAAAAGTCATTAGTGAGCTGCTGTGTTGTTTGTTTACCTTGTGAGCTCGCCACCTGCAAGTAGAGGAGTTGGGGCCTAGTGTTTTGCCAGGTGAACGGTAGGATTAAGTGTCAAATAAGTGACAAAATATGGATGGATCCTTCGGTTTAATTTTGAGCCATGAACCTAGTCAGCAGCACCAGCTTGTCAAAATAATGACCATGAAAAGCCACACGGTCAGCAACAACACTAGTTGAAATGACAGAAAGTCCAACCCAGTGTCTAGATTAGCTTGTGCTCCTCGTTGCCTTCATTCCACAGTGTGTTCGTGCACAAAGGCCTTCTTTCATTGGTCTTTTTGAAGGCTGAAACATGATACTGAGCTCTCGTGTCCATAATCTAAATTAGTATCTACTACTGTAATTATAGCATCTGAGCCCCTGTCATTTTAATACAGATAAAACAACAGTTTATTAGCATTTTAGTGTACCCCCTAGGAGGTTTTGATAGCACAAAGGATTAGTTTGGCATTTTTGGATAATCGCTTATTTGCTTTCTTGTTAAATGAGAGGATCAATACCGCTCTCTGAGAGGAAATTAGCTTACCATAAAGACTGTAAGCAGGGGGAAACAGCTAGCCTAGCTCTGTCCAATAACACCGTCATTTTTACATTTCAGCGTGTGAACACATTGAGATACATGTCAATTATCGAATACATGTGGGTGGCTGTGGCTTGGTGACATAGCGGTCGCCGGCCAATCGGAAGGCCGGCGGTTCGATCCCCCAGTCAAGTATCCTTGAGCAAGATGCTGAAACCGAAAATGCTCAAGAAGCTGCGCCTTCAGTTTGTGAATGTTCTCATATGTAATTAGTGAGTTTAAGAGGTGCTGGTAGTCTTTGTTCGGACAGAGCCAGGCTAGCTGGATCCCCCACTTTTTTTATGCTAAGCTAGCATAACTCCATATAATGGACAAAGATGAGAGTGGCAGCGATCTTCCCATCCATTTCTCATCAAGAAAGCAAATCACTTTCCCAAAATGTCAAACTATTGCTTTGAGGCGCATTCGAGACCTACAGTATGGAGCGAGCTGTATTTGACAAACATTCTGGTGAAAACTCAAAACACCTGTGTAGGTCTTCCTAAAATAACTTGGCAGTTTTTGCTCGGCCAGTGTTGGGTATATAAATGTTTTGGGTAATTTTCAGCATACAACCACAGTATAATGAAGTGTGTACATATCCACTAAAGCGCTACACTGTAGCAAAGGTCAGGGTGGGCTATTTGTGGACCCTAGTAGCCACATGGGACAGGATATTTTTTGCAGAAGGACCACTCTACAAACAAGAGTGCATCACAATTTTCCACAAGGGTGAATAGAAAAACATAGAGATAGAGAAAGAGAGGATGCTTGTTACTCCCTGCCAGCTCATTCCTGTATATTCTCCACATTGTGCTGGGGCTTGCATGGAGAATAAATATGCCAAGGTTAGAGAGGCCTAGCTGCCAGTGCGAACTGCAAGGGGAAATTAATTGAATTTCCAACGAGCATGCTGATGTGAGATATGGACAGGAAATTCAAAATCCTTGTGAGCGGTTTGTATGAGGACAAATAATGGAGTAATGGAAGGAAGGAGAGATGGGCGAAAAGAAAAACATTGGCCAAATAATGCAGATCCATTTCATTTTTGATGGCTTGATGGTGCTGTCTGCCACATTCATGTAAAATTAAACAGATTAATCAAACTTAAATTAGATGGGTGTCCTCTTTAGGGAGAAATGACCTGCATTGCTTGCTCCCTGTGTTATTTGAAGTCCAATGTGACTTGCTTTAGGCTATTCAGTGTATTTCCGGATTATAGCAGGAATCTTGTCTGGGACACAACACAGGAAGGGACTGTTCAAAAAAAGGGCCATAGCAAAGATAAAGGAAGAAAGCCACAAAAGCTGATATGGCACAGCCTGTTGTTGGCGAAGCAGTGCACTGTGAAATTCTTTTTGCATAATACTGAGCTGTTCCAAATTCCAGATGTCACATACTTACTTCATAGATTGTAGTTTTTATGCTATAAATCAACATAACCTCTAGTATTTATAGTGATTTTTATTTCTCTTGTAACGGCACACTAATTGAGGGGCTATATAAAGACACAGGGGTGACTTGTGTGTACTTCGATGGACTACCAAAGTCACACTGGTCTGCACTTAACCGTGTGTGTGCATGTTCTCAAAAAGTAGGAAATAAATGATTTTTTTCTTAATGTGAGCTATCAAAAAATGTAAAGTATAATTTGATTTCAGTACCAAAATTTACAGGGATTCATTGACACTGTGGGAATTATTCTTATTCGCTTTCTTTTTAAGAGTCAGGTGGGAAGATCTATATCAATCACATGCCTGTTCCTTAACTATGGAGCTTGTGCCAGGCAGTGATTAGCTTAGCATAAAGACTGGAAGCAGGGGGAAACTGCTAGGCTGACTCAGTCCAAAGATCAAAAATATGCCTACAAGCACCTCTAAAGCTCACTAATCAATACATATCTCATTTATTTAATCCATACAGTTAGAACTGTTAGGTGGGGTTGATGGGGAGTAATGTAACTGTTTGGCAACAGTTGCATTTTTAACATTTGGACAGAGCTGTTTCCTCCTGTTTCAAGCCTTTATGCTATGCTAAGCTAAGCTAATTGCCTCCTGGTTCCTAGCTCCGTAGTTAATGATCTCCTTATCTCACGCTCACCAAGAGAGTGAATTAGCATTATATCTAAAAATGTCAAACTTTTCTTGTCTGCACACAGCCCTAACCAGGACACAATCAAGGTGCCTGAGGAACAGCAAGTTTGCTAAATATCAATGTTGCTCAAAATGTGGTGTTAACATATGGTCAAGAACTACACACCGGCCCTACTCTGTCTCACTCATGAATAAAGAAAATAGGAGGTGTGGACATGCCACTTCTCCTAAGGTTTTTTGAGCAACCTGAATGCACTTGTCCAGCGCTCTGGTTGACTTCAGATTGGTGAAAGGATGGAAAGACAGTCACTGAGCCATTCAGGCGAGAGGAGAACAGAATGCAGAGTCTAATCCTCTCAAAGCTGGGAAAGATGAAGTTTTAAAGCCATAATTCCTCTTTTTAATCCATTCAAAAAGGCTTTGACCCAGTTGGGGACCGTGTTCATGGCTTCATTAACCACTGCACGGTCACTACCAAAGGTAGTTGTACCTGCTTGCAGCTGCTCATGGATACAGTGGGAGCGGGGGGCAGTGAGTCAGAGGTCATTGTGTTTGTGTTGTGCTTGAGGTTGGAATTTGAATTGAGCAAATTGTGTTAAGGTTTTTATTTTTATTGGCTTGTTCAGGGGACAGGGAGGAGTTTACTCAAACATTCATGGACACAACTGAACATGCCCTGGTAGCCAAGCTATCTTTATTCACATCCCCCAGATCCATCCCGCAGAGCAATGCTAGTATACAATATTGTCTGTTGTCGTTAAATCACAAATAAAAGGGGCTGAACCCGCCTAAACAGTGCAAAATGCATTAGCTACTGTTTTTAATTCATGTACTCATTCAGCCACTCAGTCAAATTCATTTTAGCACCATATATGCTGAATGTACTTCTCTGAAGGTCCCGCTGAGTTGGTTTCAGAAGCCCAGTCTCTTATTGAATAGTAAAGTTTTGAAAGTGACACCTGACACAATTACAACAAACAATGCAACCAATGATTCCCAAAGTCAAAACTCCGGCAACACTTAATTTATTTACTTAATTGCGAGACAAAAATATTTCGGGTTGCAGCCTTCATCGGGCTTATCAGTAATGTCATCACAAATTATTAATAGCTGCTTTCAGTTGCTCAGAAAGCGTAAGAATCCATCTTCTTGTCAAAGGGTGTGATCAGTGGAGCCTGTAAGATGCGGTAGGCAAGTTATTTGACAAAAAGCAGGTCATGGGTAGTAAGTAAGCAAATGAGAGTCAGTAAAAACATTATTGTCCATGTCTTTGACGTGGCGCTGCCATTGCACCACAAACTACCTGCGAAAGGAATGAAGAGAATCAACAATATGTTGTGTCAGTAAAGCTGCAAGGTCGCAAGTGAATCATCTCTTCAGCATGCATCAGCATGCCTCAATTACAAATGGTCGCTGTCATTTTTGATTGGGTCTTGCTAAAACATTAGAGCAAGCCGGTAATAAATCCACCTCAGTGAGGACATTATCTGAGTTATGGTGTGGTCCGGCCAAACTTGGGCGCTGGGGCAAAACGCACTCACTGCAGCTCAGCAGCATCCCTCCTTGTATTATTTCGCTGTGCAGTTATAAACAACGATATTTACAATCAATCTTTTCTGAATGAGAGGTCAATCCCACCCACCTCTTGAATTGGCAGGACTTAGGGAAGCCTTGCTATTTCGCTTGTCAAAGTACCATTAGATTGATGGAAAGCAAATTTTGGTCTGACCACAACTGCAGTCAAGTAAATGAACTCCAACGGTCAAAATGTGATGCCTTTTTGTCAGTGGAATGTAAATAAAAAATTGCTTTGTGCCCACATTTCCAACCTTTTAAGATATTGCTTGATGGGTTTTATGTGTGTCACAGGAGTACTACTACATGGAGTGTGTTTTGTGTTTCCCTGCCAACGCCCACCAAGCATTTTGATAGTATCATTATTTATATCACAGTCATTATTGCCCTGTGCCTGATTCATTTTGTCATTTGCGTCACTGGAACAACCGCCCTTGGCTCACTTTTTGGCAGAGCTTGGCTTCTCCTCATCGGCCGTATGGCAGACAAATGACTTTGTGAAAAGCGATATGGTCTCCTGCAGGAAAAAAAAAGAATTGAAATCGAATCCTGGCCTCTGTTGTCAGTCTCATCTGTCATCTTTTCAATATTGATGTCCATTATGTTTATGGATTATTTGGCTGTCTTCTGTTCTCTGGCCCAGCTCGCCTTGTCAGATCGGCCACTTGGGGCAGCGGCCCGTTGATAATGTCATTTTGATTGATGGGTTTCATAGTTTAATTGTCAGTAGGGCCTTCTTTTAATGGACCACACACAACTGAAAGGCTACATCTTAGATGAGTCAGATTTCAAACCGCTCGCAGTGTGATGCAAATACAATGTGACCGTACCATAGATTCAGTATCATCATCCCGGGCCATTATCAGCTGTTTGTTTATTGCTTCCTGTATCACATTTCATAGATCACGTGTCCGTTTACAGGAAGAAAACAGCCCTCCATAAGATTTATCACACCTGCCAATAGGCATAATTTTGTTTAGCTGGCATGGTGCAATTATTCTGTGGCTTATATTCAAGTCTTTTAGAACACTCAATTGAGCAATTGAGTATATGTATAAGGAATTCATTTATAAGATACAATACCACAGCCCTGCACCTTCATGAAGGTCATGATGTTTCTTTTTTTTTAAACTGGAGTTTGTGCTACTGTTTGTATTGTGTTATCCTGAGAGTTGTTTCCAATATTTTGTCTACCTCATTTGTACCAATGAGAATAGACTGTAGCATCCTGTCTGCATGGCGTTTCACTGTCCTATTGTACTGTATAGGATGTTTCTATATGAGTTAATCTGCATTGATGAATCCTGTCACTAAATCATTATCTGTTTTAGTCAGTTTGATTGTCCTTAACTAATTGTCCATGTGCAATATCCATATCGGCTTACAATAGGGATTTCATGCATGTAAATGGCAATATTGAGATACTACAACACATGGCCGTCACACTTGCACATATGAACCAAACAAATCAGTAAAATGCTCCAGGGAGTTTGAATAAATCGCTTGACATGTTTAGTCTGGGCCCAGTCTAAACCTTTTGAAGGGTGGTTCAGTAACAATGGTGAGCCATGTCGGGTTTACATTGAATCTATGTCAGCGGCCACACACACAGCCATATGTAGGGTGCATCACCCCATGTCTCTTTCTCATTCCTCTCCCCTCCGCTCTGTCTCTCCCCAGCGTGTTTGCAACCAAGGTCGTATTGGTCTTGCTATGTTTTCCAGGGGTGTGTGGGCTTCATTCATCATCCGTATGATAGCCGCATGCTAGAGTGCCTTAAATCTCCTGTCTGTGTTTGGGCGTGTGTCTTTGTGCGTGCATGTGTGTGCTCAGAAGTAGTCTTTCCTTCTCTCCGTGTGCTCCCTCAAAAGAATGATCTCTCTTCCGGTCTTTCTCCGTAAAAACTCCCTTTTTGTTTCACTGATATATCTACATGCAGAAAGGCACCAACACACCACACCTGTGCGCTTGTACATACAGTACAGTGTATGCTCATGTAGAAAGATTATTCTAATAATGTTATATACTGTAAAATCCAGCACAAGATGAGATACTGTGAGGAAGAAAGAAAGGCAGACAAAGACTGAGAAAGAAGACAAAGTACAAAATAATTTACCTCACATACTGTTTTCTTCATTTCAAACCAATGCTTTATATCTTATATAAGGACGACTGCTGAGTTGCTTTATTACAGCGTCTGCCCTCTGAATGCATTTTGGATGTAGCTGATATGCTTGCACTCTGATTGGTGCTTTTCATAAACTCGTCTCAAGGTGTGTTCAGACTGAATGCAAATGATGAAGTGCATGTGACTGCAGATAAAGTCAATGCAAAAACATAGGCCGACATAATGCCTGTTAACTTGAGTGTATGAAAATGTTACGCTTGTCCCAAGTTTTCTTGACCCATGAAAAGGAGAGTAGTCTGAATGAAATCAACAGAAATAAATTGGAGTTCCTGGAAACTTTTGGGAGAAGTTGTTAGAAAGGGTTGGAGTTGTTTGGAATGTTCCTTTTGTCATAATGTAGTTTTAAAGTCACATTGTAGTTGACTGATCAGCTGTTAGACCTGTGCTTAACCTGAAATCGCTTCACACAATGATATAAAGAAGTGATTTCCATTCAATTTTTTATGCAACTTATTCATAGTAAAGGGAATAATAATAATACTAATAATAGTAATGATAATTGAATACTCATGCGATTAATTATATAGTGTATTATATTTGTACTTGTACTTGATTTGATCAAGTATCAAGTTTAGCTACACTGCACATTTTCCGTTTTGTATTTGTTTCCTTTTTATGCTTTAAGCTTGTGTGCAAATGGCAATGCACATGCATTGCTTCCATTGACAAATCCATTTAAAAAAAAATCATGAACCTAAAGTTATTTGCTATATCATCACAGATATTTTCTTCTAGTCTGTCCCTTGTTCTATTTTACAACTTACAGTCGCTGTTTCAGTCGAGCAGTTCTTGTTCTCACCAGAGCACCTAAGCCAGCTGCCGCAGTTAAATGAGCTCAGAGCTTGTCACGCTGGTGTCCTCCTTCAGCAAACCTTTCCCATTTTCTATGGGAAAAGGTTGGTGAGTGCATGGCTAGCGTGACCACTGGAGTCTCAGGTCGAAATGCAGAAGTCATGGTGTTGAATTCTGTTGTGTGTTTATGTGAATTTGTGTGCATACATGCATGCATATAGTATTTACAGCGTGGCCAAGCTCCAGACACCAATAAGGCGATTAAAGTCACTTTTTAACCCCTGGCTGAAGCTCCGCAGCGCCTTTGTGAACCATTTTTTCTCCTCTGTCTCTTATCCTGCTTTTCTCCCCTTTAACTCATCATTTCACTCTAATCTCTCCTTCTCTTCCTAGTAACTTAACCTTAACTTTTTCTTGCCTTTGCTCTCTTTTCTTCTCTCCCCTTCCTGTTGTGCTAAAGTCGCACAAAAGCTACACTTACCAAGGGAAAGTATTCTGGTTATTAAAGTCAAACTAAAAAGCTGTGAAAAGGAACAAAGGAAAAAAAAGGATTTGGTAGCGATAAAGGTGAGGGTAGGGCAGTAGTCACGGAGGAGGCCAGTCGACCGGTCTGGTCCAGGCGTGGATCGATACTAGGTGATGTAGGAGCTCGTGGGGGGTGATTGTGGGGGCAGTAGAAAGGCTAATCATTTCAGTCATTAACCAGCCGTGTCTCCTGATTCCTGGGATTAGCAGACGTAGAAACAGGGGAGGTGTTGTCTTAGTGCTACAGGAGACTCTATCAGGGATTTGAGGAGTGGAAAACACCGCCTGTCCCCAGTCGCCTTTGGTAATTGTGCCTGCAGTATCGTGTATGGGGATCTGGGGAAGAGTGTGTGTGAGAGTGTGCATACAAGATGTGTTAGCTGTCGTGTTAGGGAGAAAAGGGCAGAAAGAAGAGGGAAAGGAGACAATGTTGGCATTTGCGTCGTGTGTGTACGTGCACATATGTAAGAAATACAGGTAAGCAGGTATTACAGAAGCGTGTACAGTCTCTCTCTCTCTCTTTCTCTCTCTCTCGTAGCAGAGGAGAGTTGTAGGAGAGCTTACATGATTGCCTGCCCACAAGCCTTTATGTGGAGCTGATCACTTGACAGAGTACAGAGCAGCTAGAGGGACTGGCTAGCCCCGGTGCCTGCGAGAGAACCCTGTGAAAATTTCACACACCACAACATACACGACAGGCGGAAATAAGGGAAATTACATTTACGTAAGTGGTCAAAGAGTCACAACTGGCTAATTCAATCAGCTACAGTGCCGGCGTCAACAGTACCTTCTGATGTGAGACAAAAAACAAGCCCATATAATTGAACTGTCATGCACAGTTGAACACTTGAGAACAACACTGACAACACCCCTTGAAAGTATATGAATTTTGAAACATGGATTTCCAGGTGTTGCTTGCATTATTGAGTTTTAAAGTGGAACTTCACCGATTTCACACATCAAGATCAGTTTACTAGTCATGAAGAGCAGTACTCAGCCTGTGAGCAGTACTGTGAGATGTATAATGCCTCTTGTAGCTCAGGAGGAAATAATAACCCTTGTGCTGGAGACAACAAATTTACAACAGAAACCCAGCATTACAAATTGGGGCTATAGAATTTGAAAGACATGGACATTTACCAGGGCAGGGAGGGTCTAACGAAAGTATGCTTTCGAGTTACATTATGGTAAGTGCATGATCCAGAGTTTTCTTTTGTGCTACAGTACTCTTGATAGCACTGTTTCATTTGTATCCATTTTTTTCATATTAGGCAAAACACATTTCTCCTACTATACATTTCCCACAATGCAACTTGATCCCACACCTCCTGTTTGTAACACAGTTTTGATCCTGAGCCAAAATAACCCTGGTGACATCTTCTGGGTTGGTTTTCAAACTTTGGAAAGCTCACTTGAGAGCTACAGAAGACATTATACAACTGTTTTCACAGGCTGATACCCCTCATGTCCAGCAAATTGAACTTCATGAGTAAAATTGGTGGAGTGCCCCTTTAATGAAATGAGCTACAAATACAGAGTAGAGGACACATTTCTTTGTACTGATGTGTGATCAAGTGTTTGCCCTCTGGTTTCTGTCAGGAGCGGATGTATCTCAGTGGTAAACTGAAAATTTTACAGATAAAGTGCTGTTAAACTTTGATGAGATTCACGATATCAGTAGCGGAGACAACCGACACAGCTCATTTTTATTTATGTTATTTAGCCACACCTTTTTAGTCTCGTTTCCACCAGCTTTGCGTATACTGCTGCTGGTCTGTCTGCCAGAACATACATATCTCCACACCACCGTGAAAGTATAAGCCAAAATGTTTTTCACAAATTAAGAGCCATTATTTTGAGATGCAGTCACTTTATTCTATGCAAAGACAAGCTGATTTCAATAATTATCTTATCATCAAATGTGGGGGGGGCAAAAAAACCCTCAAGAAAATTGGATGGACTAAGAGCCAACACTGCTTCACACTTTGTAGTCATGCCAGTCCTGTGACCTGAAGGTAAATCAAACCAAAGCTGTGAATACAGAATGTACATCTCGCCACTGGACTGCAAATGTTCAGCATTCAGAGGACCTGCTGCCTCACCGCCATGGCTGCCTTCCAACACCTGCAGCTTCAGTCACAGCTTCAAAAGGAATAAACACTGAAAGCAAAGGCAGGACTTTGGAAAGGAGCTTAACATCCTCAGCAAAGGAACTTTTCACTCTTGTAGACTGCTTTGTGATTTTGGATATAGGCAAAAGAGGCGAATTAAGCTATTTGGATAATCTGACCCAACAGCCACAAAATCCAAGCTGAGTGTTATGGAGACGGCAAGTCAAATGCAAACTCAAATCAACAGTGAAAGATGGCGAAGTAAAGTTAACTGACTTTGACCTTAAAATAAGAGTCAAACCCAACTTAATCTTGACAGCAGAAAATCAGGTTAGACCTCTCTACCAGAGTTCTATCCAATTCATCCAGCGTGTCGCCAGGGATCACAAGAAATAACAAAAGTTCCAGGAGGGAAAATGAAAGAGGTGACACACGGGAGCAATGCATGGTGGCAGCAGTATGGGAGTCTGTGCATGTGTGTGTGTTGGGGAGATTAAAGATATGACATGGGGAAATGATGCCAAGTTCCACCTCTTCGTCTTCTTTTCCAAAGTTGTGCCCGTGGGCCCTAGTAAGTTTAAAAATAGAGCTTTTCTAATGGAGAAGAGGGCCGAGGGGAAAGAGAAGAAGAGAGAAAGCGTGCAGAGACTTCTGCAGAGTCCTCTGTGGTAGGAGAATGCAATTTGAGATTGGCCAGATTGCTTTTTTTTTTTTTTTTCGTTCCCCCACCCCCGGCCACTCATGAGGCGTGATATGCACCAGCGGGGTCCCTTATCCGCCATAAGCCTGACGCCGGTACCCACACCGCCGCCAAGGAGTCGTCGCACTCCCAGCGCGAGAAAATCAGCGCGATGAAATAAAAGAGGGACTCCAAAGAGATCAGCGGGGATATTGGGAGTGATAGATGAGAGTCAGGCGAGGAGTAGAGGAGGGTGGGGAAATGGGGAAGGAGTGAAAGAAATGAAGGAGATAGCTTCGGTGGGATTACGGGGGGCATATGGCAGAATGTAAATACACTTGAGTTGTCCAAGTCTGAATTCTCACTGTCACATTGGATTGTAAGAGGTGCATTGTCACGGGCCTTTGTTACTGGTTTGTTCTCCCTCTGAATGAACCAGCTGGGTTTTAGACAAATATAGTCACAGACAGGAAGTGTTGTTACAAAACTGTCTGGGATCAAACGGGCGTTGAAGTTTTTCCCCTGTCTCTTTCTGTCACCTTTAGGAGGGGAGGGCTCAGCCGAGGCAGGGCAGAAGGAAACGTCCACCTGTGATATTTGCCAGTTTGGGGCTGAGTGTGATGTGGACGCAGAGGATGTTTGGTGAGTTTGCACGCAGAAACACACCCACAAAAATCCTGGAACTTGCATTTTTTTGTCAAAGCCATGTGGCACCAGCTGACCTACACAGCTAGTCTCAAGTCATCTTGACACCTTTTAACATTTTCTATCAAAAAATACCCCCTATATATGTTATTTGAAACATAACTAAACATATTTTAGTTTATTTTAGTTTGAACACTAAGAATTTAGATTAGAACTATTCTATATACTGCACACCCCCGCCACTGAACACCCACTGAGGTTTAGTGCATGTTTGACCATTTAATTTAACCTCAATTACTAGAGCAGGGCACAGAGAGAAAGGAGATTTTCGCTTATTCTGGAAATCCAATTACTATCCTTACAGGACTTGGCAATGTCAGGCCAAAAATGACTTTGACTCACGCAAGGAAAACTAGTTCAGTGAAGAAATGACGTTTGTCAGAAATGTAACCATTAATTGCAGATGAGACGGAGCCAGGTAATGTGTTATCGGCTCCCCCGCATGTATTAGCAAGGAAGCAGCTGAAAACATCCTCAGGGGTACATAATAAACATGCGAGTGCAGAGCCCAATTAGATGAAGGCTCAACTGGTGAACTGTTTCCAGCACCAGACAATGGCATCAGTGTATTTGCTTTCTACAGCATGAATGAAGCTTAAATGAACCAACATTACTGATTTGATGTGGAAGAAGGATCAGCTGCTATCAGCAAAAGGAAGGCAGTGCTTATAAGAAATCCCAGACGTACCGCTAGAAATTAGAAGTGCCCTGAGAGTATGACTCTATCAAACTGCTTGATGTAATGGAAAGATAATGTACCCTGGTGTGCAATAACCGTAATGCCAAGGAACAGTTTCATGATGCATTCTGAGCCTTGTTGCAAATACCAAACAGCTGGAGTCCACTCCTCCTGATGCCACCCACTTTCACAAATGCACCTTAATATTCTACTAAAACACGGAAATGGATTTATTGGCAATTTCTTAATCCCCGAAGGCAGAATTCACACAGCCACAACAGCACAATGCACTGTCGATGATCTGTGCACACAAAACTGAAAACATAAAAGAAAATGGAGCCTCGAGCGTATGCAGGATAACTGGAACAAAGGCAATTACATACCGTGGGACGTTTGCCTCCACAATGGACAAGACAAGAGAGGCAGCCTAAGTCAATAATGTAAAAAGCAGTTGACATAAACAGACATATGAATATTTCAGTGTCCCTTTTTGTAAAACGGAAACCACAAGTAGTCTTTAATCTTTGCTTTGATAAGAATCTTTCTGGTAATTGCAACCAAACAGCAGGTAATTTTCATCAAACAGCAGACAACCACTGACGTAGCGTAGGATCATTTTGATTAAAATGACTATGATTCTAATCAGGTGGCAGCTGATTTCAATCAAACGAACCATCAGTTAATCTAACAATGAGTGGAGGGAGATGACTGTAATCAAAGGCCAGGTGACGGTAAAGTGATGTGTTTATAATAATGCATTATTCTTATTTTCACACAAACAATACAGATTGATAAATAAATGCTGTTCTGTAAATTGTGAGCCACTGTATGACGTACTGGGATGCCTCTAGGATATGTGGGACTCAAAGTAGCCTGATAATCAGACTGAAGTGCCATTTTGTTTTCACTTCATTATTCAGTCTGACGTTTTAGTCATGTCAGTCATGTTCTGCTTGGGTGCGGGTTTTCAATTTGCCCTAACCAATCAGTAGTGAGTGATTCATCCATCCTGCCAATGTTATATTCAACCGACACAGAGGCTTCGTAAGAGGTTGCCAAGAGCAATTAACTTAAGTTTGTCATATTGATCCAAGAAATATTTTGTTTAAAAGGACTTCTTCAGCTTTTTTGGGAAATCTGCTTATTCACTTTCTTAGTTAGACCTTTGAAAGCCTATAGGGGACTATATTCAAATAAAAATGTAAACTTGAAAATGCAATAATCCAAATTTCAATTTCATGTTCACATACTTGTGCGGGCTTTTTATGACTATATTAAAATAAAAATGGTAAAGCTGTTTGACATTACATATAAAGTCCTACTCCGCTGTACAGTGGACAATATTCAAATTCAAAGTGAACATGAAAATGAAATATAAAGAATGTAACCTGATTTTCCATTTATGCAAGCAATATTTAAGTCAAAATTAAAACGTAAATTTCAATTTTCTAGCAATTTGAAAATGAAAATGAAATTGAATTTGACATTTCAATTTCAAAGACTTAACCTGCTATACAATGGACGATATTCAAATGCAATAAGCAAAACAGCACCGCCAGGCTGCAGCATTTAGATGTCACCATGGTCGTTTTGTGTCTAAATGAAAATGAAATTTTCTAACAATTTAAAAATGAATGGCTGTAGCCCTGAAGCTTTTTTACTTAGCCACGAACGAATAATTATCCCTCTTCTCTAATAACCCTCTTCTAATTGAGCGGTTTCTAAAGAAGACGAGTGTTGGAATTTTGTATCTTCTGTGAACGCATCAGAAAGACCAATCAGAGGGCTTGCAGGAAAACGTGTGGAAATACTCTTGTCTTATTGGCTGACAGGTCTGTCAGTTCTTCATTTCATATGCCACGCGCTAACTAGCTCACAGTGTGAGGAAGAAATTAGGAATAAAGACATTTCATACCGGTAACAACTGGTTTTAAAGCAGAAGCAGTTGCACAAACCTCCTCTCATGCTGAGCCAGAACAACAAGGTGTGTAAAACGCCTGTATGAGTTCCAAGTTAAGTGAGCATGATACGAGCAGAGCATAATATTGTTTCTGTCGAGTTTGATAGAGGTGTGTTTCAGGATGAGTTAACAAGGCAATTAGTTTGGCGAAAGAGAGAAACTTGAAGAGAGGGAGCCTAGTTAGCAACAAGCAGCGAATCAGAGAAATCAAATGTTGTTTCCTGATTGTTTAATATTTATACTTATTATTCCAATAAACTAATGTTAACATGGATACGTGCAACTGTTTTTCCCGACAGCAGATGGCAGAGAGAGAGAGAATGGAGACCGACAGAAAGACTGCAGTCTGACAGCACTACACTGAACTGTATCTGAAAAGGGTGTGTGAGAGAGAGAGAGAGAGAGAGTACAAAAAAGTTAATATTCCAATTAAATAATGTTAACATAAATACATGCCACTGCTTTTACAATACATGTTTAACGATAGCAGTATACTGTTTCTACTCAATACAAATACCGATTACTACCAACTACTAATATTTTTAACATCACAATTCATAATTTAACTGGAGTGTAAACAACGGTTTTTGAGGTACACATTTCAATTTTTCCATGATTCAGACATGTACTTTGAATGGCAATTAGGTTAGGTCAAATGTGTTGATGGAAGTCAGGGTTTAGCCCCAAATGTCCTCTAATCCCAGAAACGCGCCTGGGGCTGAGCCTCAGAGATTAATGTACAAAAACACGCCACTTTTACAACTTTATTAAATGTTTCTTGCATCACGGTAGCTGCATTTGCAACATCACAGGGATCATATTTTGCGCAGAAATAATTTTCAGGGTTTTTTTTGACCAGGACTCTGACAACGAAGACACGGTTACCGAGGTGCTTTTCTAGCCGGATTTTACTCCTGGTTCCCCGGGGCGCCGGCCCGCTCAGACCCTCGGAGGTGGACACTGACTGATGCCCGACCTCTCTCCCGCTCCCGCTCGACGCCCCCGCTGAGCCCGCCGTGTCTTTTCCCTCTGATTCCCTCCGGCTGCTCTGCCTCAACTCTCAGGGATTTACGGAGTTTCCTGATGGAAAGATAGGTGTACTTGTTGCTAAGTAACCGCTAACTGCTGCTTAACTAGTTAGCGGTCCTGCTCGCAGACTCTGCCCGGACTGGGAGCGCAGAGCACCGGTCTGAGTGATGTTGTTTACACCGTTAGCGCAGGAGCTTTGGACCGCCGTGGTCAAACATGGTATACAGTACAACCGCTCCGACCCGGACTCTGACTCCAGCGACGAAGACACGGCGGGTTCTGGCGGGAACAGGAGGGGCATCAAGCGGTAGAGGAGCGAGAGAGCGGTCAGTGCCCGCCACGGGAGGTCTGAGCCGGTCGGCGGGGCTAGCCCTGATGTTCAAGCAAAGCAGCAGATGTTCAAGCAAGTGACGAGGCATCATATCCCGACCAATCATAGCTTGCTGTCTTTCATGACTTGCGTGACCCAGTGCAAGCATGACCATTGCAGCTGCTTCAATCTCGTCAATGCTGGTCGCCGTTTTTGTGGCCATTTTTCTGGCTTTGGCACAGTAATATGACCTCCACATTCTTAATGTCACCTAAAAGCTATGATTGGCTGATTAATTGATCGCTGAAAACATGTGTGCAGCAATTCAGAGGTCTGGAACCGCGACTCAATCGACTATAAAAGCCACCATGCAATGAATGCATTACTTTTCAAACTGTAAACAAATGTCTTGACACTCACAACTGCTGGTGGTGTCAACAATATTCTGCGTTGCCTTGGTGAAAAATAATCCATCAGGATGTTCTTCTGTGAAATTGTGACAGGACATTTTGATGTCTGTGTTTCTTTTATTTCGTATACCTGATTATTATTTTTATACAATTTGACAGCATAAAAGAATGCATGCCTATTATAATGAATGACTTTCACTGAGCAGTCTGGTCAGGAGAAAATTGCTATTTCACTCATTTATCATCATTTATGACTCACCATCTGGATTCAGATAAGGAAATGAAAAATGTGCTCAGTGATGTGGCCGAAATACTTTATGTGGGTTGAATCTCTTCTCGTTGAACTACACTGCATTTGACCCTGCTGTGGCAAAGAGCCGTGCTATCCTTACACCACCCCTCTGTAGCTCTCTGTACTCTGGAGGCAGGCGGCAGGCAAAAAAGACCAATTTACCCCTCATGGATCAATATGTGTCACGAAAACCCATTTAGATCCATTTGTGGAACTGTAATTACCCACAAAAACCCACGCTTTCAAACCCATCAATAGCACCCACCGGTGTTGATAGAATTAAGGTAGAAGAGGAGCAAATAGCGAGCTAGTCATATTGAGGGGCTGCAGGGACATTTGCTGCATGAACGCTGGGTTTAGACCTCTTGAGAAAGAAGCTAGAGGCTTTTTAAAGCCGGCACTTGTGTCCTTATTGAAGCCCATTCTATGGAGAGCAAAAAGGAATTTCAATGAAAAGCCAGACAAGTCACAGGCCAACGGGCAAGGTGGGAGACTGCCTTTATTTTCCTTGAGCTGGGTCCATGCACACACAATACATACAACATCCACTGGAAGCCCTCCACACGCATTACTGACATGGGCAGATTATGAGACAATGGGCCACTGGGCACTGAAATGTAAAAGCCTGCAATTCTTTTGTCACTCTTTGTAGTTGTTTGGTCTCTCTTTGTCGTTGTTTTGCATCTGTTTGTTGTCATTTTGTGACTCTTTATAGTCGTTTTACGTGTCTTTTTTGTGTCTCTTCGTGGTCGTTTTTTTGTGTCTCAAGTAATTTTGCATCTCTTTGGGGTTGTTTTGCATCGTTTTGTGTCTCTTTGTAGTCGTTTCATTGACTTTCCAACAAGAAATGTTAACAGTCACTTCAAGTAGAGGCTCTGGCCAAGGAGGCCTGTTCAGTTATCCATCCATGAGTACTGAACTCACAGCACTTAGTCCCAAAAAGCACTGCAATATTCTTTCCCTGTGTGTGTGTGCATGCGTATTCTTAAGGCTTTTGCTGCCTCTAATCATTTGTATACATACTGTATAATCATATATATCCTCTCTTCTCTCTTTCTTTCTGTTTCAGCACTGCTGATTTGTTCTCTCTGTTGGTGTCTCGCTCTCTCCCCTTTGTTTGTCTGTCTGTTTGACTCTCTCACTCATTTTTTTTCAAAGGATTACAGTGAAATTTGAGGCTAAGGATTATGAAAATCAATGCTATGTTCAGTTGCAATAAGGTTTGCTGCTATGGATTTATGCACATCGTGAGGCAGTCAGTGGATATGTTGGTGTGTGTGTGTGTGTGTGCGTGCGTGCGTGTTTACATGTGTGTAAAGTGGCCTTTTCAGGCAGTAGACAGTCTGGGGGCGGGAGGGACTTTGATGGGAGGGAAATAATTGCAGGGAACCAATCAATACGACACATCCTGCTAAGAAAGTATCCTCTCTCACACATGTCACACACACACTCGGGTATGTACAGTACACACATTCACACACGCCACTAACATTCATTTAACACTTCTCTACCGCTTTGTACCTCTCAGCAGAATGTGTGAAGCAATAATTTGGTGTGCGTGAGAGAAAAGGGGCAAAACAAGGTTTATCACAAAGCGATTGCTGTCTTGTGCATGTATATGTATGTTTGTGCACGCCTGTCTGCAGGTGTTTGAGTGTGTGTGCGAGTAGCATTAGGATGTGTTGACGCACTGCAGTCTAATGGTATAGTGCCTATTGTGGAGAAAGTGAGAGGCCTCATTAAAAATGTATGGAGCCTAGACGTCAGCCACCGACCAACAGCAGCCTCTCGGGATGGCCGAACCTCTGAAAGCTCTTCTGTGATGGGTTACGGTGTGCATGCATACATGTGTGTGCAGTGTTAAGCCTGTACTCTTTACTTGATTTACTTTTTACAGTGGTGGATGTGTGGAAAATTAGTTTTATCTCAGAAGCTCTTAAGATTTTGATTTGATTCTTAGTTCCTCACAATTCTTCTCGCTGCCTCCTTTCATGCTAAAACTATTTTCATTTAGATACTTTTTATGATAACGCAGACACTTTAATTTTAAATCTAATCTCGCCTTGAGGGTGGCTGTTGCAAAATTAGAGTCTGTTTTATAATCTTTAAAGGTTACTTGCTTCTAGTGATATCCAGCTGCTAGGCAGATAATTTTGGCTTTGACTGATGGGGTTTTGAGAAATGTGCTTGTGGGATATCTATATCCACCTTTAATACACTGGAAGTGTGGAAGTGCCACGATGTGCCGCGAAGCACCCCGAAGCATTGCTCGCTTCCTTTCGGCACCTATGTTAAACAATTGGGCTGTTCAGACAGAGCATGACACTGGGCCCCTGTGTGCCTTTGAAGTAACATTAGCTGATCACAGCGTACACATTGCTTCTTAAATAAGTAGTAGGCTAAGATGTATATTGTCACGGGTACATTTCATGGCACCACTGTATTTTGCAAACTGAAAATTCAATGTAAAGATTTCAGGGAGTGTTGTACACAGTAGAGTCTGACACTTCTTTCAGTTCAGGGGTTTTTTTGCAAGTGAAAAGCTCGGCATATGTGAAAAGGTAGCCAGCTAGCGAGAGCGAGTTGCGCCGCGCACACTGACAGACACACACACACACATCAGAGACACAGGAGCACAGTGTGAGAGAGTGTTGGAAAGAGTTTTTGACAGCCGTATACATTTTTTGTCACAAAGTGTCACAAAGACTGTGTCAGATCTGTGGTTGTGCATCAGTGTTGCCGCATCTCTTTTTTTCTTGTCATTTTTACACCACTGATTGGAAGCGAATGGAAATTCATTTGTGGTGAAAAATGACCTTTTAAAAAATTCAACAGCAAAATATCTTTCCACAGAAGATATCCTCACGACTGTGGATAATGCGCAAAACATGCTGCCAACAGTTATTTTTTCGTGGCTATTGCTCCGTTTCCAATGAAAGCGGATATCTCGAAACCTCAGGAAATAAAACCAAAACTGTCTGCATGGTTAGAGATTGTCTAGGGGTACGACAGAAAATATGTTTTTTGTCATTTGCGTGGACTGACCCTTTAAGTCATGGTGTCTCATTGTGTTACCCTCTGCAGTGGCAGGTCATTCACGGCTGCATCGGCTCACCTTCAGCGTCATGTGGGATTTGGGATATTGCGCGTCTTTATACAACCTTGTCTTCTCTGATGCATAACGAAGCCGTTCTTCACATCATCCTTACTTTGCTGATCCATCATTACAGCAGTAGCTGAGCACTGCCATGCTTTGCTGCACGGCGTTTCAATCAGCATCAATGTCAGCAGTAAGATTCATCATGGCTGATTGTGAAGGTGTCTGCGTGTGTGTGTGTGTGTGTGTGTGTGTGTGTGTGGGCACACGTTTATGTGTTGGCGGGCGCCCACGTTGGTGTGTATGCAAATGCAGCTGTAAGACAGCTGAATGCCTGTGCTTTACTGAGAGCTTGGCACCATGGGAAAATGAAAAGACCAGGCGAATAATGACAGATTTATAATTACAGAATCTAGTGTTCAGCGCTACTCAGCAGCAACTGTCTGGGGAAGGCAATCTGGGTGTAATTTCTGCTGATCAGGCCTGCCACACACTTAAGGGTCACACTACACGTATACCAAAATACACACACGTATATATATGCACATGCACGCAGGTGTACGTGTTCTCTCGCTCTCTGTCATTTGTGCAGATGTCGCAGACGCAAAAGAGCCCACACAGACTCACACACACACACACACACACACAGACACCCAAACACAGAATGTCTCACTTAAATTTGACTGAAAATTGTGGTACGACTGCAAATTGCCCGGTTAATTTGCGCGAGCTAAAAGCATCAAGTAAGCGCCTGATTCACTGGGAAATGAATGCATTACAGTCTTCCACAAAAACACACCAGCAATATCAGCTTTCTGGAAGGAAGTAACTGATTCAAGATACAGAGAAGACAAAACAGCACTAATTTAAACGCATATGGATGTAAGCAGTAATTTGCCAAAAACAAAAACAAACACACTTTTAGTTTTGCTTTTACGTAAAAAAGCTTTTCCAAACTTGAACAACTCACACTTAAAGTAATCATCTGTTGTAAGCAGTAAATGCATTCATTTTAAGCTAATCAGTGATTATAACTTGCTTGTCGGAAACAACAGAGAATTTCCATTTGAAAGTTATGGAGGCCACACTTTAGTGCTCAGCAGTTGTTCTCATCTTCATCAAGATCATTTTTAGAATTTCAAAGCCGAGTGGGTTTTGTTGAAGGACATTATAAAGACACGGTGCAATACCAGAAACAAGCATTCTTCACTGACTTTTTGTCGCCAAGCTGTTTCAGTGCGCACTATGATCGCACCAGCTTAGAAGTTATTATTTTCCATTTAAGCTTTTTTCAATGTTATCTAAAATAAATTATGTATCTGAAAGCTCAAGAATGGGGACTGTTTTTTGTGCTCTATTTTCCTCTGTAACACTAAAATGTGCAACTTTGTTATCTACCATTTTTTTCATTATTAATAGCTTCCTGCCATTGTAATGCGACAATGCATTTGTCAATCAAGCCTTCTGTGCAGCCTGTCTCTTTTTGCAAAGTTAAATCCATTTGCTATTGTGTCAGATTGAATGTGCCAAAACCCAGTCTGAACAGGATTACTATGCATGGTCCAACATCCTGACTGAGTGCAAGCTGTCCAGTTTTTCTTTCCGTCTCATTTTTAATCCCTGAACGAATTTCGGTGTGTCCCTCGCAGTCAAACACACACATAAGTCTCTCCGGAATAAAGATGCACTCATTTTCATTAATATTTAAGATCTCATTTATTTTAGATCTTGACATAGATGATAAATAAAATGCCAGGACACTTGCTACTCTAATATTATTCCTTTTGCTGCAGGTGTGTTTGCAACATCGACTGTTCCCACATCAGCTTTAACCCGGTGTGTGCCTCAGACGGCCGTTCCTATGACAACCCCTGCCAGGTGAAGGAGGCGTCCTGTCAGAAGCAGGAACGCATCGAGGTCAAGTACCTGGGCCACTGCCAAGGTGAGACCCACAAACACACACACGCGCATGCATACATTAATTCCAGAAGACACAACAACACCTTCACACATGCAGCGGAAGCCGTCAATCTGTCTGGCAGGTGTTCACTTCAAGTTGAAGTGAGGCCACGGGGGCAAATGAGGCAGCTTGCAGAGCTGAATGCAGACAGCGTGATTCCATATCTCCCTCCATTTCATGATTACAGATATTTTCACTCAATCATATTTTGGAATAGTGTGCAATGATAATCCTCAAAGCCCCACACAGCCTTCACTGGTATGTATATTGATAATTTTTCTGAATGGTAATCCCCCCCCTTTTTAGTCTAGTATCTTTTATTTGGTGCAGTATTTGTTAGTAACCGTTCCAGGGGTAAAGATATTTTATTAATTAAGCTCTGTGGTTTTAAATCCCTAAACTGAGTCATATTGCTAATCCACGTGGAAGAAGACAAAGGCACATACAAATTATTCTATACAAATGAGTCTTTTGATTATGTTTTTTTAATTTGAGGTATGATCCACCAACATCTTAATTTCTTCTTATTTTGAAACTGCAAGATATGGCTGAGACTGTCATCAGGTGGAAAGAGAGGCAAAGACTTATCCAGAGTCGCAATCCAGGGAGGTGTTCAAATCTCAGTTGTCAGCGGCTTTTATTGTGTATGAGTAAATTTGCAAGCATTTGTTCGGCTCTGCATCCACCCGGGACAAACAGGACAATTGATCGAGATGTTGGAACCAAGACAAAGGCTTTGAGAAGTGATGGGGACTAAAGCAATCAGGGCTAACCAGTTCTGGAACACAAATAGAAATGTTACACATTACACCCTGTGGGTCGGACCACCCTGATCGATTTGATTACGCCTCCACGCATTCTGTTTCAGTCAGGGAAAGTGGAGCGGGAAAGAAATATCATGAAACTGAGGAATTTAGTCCTGGGAAAAAGTAAACCTCATTTACAAAGCTAAGATTTTTCATTGTTCATTTGAGCACTTGGCACGTGGCATGTGTTGTCTCACTAAGACCTCAGGTTGTCTTTGATGTGTGGGGCTAGGAACATTTTAAGGAGGAAGAAGGAGAAAATAAGCTTTTTTGTTGCATCTCCAGGTCATCTTTCTCTTACATGGATGTCAAACATACAAGACTCTAGCTTCTGATTTCACCTGAAACGCTAATTTGTTTCGTGCGTTTTATTCTTCCTCCGGTGTTCTATAAGCAAATAAATCCAAAAAATCAATTAAAAGTCTCAGATCCAGGCACATTTCTTGCTACAATTATTGCATCATTAACCTGGGAAACACTTTCACACACTCAGTTAGAGGGAAAGAATTCACTGACCACTGAAAATAATCAATTACAATAAAATGATAATGATTGGAAGGTGATTTTGTCTAGCCTTTATGAAAAGAGAAATTCAATGCAGAGTCAATAATGCGAGCAAATTTCCTCTGATCTTTTGTGGCCAGCTCTGCTCCATTCTTCCCTTTGTTCAGGGTAATACATTAGGGGAGATGGTTTCTGACTTTTGAAGAGAATAGTTCACATTTATACGCATTAACTAGGCAGGCGCACGCACCACATGAACCCTTTGTTGAGATGATAATTCACATTCAACTCTCTTCACCTGCACTGGCATCAGTTTGACCGTATCCGTAATGGAGGGGGTTGGAGCTGTAGGAGAGGTTGTAGTGACCTGACATCAGTTTGAATTTGTCTTTGGCCTTTCCAGGCGACATCATAACGGGGAACAAAGGCGGAAATGGACACTTCACACGGACCGACCTCACAGGTGAGTGCATGTACAACTGGCAAATAACATGTGCTGCCACTCAAAGCTGCATCAGCAGCGCGGACTGAGTTCCGTCTGTCGCTCTCAGACTTCTCTCTCACATCATCTTATTTCTGTCCTTGATTTGTTTTTACCTTTTTATTCTTCATCTCGTCCTCTCTTTCTTACTTTGCTGTGTCTTTCTTGTACAGTGTGCTAATGTATGTGCACAAGCGGCCACGAGTATATTTATGGATTGTGTTTGTGTGTGCACGTTTACGTAGTAGAGGAAAAAGAGGATCAGAGGAAAGGGCTGGCCCGCGGCTTGTACATCCCCTGTCCAGATCACTACAAAAACTACTGCATCCACGGAGAGTGTCAGTTCCCCAGTATCCTGGCCCAGCCCTCCTGCAGGTACACGCACACACGGACATACAATATTACCATGTTTGTGAGGACACGAGACGGGTAGGGATAGGGCAAACAAAAAATGATACTGATACTGCATATGATATCATTACCTAAGTATTTTTGCCTTACATCCAAAGGATCAAGGATCATAAAGAGGTAACAAGAAATCAACCGAGGACATTGCAATCATAGTATATGGTTTGCATCTTAACCACCAGAACATCCATTGTTTGACACTATTTAACAGTTAATGCCACACTATTTAAGGAGAAGTTTTGAAAATACGCTGAGATGGGACGATCAATTATTAATTCATGTGTTGAATGGATTTTTTAATAGCTAGCAATCAATAAGGCTATATTTTTAGTAGCTAATTATGGGCTACAGTGCATGGATCCTTATGTAGCAATCAATTAAATTATATTAATCTTAGCTATTATTGGCTACAATGTTTTTACGGAGTCACTCTTACTGTAGCGTGGCTATAAACAAATCCTACATAAAGCAAAAGGACTGCAGACACCAAAGGAACGTGTGTAATTTCAGAAGGCTAATCAGTTTTAAAATTTAGAAAATGCTAGGGAAGTGCTGGAGCCTTATTTTTTAATCAGGCGTGTTTATCTTGTATGAATACAAGCATGTGTGCTGAGAGGGGGAAGTGTTTGAGATCCAGCTGTTGACCAGTCAAATATGCTGCTCTGCTTCACATTAATCCCATGTTGGATTTCTCACTGCTAAATGAGGATGTTGGGGGTTCCTTCCCCACATATTATGAAGGTTGTCTCAGTTTGGTTTGCTGATGAGAACCCACACTTTGTTGCACCGTCATCATGCCAATGAAAATACTTGGCTGTAAACACACCACCACGCTGCTGTCACCGTCACTGATGACTGACACCTCGAGTGTATCATCAGCGAATTCCAAGACGCTATGCAATACTTTAGTATTGTTTACAGCAGCAAAAAAAAATGTTACTTTAAAAACAGTATCATTTGCAAGTGATTGACATCAGTACTGCTAGCAATCTTCTACTTGTACAGTTGTGCCAATCCTTAGTGAGGACCAAACTCTAAACACTATCCTTAGAGCTGCTCTAACTGGTTTTATATTAACAATGGAGGAAATTACTAATTACTTTAAAGTGGTTCATAATTATATTTTGGGGTTGTACCAGAATAGGTTTACATGGTTTAATATTCAAAAAACACCTTTTTGAATAACACTTTGTTTTTCATACAGCACCTCACCCTGTGTCTTCGATTTTTTGGGGGGAGTTACACATGCTGCAGTACCTAGGTAAGGACTGCTAGCCAATCAGAAGCAGACTAGGGCGGGTCCAAGGTAGTGTGATCCAAAACAAAGCCGGTTCTGTTACACACATAATATCCTTTTGCTAGACACATACAGCCACGTACAGGGACCAAATACACTGTTGGTTATCGACCACAGCCTCCAGTAATAAAGCAACGTAAAAGCCCTTAAATGTCCTTAAATGTCCTTCATTCATCTTTTGCTGGGATCTAGATGAACTATTGTTGGCAGTCCTATGAAAGTACAACACAGCCGGTAGAAAAACACCAGGGGTGTTATCAATTTAGCCAAACAGCAAGTTAGCCTAACATACAGTAAGTAGATTTCCGACATAACATAACAGCTTGTAATCATAAATTCACCTCCACCCTTGAAACACGGTTCTAAACACGTTTAGCCAGACATTGTCTGTAATAATCCCTCACTACACGGGACACCTGTGTGCGCACGGTTTAGCCTTCAGTCAGTCTGTGAACTGTGATGGATTTTCCCATTGGTTTTCCCTTCTAAGTTTGGCTAACCTGGGGCTTTGTTTCTTGCACCGTGAATGTACTCACTGGTCTCGTAAGCATAGAAAATACAAGAAAATGCAAAAAAACAGCAAATACAGACACACAAACACAGAACAACAGGTGCATGTGACAGTATACAGTGCACACACATATTCATGAAGCACACGAAATACGCTTGAACACAGGCAGCACAAACATGAATTTATATAAAGGCGCAATGAGGAATGATATTAAAACCCACCACCAACACACACACACAAAACATGTTTGCCACTCAGGTCTCCCATCTTTTACAGCCTGAAAGTGTAGCAGCCAGGGGGTCTTGATATCGCTCGCTCCTTCTATCTCTCTCCTGTCTCTCTAACCTCGCTCGTCCGAGCTCCCCCAGCCAGACATTCTTCTTGCATACAGAACAGTGCTTAGCAGAGCGGTTAGTGGGAAAGGTCTCTGCTGCCCCCTACTGGTTGCAGGAATTGGAGGTTGTATCCTAATGAGACGGGGAGCACAGTGGTCGCTATGGGAATGGTGCATGTCTGTGTGTGCTCATGTGTGTGGAAAGACAGCACAAACCCCAACCAGAACAAGGCTGCAATGTTCATCTTACACACTGTCAGGTCGAAAGACATAGAGAATGTGAAGGAGACTTTGTGTGTGTGTGTGTGTGCATGTTAGTACCGAACAAGGATATGCAGGTGTTGGTGGGTAACAACCTCCCCAGAGACAGGAGAAGCAGGTAAAGGGATGGAGAGGGAAAGAGATTAAAAGGGGGGACCATTTTAGCTCCTCTCTGAGGACAAAGATCGTCTCCATTAGTCCCTCTCTCTCACTGTGTGTGTGTGTGAGTGTGTGTGTGTGTGTGTGTGTGTGTGTGTGTGGCTCTCCGAGATTACGTCCACACTAAGCTGGTTAAATCTGAAAACACTATGTAATAACGATCTTTAGCAAGTGTTTTTTGTTTTTTAAAGATCGCCAGCTAAACAGCTCTGTTGATCACAGCCAGCATCTGTTAAGGAGTTCACATATCCCAGCCACAATTGTGATTTAACCAGACAAATTTCTATTTCATGATCCCAAAATCATGTGATAAATGCAGCTTCAAGACAACACCTGCATTGTGCAACTGGCTATTCTGTATATTAATAATGAGTGATCGCAGTGTTTTAGCTTAACTTTAACTTTAATAACTTTCAGTTATTGCCATAAAAGTGTGTTGGTGAAAAGACCAAGATGGTGAGTTAACTGAATCCCCTTCCTTAATGTTGTCTTCACTATTAATCAACTGGCTTCTGTAGCCCTGGTTTTACATTATTGAGGAGGCGCACACGAGCTACGGTGCAGCCTACAATGTATTTACAGCAGCGACGTAGGTAGGTTCCGTAGCAACGTAGGTAGGTTCCGTAGCAACGTAGGTAGGTTCCGTAGCGACGTTGGTAGGTTCCGTAGCGACGTTGGTAGGTTCCGTAGCTACGCCGTGAGCCCTTAACGCACAAATTCTATTCCATCTTTAGTGTGGACAGAGGCCCAAAACAAAGAGACAATTATGCTTTTTTTTTTTTTTTTTTTGCTGCGTAGTGTGAGCATACTCTCTCTCTCCCTCCTTCCCTTGCTCACTGCAAACCTTATCAGTCATGTTCATCTAAACAGTCACAGCAAGGAAAAAGCACAGTCACTACACTGTCACACAAATGCATTGTTCCACCACAATGTCAGCACCACGCAGGTACTGATGTTTCAATTAGAAACACAAAAATAATTAACCTGTTAACCTCTCAGTGCAAAGAAATGACTCTCTTTCTCTCTCTTTCTTCTTACTTGTGTGTGTGTGTGTGATCTCAGCTGTCACTCGGGTTTCAGAGGCCCCCAGTGTGACATCAAAGAGTACAACGTGCTCTATGTGGTGCCAGGCTCTGGCAAACTGCACTATGTCCTCATCGCCTCTATCATTGGAGCGCTCCAGGTGGTCATCATCTGTGTGGTGGTGCTCTGCATTACCAGGTGAGTCATGCCCTAACAGACACACACGCATAGACGCGCGCACACGCGTTCAAACACAGCTTACTAATGAGCCTGGGAGCAGTATTTTCCATGTTGTGTGGAAGAGTCACAAGGGGGCCTGTGGAGCTCCTGAGCCTGGAGGAAACAGCTGAACGGTCACCTTGCTTGCTCCACAGAGAGAAAGCAGTCACTTTCCCAGTGGACACACACACACACACACATATCTGAAAATGTGCATCATGTGCGTACAAGCATAGCTACAGAGATATCTGTGTAGGCAAGCATACACACTTTTGTTTGAACAGGCGTTTTGTATTCACAGTAGAAGCCCACCCACTCACACACACACACACACACACAGATATATAGCCTGCAGCTTGTCTGCCTCCGGCTGACCTAAGCAATTTATGACATTTAATAAAAGATTTTAAAAGAGTTTTGGCCGGGACGAAACTGCTCCTCTGAGCAAAGGACGGGGGAAGGAGGAGGCACAAAATGAGAGTGCGAGCAGTTGTAAAGGGGCAGGGCGAAAGGGTAGGGACAGAAGATAAAGAAGGAAAGAGAGAATTATAACGCTGTAGCTACTCTACCATTAATGTTTCCTGCTGCTCAGCGATATTCATGTAAAGCAAAAAAAATATTTAAAATACTCAGCCACGATACGTCATGGGGCTCTTAATTGTTACTGTGTCTTACAGAGTCTAGTGAATGAACAAATGTGTAAACGAATGACGTACATGTTCATGTTTTGTGTTTTATGGATGTTGCTAGGGTTTGTATGTGATTTCCACTTGTTCTAAAGAAGGGTTTCACTGCAAGATACCACATTGTTACCACATAATTCGATATTTTTCCTTCTGTTGACAAATCCTGTGTTTGACGGTGTTCATTGTCATGGAGCAACATGTCACCCAGAGCAATGGTGTGTTTTTGAGCAACAAAGGAACTCTATGGCACAGAGCATTAAGATATAGCAGTCTTTTGCTACACAGACAGTACTTAGCAGGATCAGTTCATGTTGCTTTTGTAGGGTTTGTTCACAATAAGAAACATATTGACTATTTCCAACCTTATCCTACTGAGAAATCATTTCACTACAACGATATTGGGGTCTATAAAAATGTCAGAATTGCATCAGAATGATCTTTCGCAGCGGCAGATTCTCACAGTAGCATAGCTAATCTCACTCACCTTCGTCCTTTTACAGGAAGTGCCCACGGACCAACAGGATCAACCGGCAGAAGCAGAACAATGTCCACTTCAGTTCAGAGAACACCATGCGCGCCTCCACTCGACTTATCTGAGCCCAGACACACCGGACAGAGTCCCCCCTCCACTTTACGGAGCGCTGCGGCGTTAGATGTTCCCCCATGTAGGCCAACCCCTGAAAACTAGGATCTGCTACCCCTCACTCCTCGCCCTCTCTCCCAGTATGAACTTTAAGAATGCCCAGGGGGGATGGTGGCATAGCAAAGACAGAGCTGGCGTACCAGACAGTGATGAGACTCACAGGTGGGGAAATGTTGTCATCAGTCGCCGCCAAGCCCGCAGTTGCTCGATGTGTCTCCTTGCACCTTGTCACTTCTGCCCAGGGTTTTTCTGAAAAACAGAACCACGAGGTGTTGGGTGGG
>CM022488.1:23207246-23362657 GCA_011952105.1 Coreoperca whiteheadi
TTTTTTTTTTTCCTTTTGGGGGGTTTGCTTTTTGGTGCTTTTCTTCTCTTTTTTTCACATCTGGTGGTGAAAAAGAGCGGGGGGGGGGGGGGGGGGTCGATGAGGATACTGAATGTGAGTGTGTGTGTGTGAGTGTCTATTAGATGTGTGAGCTTTGTTAGAGGCAGGCTAGCCGGTGTCTGTCGTTTGTAGATGAGGGGTTAAAGCTAATCGGGGTAGTGCAAAGCAGGGTAACAGGCTTTAAATGAGGGGTGTGTTGTCTGGTCTGGGAGGGGGTAGTGGGGTGGGAGGGGGGTTCGGGGCTACACGTGATGCCTTGCACCTTGTGTTATAGGAGACCTTTGACAGAGGGCACAATGTTAATTTAGAGCTCTCTGTTCGGTTGTGACGATGACGTCAGCTTCTGTATCTTGGGTTCTATTTACAATAGTTATTACTACATTGTCTTGATGGGGTCATTTTTCTGTAAATGTAAATAAATAATTTATATCACGAAATGTAACCTGCTGCGTCGGTCTTTGTTTGTGGTGTGGCAAACCTGTTTCAGAATGACTAAGCAAGGACTTGTAGTTAATAATTATTATTGTCACAATCATGTTGTTCTCTAGCGTACAAATAATTGAACTTCTAAATAACACATATATACATATTTACTGTCCATACAGTTGTAATTATGTCAATCATACACAGTAGCCGAGATGTCGCTCCTTAAATGATGGAACAAAATACCTACATTTGGGTTACAGTTCTTCAAGAGGAATAGATGCAGAACTCATCTTGCGCTCCTCAAAGATCCAGTATCTGAATTAGGTTGTGTTTGCTTTTTCAGTGGTGGAATGTAACTGTTATTTTACTCTTTACTACTCTTTCCTTCACTTCATTTTGAAAGAACTGTTTGTTGCATTGAGTATTTCCATTTCATGCACCTTCATCCTTTTACTCCACTACATTTCAGAGGGAAATATTGTACTCTTTTCTTTTTACTAGCTACTTTAAAAGTGATGGCTTTTTTTCCCCACACAAAACAAATGAGAAGCTTTTAGAATGTGATGCATTTGTAGATTAAACTAACCTGCAGTATTAGAAGTTAAAATTGGCCTCACCTTGACCGACTACACCAGTAAAATTCTCACATTAATGCATCAGCAAAATAAATCTAATAATAAAATGTATAATAGTATAAGGCTAACATAAGCCATTTTCTGCATTGATTACTTTTACTTTTGATAGATAGGCCTCCATTTAGCCAATAAAACATTTTCAAGGCAGGAATTTACGTTAAAGGTAGTATTTTTTGTTTACTTCAGTAAAGGATAGAATACGTCCTCTACCGTTGTGCATTTGTATCCATTTCCAATATGTTTTCCAACAGTTTCTACATCCACATGGTGGCCATACAGAGCCAAAGATATTTATCAAAAATAAGGGGAGCAACAAAACTGGTGAAGTTGTTTTGTGTGGCACCTGGTGAAAATCTGATTTCATTTCATGTGCATTCTGGTACACATTCATATTTTATGAGCACCTATCCTTGACATACTTTCTTTTTTTCCATTTCTCACTGTTGTACATTTTTAACCAGCTTTTACTTAAAAAACTACTTAAAGTCAAGTAGGCATACAAAGAGAGATGGCAATAAATCTCAATCAGCAACATGTGTCCACCCCCACAAGATGGCGCTGTGTTCACCATAACCCGGGTGAAACCCAAACAAGGAACGATTCTGCCCAGTTTGGGTGAGTCGTGCAGCGACAGTGGCAACTGGAATTCATTCACATGTTGTGAATCTGTGTTGGAAGTGTGAGAGGAAAGCGCCAGTTGTCGTGGCCGAGTGGTTAAGGCGATGGACTAGAAATCCATTGGGGTCTCCCCGCGCAGGTTCGAATCCTGCCGACAACGATATAGTTTTCACAGAGCCGGTATGCTTATAGCAGTTTCCACAGGATCGCTCACGCTTTCATCGTCCATGGAGGAATCCCTGCAATTCTGGTAGCGTTGCGTTCCCAGAGATGGCATCGGTTTCGGGTTTGCAGGAAGTTGAGACAAGACTATAAATCAGAAAAACTCCTGTAAATCATTTAAACTGACCATTGTCGGCAAATGCGTGGCTCATTTCAAATGTTTTCAGAAACACATCTCGGTGAACTGTTTTCGTGAAATAAGTGAATGTGAATGAACGAGCCGCCACGTCGGTCCAGCTAGAAATCCGGGAGCCGACAGCCCACGAGTGAAAGCGTTCGTCCAATCAGGTGCAGCCAGGAAGTGTTTCCTGTTGCGCTCCAGGGAAGGAGAGCGCCTGTCAATCATCCATCGTGACGCCTAGCGGCACGCCCATCAAGCGTCCAGTGCTGCGAAGCGGCGCGGCCCCTCGCGTCCAAAAAACGCGCCTGTGGACGCGCACCATTAGGCTAATCATCCACAAGAAGGCTTAAAACTGCAGAATATTTATGGTTGAAATTGCAAACGGATGCCAGGCACACATAAGTCGCTGTATAAACAACAGAATGCAAATGGGACGTTTGAAGTGGTTAAGTAGGATAACAGTAATGTCTGTTGTCATTATGTTTTTCATAACAAAGTTATTTAAGGTTTATTATTCAAAACTGAGGTCCAGAACAAAGGCGTTGGATTACAGTGGTGGAAAGTAGGCCAAATAAGTAAGTACATTTACTCAAGTACTGTTATTTAGTAATTTATTTAACTACTTGCACTTTACTAGAGTGTTTGCATTTTATGTTACGTTTTACTCATATTACATATAATTTCACAGGAAAGTACTTACTCCTCTGTATTTAGTTTGAAAGCCAGTGGGAAGAACCTGACTTTGGATTCAAAACATTAGCTGATGAAACATGCTAGATTACTAGTTTAATTAGTAGTTTAATAATTATAGATTAAACCAACATACTACATACTACCCAACATTATATAACAGCTAACATTGCAATGTTTGCATGTTAACGCAAATTGATTGATTGACTGATTGAATGAATGCATCAGTAATAACATACCAATGCCAAACGTTTTTCCCCAACACTGCCTGGGTACCCATTAATAAAGAATAACGGCATTCATTCACAGAATGAGTTGATGTATTAACTATAGCCTTGCGCAAGAGCAAAGCACACAATACCACCTGTATTCCTCAAGATTTCAAGGTTTTGAAAACATCGAAATCGCATTGCTATTAGAAACACAACAAGACTATTATAATAAAGGGGAAAGATCATAGTTATGATATATGACATTCTCAGGGGCACAGTGGTCATGGGTCATTCTGGCAGACTTAAAAATGTTCCCTGCCTGTTTTTAATGGACCTGTAGGCATGCAACCCAGGCATGGGTTGTTTGTATTGAGGGCTTATATTAACCTATATGCAATAGCCTACGTGTGATGAATCTGATCTAAACAGCCCTGAGAGCATCTCTTTTCTCCTTCTCACCTGCGACATCAGCCTGGTACTTGACCTCCTTAAACCTATTAGGAGGCTGTTTGAATTGAAATACCCAATGGAGAGTGTCTTGTCCCACAGTCCATACTTTCACCTTCATCTCCCTACCCTTTTCCTCCCGCAAATAAAAAAATAAAACGTCAGTCCTCTCAGACTTTGTTCCCTTCAATTCAACCCCTGGGCACACCCCTATTTGTATACACATCCGTGTGTCTGCACAGAGTACCCAGCAGACCCAGTCAGTATAATCCTGTCCGTTTCCTGCCTTCTCCTGTTGGTTTCGGCTCAAATCCAGTGGGCCTGAGACCAGGGAGGAGTAGGAAGGAAATTTCGGTGAATGTCTGAGTATCTGCTCTGATCTGAGGTCGAGGAATGTGGTGAATGCTATCATTAATGGACGGCAAGATCATCCCACAGCTTTGAACAACATGTGACATACACAGGGAAGTTACTTAAAACAGTAATACATAATCAGCTGGGCTGTGGGGAAATCCCACCTTGTTTCCAGAAGACTTTACTCACATTTACTCAGACAGAGTGGGATTTTTTTTATTTCTGCCATCTGTGGGTATGCCATTTGCTGCTATTCCTTGGATTTGCATGATCAAGTTTAAACAGAGCCAAGACTGAGCACTAAGTTTGTTCCAGGAACATCTTGCAAGAGATTGCTCGTGGAGGAGGAACATACTGCACCAGTGTGAAATCTTGGATGCAACTTGAAATTTCATGTTAGTCTTTTTAGATTCGATTTTGACACAAAATCGCTGCCAACAGTGCAGAATGGGCACTTCACAGTGGCCCTGCTGCGTCAAGTCCAAGGGTCTAACTGCAGAGCTCACAACTGGGGACTCCAGGCCTTTGCACACACCGGACAAGAACATATCGCAACATCACTTCTGGGAAATTACCGATGGTGTGGAGAGAAGCACCTGTGATGAATGAAATAACAGCAAAATCGAACCATTTTGCTGAGAGACACGTGGCTGTCTTTCAGGAATCCACACTTTGGGAAGCATCAGGCTAAACGACTGGCCAGGAGAGCCTTCACATTGATTTTACAATCAACAAACTGTACCTCAACTCTTTTGGCAGGGAAGGATTGGTCCATTGGTTTGAAAATTGATGGTGTAGGATACATGAAAACAAGTGCACACACACACACGCACACACACGCAAGGCATTTCCTCACATTCTGAGGGTATGTGTTTAAAGCTCAACACCTCGGAAATTGGTCCATTAGCTTCAGAATTGATAGCAGTACAGAAATAACACACTCCTCTAGAAGTATACACCTTAAGTGAGCATGTGTCTAACACACGCTGGTCTGTCAAAAGGGTCATTTAAAGATCCATCGCCATCTGTTTTGGTCCCAGCATGCCATTTTCCCCTCGATGGAGGCCTTTGATTTAGCGACAAAAGGGTACCAATACTGCCTTCTTTCCCACTGTGCGAACAGACATCCAGTCTGAGCTGGTTAAACAAATCAAACACTGCTGGGCACTCATCGTATCATCATAGGTATGACCACCTGTGTGGGACTGTTGATGGTAATCACAAGCATTAGGGGTCCCGTTTAAGCACTGATCAAGGAACCTGTTTGTTGTGTCTATTGCAGATATTACATAACCTGGAATGAACAAAACTGACTATGAGGTGTGAAGAAGCAGGTGGATTTGCTTAAAAAAAGAAAAAATGGTTCTCTCTTGTAGTTTCTACAAAGCCATGACAGCATGCGCAGATAATCATATTCTAGCTATAACATCAACTTAATGCAAAAAAAACAGGAAAGCTGCAAATGCCTCAGTTCTTCCCCCTAGATACAAATTATTTTAAAGTTCCTCCCCTGGCCGTGATCCCTTAGTGCCAACCCACTGTAAAAGATAAGGGACAAAATCCACAGTGTGGACTGATGTATAAAATCGGTGGAGTTCTGCTTTAAAGTGAAGACCATCTGGAAGCAAATAAATTGCACGACATCGCCGCCGCCACCTCTCGTTCATCTATGTGAGCATGTCAATGTTAGCAAGATAGTGAGCAGCTAGCTTTTTAGCCAGCATTGTGTAAGTAAGCAACTCACAACTTTCTCGAATAATTTGTGACTTTTTGCCAAGCAAAATTCTTTTTTGTTTCCATCTGTAATCTTGGAGGCAAGGAACATACAAAAGAGTGATCCCAGAAACTACAAATAATGATCTCTCCTAATCCTCCTGTCCCACCACTGTCTTACTTTTTTAGTTGTCAGTTTTTCAGCAAGTCATTGCAGAGCCCCCAGGAGATTTTCACCGTCATAAAGGCACACGTTTTAAACTTTCAGTGGTCAGGTCACGTTTAGCCTCCATTCAGGAGCTACCAGTTTTTCAGAGAAATTTCATCCATTGTGTTGAAGGCTAAACCAGGTCTGCCCCCAGCTTACATTTGTGAACTCAGTATCCCTTATGAGCCAGATCACTAGCTGAGGACTTCTAGCATGGGTCTCCTGGGTTCCTGGGTCCTACATCCAAGCTTGACACTGGAGAAACTCAGGCTTGCTACTTTTGTGTCAACCTTCAATACTTCTACACCCATATTTTTGTCTTCATTTTTGCTCTGTGAAGGACTTTGCAACAGTTGTTTTGAAAAGTTCCACACAAATAAAGGTTGTGATCATCAGGAGTATTTCCCCCTCGACGTTATAGCACGAGTCCATGTGAGAAACAATCATTAAAGTCCCCATGAAGTCTGCCTCAAGGTGTTTCACTTGCATTCTTGTATCCTCATCAAGCGGGCACAAACATGTAGCCTGGAACAGCACAGAGGACGATAGGCAGCATGTCACCGTCTTCTTAAGCCAACGGATGCAGTAAGCAATGACAAGGGCTGGAGAGCTTGCAAAGGTGAAACAAAGAGAGGGAAGCAAGATTGAAAGAACTGCTCTGTGCAGGGGATTCAGTGTGTGTGTTAAAGTGTGTGAGAGGTTGTTCCTGCCCAGAATGAAAATGTTAACCATCTTCCCCGCCTTTTTGTATGTAAAAACGCATTGTGGGTTGGTGCTTCAGGTAAAAAAGAACAAACAAAAACTAGTTAGATTGCCTTTAGGAAAAGGAAAGGAACATGCATTATTTACTTTTATGCGGAGATTACGAAATAATCCTACACTGAGTGAGATTGTGTCTCAAATTCAAATAAACTTGTTCGTCAGCTATTCCTGGAAAACCAGTCATCCACCCAGGTAATTTGCCAACATCCAACGGTTACAGCAACGCCACACCCCCTGCTGAAGTTGAAGCAACTCCAGGAAGGTTTCCAAGGATACAAAGCTCATTCATTCAATGATGCGACTTGCAGCGGCATGTTAGTTGACATGATGGAATATGTTGATTGCTGTTTCTGCTGCAGTAGCTTCCCCCATCACTCGTCTCTAGAAAATTTTTACAACTGAAGATTTGATTATGGAAATTTTCTTAGGCAAAACAAGAACATTTCAAACTTAAGTTGTGACTGGAACTGTCAATAAAAGGAGACAGGACATTGAAGGGAGTCAATCAAAATTACCTTTGGCAAAATATAACGACATGAATTACGATTGAAAATGTAATAAAAAATCTGTCAGAATAAGGTCATGCACTAGCATTTATTGGCCTCCAGAGGGCAAATACATAAATATTTTCAAGCTGACTTGTAAAAATGTCCATCCAGCAGCTCTTTTTTAACTCATTCTCTAACAGCTTGTGTGCTGTGACATAATTGTTTCTCTAGTACATTCTATTATGTATTATGTTAATTAGCAGCAAAAAGACCCCTTAAATAAATAGTAAGTGTTTCTACAAAATAGGCAAGGGAATGACAGCATTCCTTCACACAACAATGTACGAAACATGTACCAGACCATCGGGAACACTGGAGGAATTCAGCAAAGCAGAAGATATGTTACAAACAAAAGAAAGAAAAAGGGGAAAGGGAGGGATGGATAAAAGGGGGAGCAGACGAAGGGAAAAGAGGGGGACAGTTGGAAGAATGACAGGATGCGAGCGTCATGTCCTCCGCTCTACCCGAGGGGTGAAAGCGGGAAAAGTCAGAGTTCAAGAGCTAGGAACGGGAAGTCACACTTTCATGTTGACAAAAGTGTGTGTCTCCGAGGAGAAGCAGTGACAGAAAGAGGCGTTAGAAACACTGGGGTTTTCAGTTTTAGGAGGAAGGAAATTTGTTAGGGCAAGTGTGCGCCCAGCACCTCCACTCTACCCCAACAGCCTGTTGAGCGACTAAACTCAAGAAGATGGGTTAATTACCTTCAATGTTGACGTGGGAGAATCTGTCAAGCGCACTTCTGACTACTTGTATAGCTGGTGAAAAGAGCTGTAACAGAAAAATGGCCAACTATGGCTATAATGTCAATAAAAGAACCAGTTTTTTTAAAGGAAGAGTTTGACTTTTTGAGAAATATTTACTTTTTACGTTCTTGCCGAGAGATGGATAAGGAGATTGACATCACCTGTACATCAAATATGAAACTGCACGCTTAGCTTAGCTTAGCACAAAGACTGGAAACAGGGGGAAACAGCTAGCCTGGCTCTGTCTGAAGCAAACAAAGTCCACCTACCAGCACCTCTTAAGCCCATTAATTAACATATCTCTTTTGTTTAATATGTACATACAGAAGTGTAAAAAAATGGAAGTCACTGCACCAGAGCAAGAAATAGTCTGGCGTATAACCCTCCCATATAACAATGTGTTTTTTTTACACTTTGATTTTTGTACGGATTAAACAAACGAGACATAACGTGCTGATCAGTGATCTTTAGAGGTGCGGGTAAGCAGGTCTTTACCTTTGGTGCAGAGCCAGGCAAGCAGTTTCCCCGTTTCCAGTCTTTGTGCAAAGCTAAGCTAACTGTAGCTTCATATTTAAGGTACTGACATGAAAATGGTATCAATCGTCTCATCTAATGCTCAGCAAGAAAGCCAGGTAGTTTGGGTAGTTTTTCCTTAATCGAATCGAGGGTCTAAGGACAGAGGGTGTCGTATGTTACAGATTGTGAAGCCCTTTGAGGCAAATGTGATTTGTGATACTGGGCTATATAAATAAAATTGAATTGAATTGAATTGAAATGTATTTCCCAAAACGTGGAACTATTCCTTAAAGTCATCGGAAATGTTCGTATTGTTACAGAAAATCTGAGGGCAGCAACACTTGTTAAAATAACTTCAGCGAACACTGACATAACCACACAATTTCAAAATAGATGTTTTTATTGAAGTGGTTTGGATCTGAGGAGGACTGTGGACTCTGCCAACATACTTTAATACTGGTCTAAGGTGTGTCTTTTCTGTGTATACATAAAAGCAGTTGCAGAAAGCCTAATCTCAGTTTAAGGGTGTGAATACTTTGTATTGATCTTAGTTGAGATGGTGGCTGACCAAGCCTTTACCCCATCAGGCAGAATCCAATAAAACTCAGGTGTGGGCTTGAATGCTTTCCACTGCAGTGATAAAATAGATTCTTGTCATTGTTCCTATGCAGTAGGTTTTAGTCACAGAGACAAAGCTGCTCCTCTCGGCTTCTGAATATGCACAGACGTCCCGGCACTCTTGTTGCAGCACACCGGCACATTCCTGTTAATCACCATTTGACTTTAAAACATGTAAGACTGAAAGAGTGACTGTGTTACTGTGAATGAAATATATTTACAGCGATGGTGACAAAGAGAAAGACTGAGAGCGAGAGACGAGGGCATCATGCCAGGGCACAGATGAGCTCATTGTTGAAACAGGGATTTCCACTTTTCCGTGTCAGTGTGCCCCATACCATGACACAGAGCTCAAAAACAAGAGGAGAGAGGAAAGGGGCGCTCATAGGGCACACACATCCAGTCACACACTAAAATAAGCATATAAGCACACATACATAGACCAGACTTTGGCATAAACAAAATATGGTCCATGATTTATCTCGGCCAACAGCATGGCAGTGGAAAATTCATCTGAGTTCCGGAAACACACAAGAAACACTGGCCTACTGATTTGGACTGTAGTTTTATCTTCACTCTATTGTTTTGTGGGACACACACACAATTTGGTACAATACAAAAACACACCAGCGAGTGCAGTAAACAAAAGTAGCCTTCACACATATTTTGCAAATGCAGCCAGGCATGCACAAAGTGGAATGGCTGGCAGTCACATGCAAACATGCAGCAGTACAAGGAAGGACACGCACTCACACACCAACTCTACCTCCATTCTGTCAAATAGGGCTAGGCCTGCACGGTTTCCATAGCAACCACGCCCCTCCCTTTGGCTTGCAGGGGAGGTGTTTTGAAAGTTCACAGCGTGTGTGTGTGTGTGTGTGCAGAGAGACAGACAGGGGCGTGGATCCCGAATCAACTCCAAGAAGTAAAACACCCTGCCTTCCAGTTCTCAGCTGGAGCAAGTGAACAGCAGCATCAAAGAGTTAGTAAAACCGCAAATAATTATTTGCGTTTAGGTGAATTAGGCCCACAGCCTTAAAGCGGGACATTTCACCACCTGTGAACCATGGAAGAAGACGCGTCCAACGCCGAGCGCAGCAGCGTCTCCGACAGCACCCACACTGTCCCGCAGCAACAGCCCGAAAACACGGAGATCCTCATCCCGAGCTTCAGCCCGTCGCCCTCCCCGTCCTCCCCGACCGGCACCCTCTCCCGGCTGGGGTTTAAAAGTCCGACCAGCCCGACTGCAGCCGCGCCGGGAAGCCCGGTCGACCGCGGCCAGGTGAGCGCCATCACCGTGGTGGCGCTGCTGGACAAGCTGGTCAACATGCTGGAGGCGGTGCAGGACAACCAGCAGCGCATGGAGCAGCGGCAGGCCGACCTGGAGGGCGCCGTGCGGGTCGTGCAGGGCGACGTGACCCGGCTGTCCAAGACCCACGTCAGCACCTCCAACAGCGTCAGCAAGCTGCTCGAGCGCTCCCGTAAAGTCAGTGGGCACCTGAAGGATGTGAGGGAGCGCCTGGACAAACAGGCCGTCCAGGTGAAGAAGCTGGAGGCAAACCACAGCCACCTGCTGAAGAGGAACCACTTTAAAGTGCTCATCTTCCAGGTGAGGGGACGTGGTGACAGAAAGAGAAAGAAACATAGTAGCACTCTATGTTTCAAAGACGTATTACAGCCAACATAAATATTGCATTGTTATGTTGAAATTTTAAGTCCAGTGTACACTCATGGATCACTACTCAGCCTATGAAAACAGTTATTAAGGCTCTGGAGGGAATTCTCCAAACTCTGAAAAAATAACCCGGATGCCATCGTGATGTCATTGTGATGTCATCAGGGTTATCCCAACTTAGGCTGGCGACTTAATATTTAGCTAATAGATGCCTGTGTTACAAACTGGAGGTGTGGGGTTTGAAAAAAGTGTACATTTAGGAGGCAACTTGATAGCATCTAATGAAAGACTCTATCACGTTGCATTGTGGGAAATGTAGGAACCAGTGTTTTCTACCTGTTTTTAGGTTTAGACATTTTTTTCATAGGATATATTTGCATCATGAACTCCTATGAGGACTCACTCTTGCGTGTATGTGTGTGTGTGTGTGTGTGTAAAAGTCATATTTGCATTCACATTTGATTGCAGAGGTGGGCGTGTTTGGCAGTGTGCACATTTCTTGTGTGCCAGCATGGCAGTGAAATGTGATATGCTTTAGGTGAACAGCACTTCATTACATTTTCAACACTTAAAACACGTTGAGCAGGACTCTACTGGCAACCTGTAGAGCTCAATTGGCAAAATCATGTGCTGAGCCGTTTGCTGTTTTCTGACTCTGGAAACACATTTCAAGCACACCACTACTAATAGAAGTGTACACTTTATATACACGAGGAACGTGATCTGTTTTCTGAATATAAATTAAATTAATTAATAATAATTAAGATCTGAACAATTTTCATACACAAACATTTAAGGCTCTTCCCGCTCATTTGTGTGTGTGTGTGTGTGTGAGAGAGAGAAGAAGGGTGTGTCTGGGAATGGAGGTATTGAGGATAATAGAGGAGGACTCAGACACTGCCTTTGACTAGATCTGTTTACACCCCACAGTCATAATTCTGACAGACAGATGGCTTTTGGGTGGATTTACCACTTCAACTGCCATATCACACCTTTGAGGGGAAAACTCTTTACTGGCACTGAAAAAGTGATAAACCTTCCAATTTCCCCAGGAAATTATGAGTGGAAAGTATGAGGAATGTCCTTACTTAACCCATCTCTCACGTATCTCGAAATACAAATAGTATAAACTTCTTCCGTTTACACAGCATGTACAAGACAGACCATAACTACAACCTGGATTCTTGATATGCAGATACAATCTGAGTTTGTTTATCATGCGGTTGCCAAGCAAGATGAAAGTAGCTCCATATTGTATTTGACGGCGGCATTTCCACTCGACCAAAAAAACATGATCTAGGCGTGCTCTCTGAGTATGCTTCTTTCATGAGTAAGTGCATGGTTCTTCATGCTTCTGTGTGTGTGTGTGTGTGTGTGTGTATGTATGGGTGCGTCTGAGCGTGTGCGTACAAGTGTGTGCCCAGGCAGCAAAAGGGGGGCCATTGTTGACATAGCCAGAGCCACTGAAAGCTCTTAACCGCCGTTGTTATCTGGTTTCCCAGGTACTGAGGCTCTGTTGTTCAAAAGCAACAGGTGCCAAGACCTTACCCTGTAGAAGGTGGCTCTGTGTATCTGTGGGCGAGGCATTGCGGATGGATGTGATTGAATCCCCGGTCAGTTTTTATGTGCTAGTGTCCTGTTGCTTTAGAGATAGTGAGAGTGGACGGCGCTGCTTGCTTTCAATGCATTGTCAAATTCCACACATCCTTTTGGATTTTTCACCTTATGTTTTCCTGGCTGCAAACATCCATTCCTTTTTTTTCCCTCCCGTCTATGCATCACATGAATGTGTTTAACCAGTGTTTTGTACTCGATCTTTATTAGATTAACATTATTAGAGCTTGGAGGAGTATACTTTAAAGTTTACTGTATGTATTATGAGTGTTGTGCTGCTAACAGGCTCATGTTAAAAGTGCTGATCTGACTTCTGCTGAGATGAGTTTTAAAACAGTTTTTGAGTCAAACTAAGAGCGGTGCATTTGCAGACGGGTGTAGCAGGGCCAGGTATAATCTCAAGGGCGTGTGTGCACAGCATGTGTGTGCGTGCAACTTGCCCACTGGATGTTATGCTGATCTGTTGGGTCAGGTGTATGCAGTTACAGAGCTGGTAAATGAGACTTGACGGGCCTGAGGGGAGCGGGGAATAAAATAACTAAGAGCAGCCCTTGTTCCTTCTCCTCCCTGAGCTTGTGTTGTCTCTTTTCGGTGCCCATCACTTTCTGCCTCACCTGATCTCTTTTTTTTGCCTCCAGTATTTTGTCTTTTTCTTGATTTTTTTTTTCCATCTGCTGTTGTGCTCTAATTTTCTTGTCCAATATCTTTTGGTTTATGTTTAAATGCCCAACCATTTTTCAATTCTCATTATACAAACTCCAACTTGCATGTGACCACTTTTTCTGTCTTTGGTCAAGCCACCTGTCCCGCTCCCCTGAAACTACACGAAAGCACATGCTGCTCGCCTCACGCTACTCGTTGATAAAGCACATTTGCTGCACACCCAAGAGCCGAACTCCCTTTACCAGCCCTGCAGCTATTGGCCGAGGGGCCCTCCTCCTCCCCTCCCCGCTCGACAAAATTGATCCAGAACACTCATCACCCTGTACGTGCCAGCTGAGGTGGAAACACAGAGGGCTTCTGAGTAAACGCCCACTGTTGCACAGAGCAGGGGTCTACACCAGCTCCGGGCTTTGGCCACTGTTGGTCAGAAATGACAGCACTGTCTGCCGCTCCGCTGCGTTCCTGTGCATAACGAGGACTAATGAGGACTTAATTACCATGCTTGGGCCTTATTTGTTTGTTTTTTGTGCGCCAGTGCTTTTCCTGTCTCCACATGGCCCTCCCCATCGCTAGGCCTCTTCTCTTGCACACACACACACAGATACACACATTCAGAGCACACACAATTCCCAGCCATCTGAGATTCCAGTGTGTACAGTCAGTGTAGAAACTGTTTTTGGTGATTACTGTGTGGAAAGGTGAAATGCTTTGTGTTGGATTGCAGTTATTTTCTTTTTCTATTACTTCACGTCACACTGATTAATTTCAAAGGCTCATCACCTGAGAGTTTAAATATAAAAAATCACCCAGGAGCTCTTATAACTTACCTTATTTGCATCAATGTGGCATGTTACACGAAATACGGCGTATTTGGAATTTCATTTCCTGCGACAGAAGTCATTTATTTGTGAGTAGATCTTAATCCCCCCATCTGTGTTTATTTCACAGCAAAATTTCATTACAACAAACAAGTCAACCACAATGGCAAATTGAATTTGAACGCTGTGAGAATTTCATTTGTTCCCCCACTTTGCACATCAGGGCTCGATTCAGAGTTTTGCTAGATATTTAGCAGTGAGAAGGGAGTCGTGTGTCTCTCGTGGTGGGATGGGAAGAGGATGTTTGGTGATGTTTGGTGTTTTTGGGATCCCTAATCGCAGAGTGGCGGGGAGGGACTACAGTCACACTGTCAAAGATCATCCATATCACACTGCAAGGAAAGAGAAACATGCTTCCCAGCCAAACTAAACACAATAACTGCAACATGTTTCTTGTTGTGCTGTCAGAGTTGTGATGGAATGAGGGTTGTTCTTGAAAACTTGCTTCTTTTGTTTGTCCTTATATAGTTATACATGCATTAAGTGACACTCATTTAATAAGTTAAAGTGAATTAATCGGAAACTTTCCAGATTGTGAAACGTTTCACTCTATCACTACATCCTGACTCATCATTTAGTACAGAAGATGCTTACAAAGGCTTAAAGATTTTGAGATTGAAATTGTGTTTGCTTTGCTGCCAATTGTCATAGTGCTTTTGTATATCGACACTTGACCAAAGGTTGTGACTTAATCTTTCAGCAGCAGGAGCTAAAGGCTGTTTTTCCACACTCCTACTCTAAGATGGAGGACAAACTGGTTATTCTGTTCCCAGCCTCGCCCCAAGCTCTAAGCTTTAGTTTAATGACACAAAGTATTCAGTACTCTGGAGTTAAATATATCTAAATAATGGTCTCCAGTGACTGAATAATAGTCTAATAACTAACTAGGGTTCCTCTATGTCAGATCCATTTTGGTCCCATCTTGTGCATACAAATCAAACTGGACACAACTGAAGCTTTACTACAAGGAAAACCCTTTAACGCCGAACCCTGAAGAAGCAACAGCAAGAGGAAGAGGAAGCTTAGTAGTTGAAAGTTGAACTTGAGTATAGAACACCTATACAACTAGCCTCATCCCAAAAAATATATGCTCTGGTGTACTTAGATAGGAGTATAATTATAGTGCACACATTGCGTGTGTTCAGTGCAGAATCTCCTACTATAAATTCATCCCCATTTCCACAGGTTAGAGCAGGCCGCTGGCTGTAGGCTACAGCTGAGATTTGTTTGTGTGTGTGTGTGTCCCAACCAGGTGATATGTTGCACCAGCTTATAGCCTAAAGCGGTGCTAGCTGTTACATGCATTCAAACATGCTGGGCCTAGATGTAAGCTTAACCCATAGGGTAGGGCAGTTAACTCAAATTAACAGGCCAGTTACTGTAACATTATGCAGCTATTGCCACCGAAGACAAAGACAAATTGACAGAAACAGAAATCCAGAAACATAAAATATACAGAAAAATCAATTGCTGTCCCGGACCCACGGTTACATTAAGAAATACTATGTGGCACGGCATTTTTCATTTATTAATCCTGACTTTATAAGGGATTACAATTTGAGGTGTATGTGTTACTTTACAGTTAATAATCCAGAGACATTTCGACAGATTGGCTTGTTCGTTGTCGGACCAGGAGTTAGATGGTACAGTTGATGTCACTTCTGTGTCTGTGCACTAAGTGCAGAGACAGGCACACGATGTGTTAGCTTTGCACAGGGGCTGGAGGTGTGGGGAGGGGCTATAGCTTCCACAAAAAGAGGAGAAATGAGCATTCGATTAACTCCAAAGTTATGTCCTCGTAGCTGGCGTGTGCCACTGGAAAGCCTACATTGGGTTTTGTTTAGAAATGGAGGTTGCGTGAACTCTTCAGCTTCACTGTGAGGGCTCAGTTAGCTATTGAAGCTATTGGTGGTCAGTCACTAGGCTGCTTGTTGACCATATCTGGTTGCTCGTTAAAACACAATGTCTCAATTTCAAATTCTGCCCGTACTAAATCCACGTGTGTTGGACATATGGAGTTGAATGAAGGCACCTATAGACAAACAATCTAGCTTATTGCATGACCTCATTTTAGACAGGTAGCTAGCAGTTACTTGTTGAGTGTGAGTGACTGACAGCTGTCGGATAGTTAACAATAGTTACAATATACTAGTTAAACTATGTTTGCAATAGACCTTTTTCATGGCAGGCATTTGGACATAGCATAGTAGTAAAAGTACAGGTGTATTTGATATAATTAACTACTGCATTCAGCCAGTTTAAGGGCTCTGGTATTGTATGCTTCATGGAGATGAGCGGTCATTAACGAAATGATTTACAGCTGTGGTTTTCTACCAATGACAAGTCAAAATGTGTTCTGTAAAAAGGCCTGTTATGTTTGGTACGAATCTTGTTTAATACTGTGTAGACCACATATAATGAATATTGCTATTGAAATATGGCAATTAGATATTTTCCTAAAATCATTTAGCCCTGCCAGTGACCACCAGTACACAAGAAGTGACTGTCATGCATTTTGAGATTGAGAAGTATTTGTAGAACTCTGAAGAGTAAAACTGGTCTCAGTGATAATAGTCTAAGATGGCTGCACAGCCTTTAAAGCTAGGGTAGGTAACATTGGAGAAACTAGCAAGAGAGAGATAGCTTTTGAAAGTATCCAACTGAAAAAGATCCCACCCCTCCCTTCAGGCCTCCCTCCAAAGCCACTCCCCCAAAACACATTTTCATGTTTGATGAGTGCACGGGCAGAGTGGCAGGTAGGAAGACAGGCATGTAGGCTGGCCAATCATTTCATTTGGGCCTGCGACAGCCACAAATACTGGATTATTTTTTCAGGGTTTTTTTCAGAGCATTAGAGATTTTGATTTCTGTCGGGATGTCAAGTCAAGTCAAGTTAATTCATAAGCACACTTAAAAACAGCAGATATTGACCAGTGCTGCACAAATTAAAAGAAGCATGCCGGGACAGAATATATGATACAATAACACATCGAAATAAACTATATACTGTATATAACACTCAAAATTAGTAGTGCGTATGAATATATATATAAAACCTCAAATTTAAAAACTCTGATTTAAAAGTGGGTTTTTAAGTCAGTTTTAAAAGTGTCCACTGTAGTTGAGGTCCTGATTTGGATGTGTAGGCTGTTCCATAATGTAGGAGCATTGATGGCAAAGGCTTGATCTCCCCTATGCTTTAATCTGGACCTTGGTACGACCAGAAGCATCTGGTCAGATGTAAAGAGAATTTCCACAAATATAACAAAAATACTTGTGGAATATATTACCTACCCCAGCTTTAAGGCATGCGTTCTAAATGAACATTGACGTTTGTTTACAGTATGGCGTCTTGCTTTGTTATCATTCTTTTTTCCCTTTGGGGGTTCATTCCTCAGATAATCCTCTGGGTTTTCAGAAAACAGAAAATAAAGAGAGGAGAAGAGTGAAAGACATAAATATAGAGAGAAAGACGGTAGGCAGAAGGAAAAACACAAAGTCACAAAAAGTCTGTTTTTGTCAACTAATGATAATACCATAAGAGTGAGTTTGGATAAGAGATTATACTTAAGTGTGCAAACTGTATGGGCAAAAGACATGCAAGTGGATGGGGGAAGTTTTACCATAACTGCTTGCCCTTCTGCCTGAAGTCACATTCAGGTTTGATAAGTCTGCTTAACTGTTTCAGTCTCTGAGGCAAAGGCAGGTTTGCAACTGCATATTCCTAGTGTGAAAGGCTAGTTTTAACCACTTTAATAACACCGAAAAGTGATGATAATGTGACGAAGTCTGAGCGAGCTTCCGCGACGGACTGATAATGTATGATTTGGCACACTAGCTAGACTACTCAAGTTGTGTTTTAATTATGTCGTTTTTATGTCATTTTTATTTGCGTTGAACTAAAAGTTGCTGGTATAAAAGAAAAACAATAATTCCCTGAATTTTACATTTTTACTAAGTAATTGGGACAATACAACAAAGCTGGTATTAGGTGGCAGCTCCTAAGTTTAGCCTTCCAGCATATCTCATGATGCGCTGCACTTCTTCAGAACTGCCAAGAGCACGTATTTAGAATGTTTTTCATTATGCCGCAGGTATTGACAAGGTAATGACATTAAGCTCTTTTACAAACTTGAACTCACTTGCTGTTTTTATTTTGAGCTTTCTCTTTTCTCTTTCGCACTCACACAGCATGACACGTTAGATGCAGGTGGTGACTTATCGAAGGGTTAGATTAAAGAGACTGCTGGGAGTTTTTGGTGCTGGTATTCTGCCAAAGAAGCTCAATTGTACAGGACAATATTATCGGAAAAAATTAAAACCAACCATCCTCTTTTGACACCTCCTGTCATCGCCCTTATTTTCTCTTGTCAATAGACCTCAGGACTCCATCTATGTGTCTGCTCCTTCTTGACTTTTTAAACCCCAGTGTCCATCCAATCTACTTGCCAAGGCCACAACATCCATGGCAGGAAAAGGGAAAACAATAGTCATGTTGGTTCTCAGTGTTCTTATTTCTCTGCATTTAAGTTAAACATGAAAATACAAGATGCCTTGAGATAACATGATGACTTCCCGGCTTCTCTGCCCTTTGACCTCCATACAGGGTAAACATTGTGACAATTGGTGGTAGCCTTATCAAAAATGCTCATGGTATCTGCACACAGCCCTTATCAAACAATGGCTCTGACAAACACAGTTTGGGATTGTGCAGAAGCGATGTGTAAAGGGGGATCTTGGGAGATCTGAACAAATGAGCTGAAGGAGATTAACAGTAAAAGCTGGAGCAACAAGAACTGTAAATGTACAGGAGTGACACTGCTGAGGACATTTTACCTCATCCATCATACATGCAGAGGGGATGGTGCAAGATGAGCAGGGTTTAGCCATGTGATCTGGTTGATGTAGAGGAAGTGCAGTGAGTGACAAGGAGCGCAATGGTCCAGTCAACCATGGGGTTATTATAATGAATGCCAGGCCATAAATGAAATTAATTATGAGAATTGGAGAGAGCATATATCACAAAATATGAAAAGTATCATCATCCCAAGTGCACAGACTGCTATCCTGTAAATTATGGGTTGAGTGAACAAGTTTCTTCAGACGTCCAACATCATCATTTATGTTATTAGGAATAATTGTCACCTCACTTCATTCTACCAGCATGTTACTGTGACATCGTGGCTGAATTGGTTATTGTGCTGTGCGATTACGCAAGCCTGCAAGGCCAGTAAACATGCCGTGTTTTCTTTTGGTGAGGCAGATATGGGAGGGTGTGGATGGGAAAGAATGCCGTAACTTGTTATCCAAAGCTTCATGGGTATTAGGCCAAGAGGCAAAATTTTAGCATACTTGGTATGATGTTGGGCTAAGATCTTAACATTGGTTAGTTGTATTATGTTTAGAATATTTCTATGTACATTCATTAGTGCAAGGCGGTGTATCAACTGCAATACACTGAGTACAGTATAGGCTACATTGAGAGTTTATCATGTTACCCAGTCCCATGACAAATAGCAAAATTCCATTTCCTTTCCTTCGTTTCCTCCTTCCTTCCTCTAGCCACAGATGTCTCTTGGTGCACATTGGGATGGGGGTGGAAGGGGGTGATGTTACGCAACAAGCTGGGTAAGGGGGGGAACTGTAAAATAAATCACTGCATTGCAATGGGAAGGATATAATCAAAACATTTGCCAATGAAGGCAAATTTGCACAATCACGTGAGTTTCAGGTAGACCCTGTACTTTAACTGTTCACTGAATGGATGAAGCTGTGTGTGCGTTTGAGTGTGAGAAAGGGTGCAGGGACTATAGTATAAGGGATAGTGTTGTGTTTGGACAGCTTGAATGAAGGTAGGTTGTATTACAGATGAAGAGGATAAGCACCTTTAGAGCATATAAGGAGGGTGGGAGGAAATTAAGAGAAGAAAAAGGTGAATATTCAGAACCAGAAAGAGATATGTCTTTAGCGCTTTGTTTCACATGTGCCTGACAGAAAATCGGACATCGCTCAATAAAAAGCATCTAAAGCGGTACATTCTTGAAGTAGCATTCAGTTTGTCTGCAATCTCTTTTTCCCCTGTCTTTTTTTTTAAACTAAGCTTCCTGTCTTTCTCATTCTGTAGCAAAATAATTGCAGGAGCTTGACAATAGCAAATGTGTGCACACATACATTTGTGTGTGTGTGTGTGTGTGTGTGTGTGTGTGTGGTATACCCTCTGATTGGTGCAGTTCCCCGAAGGTATCTGACTCACTGTGCCAACACACCTGTACCAACCTCGCCTGTTAGGATTAAGAAAACCTCAATCCGTCGTCTGAAGAGCCAGGAAAACACACCTGTTCAAATTGCTAACACACATATACACATTAATGCAAATCTGCAATACAAACCATTGATGATACAGTATTATGGTTAATATGGGTACATGAGTACCTTTCTGTCTTGTTTTTTTGCATGTGCATATTTATTAGTACATTTATAAGGTGTTTTTATTTGGGGGGGTTTCTGCATGCATATATGTGTGTGTTTTGAATACAAACTTTATTTAGAGTGTAACATAATCAAGCTGGCCTGGAGAAATGTCAAGATATTATAAAGCAAGCTGGTGATTAATGTGATTTAATAGGGATGTTATGCTATTAGATGATTGAGATAAATGTAAAAGACAGTGTTATTAAGGCTGGGCGATTTAAAAAAAAATATATAAGTATTATCAACTTTCAGTGAAAGCGTATTGTGATATGTTCATATTGTGTTATCACTTTTACAAAAAGTGTTGTCCAATTATAATTAAAAAGTCACACAAGTTATTACAATTTATTTTTTTTATGTTCGGGACATCATCTGACACTGATTTATTTTGTCTGTGATTTTGCATGCACATCCATGTATAGGACATGAGAACAAGAGTAGGAGGCTACAGCCATGCCATGCAGCTCTGTGAGGCTGAACTTAAGCACAGGTGTGATTTGAGCTAAATGCTAACATCAGCATGCTAACATGCTCACATTAATAATGCCAACATGCTGTTAAGGAGGTATGATGTTTACCATGTTCACCATGTCAGTTTATTGCACTAGTATGCCATATAAGTTTGTTAATTAGCACTAAACTCAAAGTACAGCTGAGGCTGATGGGAATGTCATTAGTTCAGGTATTTGGAAAGGTCCAAAGAAAGGTCTGGGGGTCATTCCATATGATCCTAAGGAATGTCTGCACCAAATGGCATGGCAATCTTGGTAATAGTTGTTGAGATATTTCAATAAAAAAACAAGATTTGAGCCAATCAAGTGAAAACTTTGACATTCTGGTGGCACTAGTGGAAAAGTCACCAAAGTCATTAGGGTTCATGCATGTAGAAAATTTCCTGGAAATTCATCCACCACTTGGTAAAATATTTCAGTCTGGACTGAAGTGGTGGACAGACTGACATTACCATTCCACTAGCATGGTTAAAAATACATGTATTTGTATACATGTGGATTTCAATCCTATCGCCCAGCCCTAATTATAACAGAGTATATCACTGCCAATGTGTGCATATGCCTGTACGCACACACACACACACACACACACACACAAAGGAGAAAGAACAGATGCAAAAGAAACTGTATGGGGTATCATTACACATGGGTATAAACAGAGACACATACTCACAGAGTAACGTGAGCCCATCTGAGCTCTTTCAATCAGTCCCGCCCCGCCCTGATCTCTCCCTGTTTAAATAGAGCAGGAGACTCCAGATAACTGACTTCTAAGCTATGCCTTAGTAACACCTGGCAGGACTTGCAATTAGATAGCAATTCTACCATGCAACTGTTAAATGAGATCTTGAACTCCATTACATGAGCGTACAAAATGTCTTTGAAGTGTGTGCCCTAACGTAACGTACAGCACACTTCCTGTCACACTAAATCACCTTTGTTTTTTGGTTTGCTCCAAATTTATTTAAATGTTTTCTTTCATCTTGCTCTCTTTAAACACGTTTTTAAACAATGGCTGATATCCACACTCGATCACACACTTACATACACGCATATCACATTCATAGTGGTTAATGAGTGTGTTCTTAGAGGGTACGTTAATTAATGGAGTTCCCAAGAGAAAAGAGCCAGAATGTGAGGTCAACACGCGCACACACCCACACACACACAGACAGGACAGATCTGGGTCAAATGGTATTTAGGAAAATTTTGTTTGTTGTAGCTTGCTTGCCAACATTGTTGGGGGTTAAACTGGGGACAAACTCATTTCACACTATTTTACTATTTGGGCAGCCAAACACATAAACAGTATTTTAAAAGATGTAGAAAATGAGCTGGATGAAGGGGGGAGAAAGGCTAAATGTGATGGTAACAATGGAGACTCTTGCTATTGTTACACACGATACATTTATTGATAATTTTACAACACTGGGTTGTTAGTGTGTGTGTATGTGTATGATCAGTTTAAGAACTCTTCACTTCTAATTGACAAGTGAAGCATTGATGGTATTTATCACCATGAATAACGCCTGAATCAGTCAATAAAACAACTTTTTCTAGTACAGTATGTAGTAGGAGAGCTCAGTTTTCATTGGAGGGCGTTTGAGGTTCAGTTGCTGCCTCACACACACTCCAGTATACTGCACACTGATTATATCAAACATGTTTGAGCCAAATCAGCAAGTCTATGGCATGCCCGGACTGGAGCAGATGTTTCAAGACTGAAGCTTTAGAAACCTGAACACCACCAAACAATCAGGGAAGATTAGTGCGTATTATCAAGGAAATGCTCCACTGAGGGTCAGGAGAGGCCATATTGGCTCTGATTATCTAATCGTGACTGGTCAGATTTAGGTGGGTGTTTAACCCTTAAGCTATCTCACACTTCATGCTCATTTAAACTATTTGACTCGGACTTGAAATGTACACACAGAAAAAGGAGACAAGCATAAGTCTGGATTAATATCATCTTCCTGTAAGCAAGCTTTGTTTGTATTTCTCCATAACATCTAATGCCTAATGCACACTACAGGATTTTAAACATCGGTATACCGCTGTGCTGTTCAAATTACATGGCTTGCTATTGAGTCTTAAAGTCGTTGTGTTGTTCACACTACATGTAACTATGTACAATTTCCGCAACAGGGAGTCACACACTACACAAACTGACAACAACTCTGTCACCCAACGACTCTAACCGGCCCCCAAACCACGTTTTGTCGCGAGAAGTGGAACGGGAAATGGCGCGAAACGATGCGCAAAGCAGGACTTGTTTTGAAAATGGACTTTGAAACAAAATTAGCGTTGCAAGTGGTTTGCAATGATCTGTTCTGAACCCCGAAAAAGAGAAAAAAAGGAAGATGTTGTTTGTCTGTCTGCTGAGATGACCTGGACTCATGCCTTGCTCTCATTGGCTGTAGTTCGTCGTGACACGTAACACCACAGAACGTCGAGTTGGCAAGTGCTGATTTGCCCCCGATCACAGCCCAACCTGTCGGCGAGCTCGTTAACTTGCAAATCGGGCTTAAAATCCTGTAGTGTGCACTAGGCATAACATGTCCACGTACAGTACAAGAGCTGTCACCCACATAGAATTTCTGATTTGAATCTGCATGTACACGTTCAGATCCACACAGTCTCTGTGGGTGGGGCACCCAGATGCTGCTCATTAAGATTTCACAGGAGGGAGCTACAGAGAACAAAACTGAAAGGTAGGATTTAGACTCAAACCAAATCAGAGGTAGTGGTAACAAGAGCTGTTCCCCAAGGTACTAGCGTTGTCTTTTTGGATATTAAGTTACAAACGTGCAGTGCATCACAACTCCCAGCTTCTCTGGGATGTTGACATACCCTAGTGGTTGTTGTTGGTATATAAAAGCTCACAAACTGTCTACATACACAGAAAAGTACTTCCTTGATGTATTACAAGTGCTACCTATAATTAGGAACACCAGAAAAATTGTTTAGAATGATTTAGAATTGACACCAGAAGAGGACCAGTGTAATTTATCAATCCTAAGTAATCAACACTATTCTACAATATATTGTGCTGTAGGTGTATTCAAAAGGCTCTACCTTTACCTTGAAAACATGGCCCTTTTTTTGAGGTTGATGTTGCGCCTTTAAGAACAAGCTGACAGATTTATTAGCATTAAGTGGGAGATACCACACATGCTTGGCACAAACCTGAACTGTGAATCATGCCTGCATGTTTGACATCAAGGCAAGAGGTATTAGGAGTCTGCAAAGTGGGAAAAACAAAAGGGTTTCTGTATAGCGTTCCACTCTCAAGAGCTTCCCATACACTATGAAATTGTTTAGGTGACTAAATGGAGTGCTGTGAATTGCTGACTAGGGTAGAACTAGGGTTAAACAGCAGTTGGACCATCTTGAGTGCTCATTTTCAAATTTACTCAGGTCTCCCATGGACACATGCAGTCAGGAAAATGCATAAAGTTCTAGGAGTGGGGTGACAGATAGCAGGTACAATAAAACTGTCCTTTTCAGCAAAAACACACCGTTGATGATGAATGAGCAATGGACAAGAGACAGGACTCTTCTAGACCATCTGGTTGGCCCAGTCCTTAAGTATGTGTAAATGACACCCCAGGAAAGATGCATTGCACACTCCAACAACCTATGGCATCCTATAGCTTTAAGCGCTGCCATGCATTCTTTGAAATGCTGTCATACTTTAATGCAGATTCCATTGTGTACTGAGGGTGACTGGGGCCTACACTGGTGCTTGATATTGACATATCCTGAGATTAAATATCTCAAATATGAGTAGCTCCACTATTCATCTGTAACTGCATACAGTTTCAATTCTAAATTGTATCCACAAAGCTCATATTCAGAATTAAACACCAACTAGAACCAGCCAAAGCACTGTGTTCCTGTAATCCTAGCCCAATCAGAACATGACTTTATCAAAATCGTTCAGCCCTGTGGGTGCGGAGGCCGTCAATCAGTTCAATCAAGCCTTTCCTGGATTTGATTTGTTGTGGGCAAATACAAGTGTTTGTGTTAAATGTCTATACATAGGCATGTCTTGTACCTATAACTTTAAAACATAAAATTGTGCTGTAATAAGTCAGCTCAAAACCAAGTATCACCTCTAGTGATACTTTAGGTTGGATGTCACAGGGAGGGTTTCTTTAAGAGCATTTCAAATGTGTAGTGGAGTATGTCAACTACTGAAGCTCCAACTTCACTCTCCACTTGCTCGTGGGTGTGAAAGGATGGGGGCAATGGGGGGTGGGAAGTCTAGCTCATAAATCCCCAGTGGAGTGGAACATTGTATATGTATGCGTGTGCCTACATGTGTGTGATTGCATGATTGTGCACAGATGGATAGGCAGCAAGTAAGAGGGAGGAAGGAGAGACTGAGGAGAAACAAATTCAAACATTGGATATTGATTATTTACACAAGTAATGTGCAATTTCACTGTGCAATTTTTGAAACGTGCAATACCTTTTTAACATAGTTTTTAACCCACTTATGTATAGTCAATTTTAGTTTATTTTAGGTTTTCTGTTTTATTACAGTGTGATGCTGCTGCTTTACCACTGTACCCCTGCTGTTGCTAAATGCAATTTCCCCACTGCGGAACAAATAAAGGCTTATCCACTACTACTGAACTTACTGTTCTCCATCTCACTCTGTTTATGGTCAGCAATATGTTCATGGACAGTGGGTTAAAGGCAGAGAGGGATATAAAACAGAGAAAATGGAGAGAGAGGTGTGTGACTCCTGCAGAGGCACAGATGGAATTCCTCAGATGTCCAGAGGAGAAGACCAGGCAGGCTTGCAGAGACTGGTTTCCTCAGTCCTCAGCAGCACCAACCCAACATATGCAGTGTGTACAGGGAATTAAATGCATAAGTATACATAAACATGTTTACAGGGGATATGTGTTTGGAAGTACCCCCTTGATCACAATGGTCAAGAATTCCATAGAAGTCATTGGAACATATAAAAGTGCCTAAAGTCTAACCCTGACCATAACCAAGTCAAACAAAAGTAATTCCTTGTCAAACTAATGCCTGCTTCAAGTCAAAAATGACCGACCTCTTAACCCACTTGTTTCTGTCCTTTTTGTTTTCCCATAGGAAGACAATGAGATCCCCTCCAGCGTGTTAGTCAAGGACTCCCTCAAGACCCCACAACCAAGCCACGATGATGCAGAGTCCACCAACCCTACTCCATCTGTTATGGGCTCTGTTGATGGCTTCCGTGCCCAAGAGGAGGGTCTTCAGACCATTAGTCTGTCCTCAGAGGGGGATGATGATCTTGCAGCACACCATGAGGAGGAAGATATGCTGGAGGGTGAGGACGCAATGGGTTTGGGCACTTCCCGCACATTTGAGAGAAGGGCTGACAAGTTCAAGCGTTCCAGCCTGAAAAAAGTTGATAGCCTCAAGAAGGCCTTCTCACGCCAGAGCATCGAGAAGAAGATGACCCAGATCACCACCAAGATTGTGCCACCGGAGAAGCGCGAAAAAATCAAGAAGAGCCTCACCCCGAACCATCCCAAGAGCCCAACTGCCAAGACCTCCTCTTTCAAGGTGTCTCCCATGACCTTCAATGTCAAGAAGGTCAGAGACGGAGAGGTCTCCACACAGGACATGGGCTCACCTGGGGAAGAAGCCCATGTGGAGATTCCTCCTCTGGGAAGCTTAGATGGAGAGATTCCCTTGGCAGAGGTGCATACCCAGGAAGGCGTTCTAGAGGAAATTCAGGAAGTGCTGAGTCCCTCCACCCCAGAGAGCATGAAGGCAGAGCTGGCAGTCAATGGAGAGGCACTGAGCATCGAGTGCGAGATGAATGGTGATCGTTCTGCTGGCCTGGCAGTTCAAGAGAACGATGAAGATATTGGTGAGGAGGAAGAACAGGAGGAAGAAAAAAAGAAACACAAAAGCCCTGTTGATACCCAGATTCCCACAGCAACGATTGCTGTAGAGCAAGTGTCTTAATGTGATTTGATTTTAGAGAGCATCAATTCTAGTTTTCCCATCCTTTATTTTCTTCCTAAAGTTTCTACATTTATGAACACCCAACAGGCACCAATTATCCCTCCATTGCATTGTCTTTTGTTCTTGTCCCATACACTAGAAACATTTTATTGGCCTTCTTAAAGTAGTCCATCCTTGGGCCATTCCTGTAATACCACCTTTGATTATCACCAGCATAGTCTAACGACTTTGACACCGACACCTAGTTGCATAAGCAACTAGACCTCACAGTGTATCACAATCCCAATGCAAATGCTTCCTAAATCCTATAGCAGGGTTGTCCAAAGAAAGCAACATTCCACCAATGCACCATAACTCACCACCATCAACTGGTGCCCACCTCTTCAATAGCAGCACATCTCCAGGGCGCTGGGCCAACTATCTCCCTCCTGCTGTATTTGTCTGCCTCTGGAGCTCTTTTCCTCCCTGACCAATAGCCTCTTTGTTCTTTTTTGTGAAAAATCGTAAATCTTTGGCAACAGTGGTACTGCCCACAGCCTGTTGAGCAAGTGTGTTGCCAGGTTGTGCAAGAGTTGGAATGGGGAGTTTCTGGGTTTTCAGTGAGAAGGTTCTGGGGTGTTGTGTAGTGAACTAGAGGTTGTTTACTGAATTATTTGGACCTTTGATGAAAAGGCCCAGATCTTAACTAACAGGTCACCATACTTCAGTAGTCCAAGTGGCGCTGTCTTGTCTCCTGTCCTTCACCTGCACTTGTCAAATTGTTTATAACTGCTATAGTGAGATCCAGTTTGTCATTTCCAACTTGATCATACCTAGAACACCAGATGAGTTGTATGTGATATATCAAAATAGTTTTGGAATGTGTGATTGCCAATTGAGTGACTAACAAAAAACCTCCAGGTACTGAAAATAAAAACAGGTATAATTTGAAATCGTTTTATTATAGAGTAGGAGATAGTGATTTTCAAATACCAATTAACACGTTTGTGCTCAAACACACTGCTGCAAATGAAGGACATCAATGCAGGATAGAAGCTGCTCTCGATGGTGAGACATTAGCAACACAAAGAACCTTACAAGTTTTAATACTGACACACTAAGTGTCCCTTTTTACAGCCCTTTGTCTTTTATGCAGGGCAACTTTGTATGTTTATGTACGGGAATTTTTTTGTCTTTTTCTATGTGAGGCACACTACTGTCTAGGTATTTACAACTTATACACCATAAATTAGTAACTTTACGATAACTGCCTTGAGTGTGTGTACTTTATACAGTTATGTTGTATCTGTGAATTTTTTGAGTTACTATATGATACTTGGGTGTTTGTAAGTCATCTTTTTCTTTCAGGCATCCATAACTTGCATGGTGAAATGTTTACTCAGTTTCATATGTTTAACACATAAACAATATCTTATACATTTGCCAGGGCACTCTCGCTAAATCACCTCCGCCTAGATACATGCAAACACATACTCCTACAGTGCCTTTACCTTGCACAAGCTAGTTTAGGTAATTGCACTCCTGAGGGAATGGATTCCTATGTTTTGGTAGATAAGAGTGATGGCAAAGCATGCCTTAAGTGTTTTTTCTGTTCTGAAGAATTCCTTACAGTTATCACTTTATGGTCAACTGTGTGATACCAACTACATAAAAACTGAGAAAGTTTAAGTTTGAAGGAGGTGCAAATGCAGTCAGAATCGTTCACAATCAACTTCACATTTGGAAGTCATTCCTGAAAGGTTATATAAAGTAAGTGACCTTCCTCTATTTGCACACCATTAGTACGTTACTAGCCTTAGTTATAGGTGTCTAATGCCATGACTCCCTAAAAATAATTTAGCAAGTGATACCAGGTGCCATGGATCCAGATACTAGAGAGGTAAAAGAAGTGGATAAAGGCAGAGGACAGCATTCCTAGCTTTGACAGATGACTCCTGCTCAGACCATTTTTCATGCTCTTGGCCTCCTTGTTGAGAGGAAAAGGCTCTCTGGAGCCACAGGTGTTCTGCCCCTGTGGAGGCTCCTGGGCATGAGCTTCTAGAGGAAGGGGGACAAGTGTGGGTGTTGGAAAGTGTGGGAAAAGACTGAAATGCATAGGACCTGAAATACATTGTAGGGGGTATACACACCAGTATCTGGCACAGCAGGCATACCCCATTACATCCATTATACTTCTTCTAAATGAGATAGAGCAATTGGTTCTTAGCTTCTTTAAGTCAAAATATGGTGCCTTAAATATTTTGATATCATATCTTAACTATGCAAGAAAATCATTGTGATACTTTACTTAGGGCTAGTAAACACAGGAGAAAAACCCTGCACATGAAATAGCAGAAATATTTTCAAAGCTTTTTAAGTGCTTTTGTGCATTACAAATTCATCTCCCAGTTTCCTTAATGAGATCTGTAAGGAGAAAATCGACAGAAATTATATCAAACAACTTGTTACCTGTGTTTAGCAAATGTGCACAGTCATTGAGGATTTTTTCTTTTTAATTCTTCTTTGTATAAATTATCTTACCGAAAAGCCATCGGACTCTAGGCTTATGTGTATACTCCATGTACTGTAGAGGTTACAATGCAAGTGGCTTTGAGGTATTTTCTGTTTATTCATGCAAATGGCTTACTTTGGTGATATCTGTCTGCTAATGTTTAATATCTAGATTTGTGTAAAAGTCTATTTTTGTCTTGAAATCCGAGTGTTTAATCTGGATCATATGTGAGGAACTGTTTTTGGTTAGAAGTTAGTTAGTTTCAAACATATATGTTTACACCATATATGTTTTGTCTTTATCTTTACCTGATATTGTGTTTAACAACATCTTTTTTTCTTACTTTATGGCCTTTTCATTTAGTTAACCTCTCAAACCAAAGAAGTTTCCTTCACAGCAGAAGATTCCCTGCCAATTGTGTGTTTAAATGTACTCCTCCTGATACTGATTTCCAAAATTTAGTATTGTATACATCAATAAAGATTGTAACATTAACATTGTGTTTTTGGACTTTTTTGAGGTCCTTGAGGTAAATGGAGATAAGTAAATATCACACATTTAACCTGGATAATAGTAGTTAATTTTCTGTGCATCATTATTGTACTGGAAATAAGTGTCAGTCATAGTGTTGTAATCTAGTAAACCTAAATTTAGGTAATAGGGTAGTGGAGTGTTAATCTCAGTGGAGGGAGTGGTTATTGGCTTAACCATTAATTACATTGCACAGTTTGTAGGTTCAGAGTGCTTTACCCTATATAAAATCAAGATAAGGCAGGTGTTGTGTTCAGTGTGTGCCCCAACCCCATTACAATGAGGGTTAACAGAATTTCATTTTTGGTGCTCAAAACTCTGAAAAGTACTATTCCAAAAATTCAACAGCAACCTGTCGTTCCAGAAAGAGAGTCCGCTAGAGAGTCCGCTATAACTCTGAATAATGTGCAGAACATACTATAAACTGTTTTCAATTGGAATTACACTACTTTCTGAAGCAGAAATAGGCCAGTATAAAATTATTGACAGCATATTCTGCGGTGTATCCAGAGTAATCGGTTTCATTTTTGTTTATTTTTTCCAATACTGTAAGCACCCTAAATTAAATTCCTCCATTGTATTGGGGTAGAGGCAGAAATATTATTCTGCAGGAAGGATTACCATGGGTAATGAGAACATTATTTTTTTGGGTTAACTGTCCTTTAATATTTGAGCTGTTTGCAGATATGTTGCAAAAAGGCCTACAAATGTGAAAACATAACGATTCAGGAAAATCCTCTCCAAACAAAGAACATAGAGGAGTCAAAACAGAGATAAGCTCCAATTCAAGAAACGTTAAGATAACGTCGAAACACGTTGGCCTACAGCAGAATGTTACGTGTGTTGTTCTCGACAGAATAAAACGGTGCTGTGGTGTCGTAGGTGTTTTGGTAACCTAATTTATATGCTGCCTATGAAGGGTTTTTTTTTTCTCAACTTCCTTGGGTGAGCCGAGGTGTTTTGATGGTGTTTGTCTCCCTCATATGTCCAAACTCAAACCAACGCCCTGTAATTCTTACACAGCATTATTTGTAAAGACTGTTGTCATTATCGATGGCACAGCTGTAATCAGCAGGCGAAAAACACATCTGTGCCATTTTCTGAAATGTCTGACTGTACATAACTTAAGTGGTGTTTTTATTGTTAAGATGGTTCCTTGTGGATTGGACATGTTGTGTAGTCACGGTGGCCGAGAGGTTAAGGCGTTGGACTCGAAATCCAATGGGGTTTCCCCGCACAGGTTCGAATCCTGTTCGTGACGTGTTTTCTTTTGCTCAGTTACCAAACACAGCAAACCGAACACAGCGGATTTATAGCTGAAAAGATACTGTGCCCAGTTCTACACATGTTAGTAACTGCTCTGTACTTACTATTTGGACGCATTTAGCACCCCGAACACTGTGACTGACTACGTCTGTGGTTAGACGGGCACACGCTGATGCTTAACAATAAAAGTAACAATCAACCGTGGTGACACACAATTAATGAACAACGTGGCTTCATGTAATTAAATTAACCTTCGTTAGTTTCGTCGCTGACACTGCACTCTCACGAATGCTCTCTTAGTCTCGCGTTGTTTGCGAACGGCATTTACTTGGCTCAAACCAAGTATGTTCTTTCTTTTCTGTAAACAGGGTCAGCACGTCGTCTGCTTATGGGGGACTGCGTTGAATTTACAAATATAAGACGGATAATTGTCAACATCTGACGACTCGATCGTATAAGAGCACATACAAAATACATTTCTACGTCTACACCCTTTCCCTATGTAGGATAATGGAACTGACTGAGTTGAATAAATATGACCGGCAGTACTCGCTAACGTAGCTTTTAGGGGCATTGTTGAAGCAGGGGAGTCCGTGTAACTAGTGAATAGCGTGTACAGACTTTAAGTAGCGTTTTTTGGGGGGCTTTAGTATTGTTTAGGCATGAATAACCAGGGCACTTAACACAAGGCTTTTCGAACACTTGCACCGTTATAGTGGCCACACTTAACGTTAGATACAGACACATCAGTCTTTATAACAAAGCATTTGGCCGGACTGCGCGCTGCCAAAGCTAACGTTACTAGTTCCTCTTACTCAAGAGAAGCTCATAAAAGAAATGCGGTCGATTTGAACTTACTAGCGTGACCTGGAGTTGTCTAAATGGTCGGGATAATAACTAACGTTAACTATTCTCTCAAAATAGTTAACAACACAGACAGTTTGTCAACCGCTGGTGTAATTTACAGCCGTTTGGGCGGTCTTTGTTAAAACAGAAACATCTCAGATTTGACTCGCGATTCTGGATTTGTCAGCCTGCTGCTAACGTTACTGTTCCTCCTCTCTCGACCGTTAACGTGAGGCCCACCGAACTGCTAAATCGCCCGGTGCTCATTAGCTACATTAGTTGCGTTTGTCACGTTAATCTACGTTATGTGAAGAATGCAGCTGTCATTATGGCGATAATCGTGAAGAGAAAGATGCACAGAGATTCATATCCTGAAATTAAAAGAAGGTAGCTTAGTTTGCTAGCTAACAGTACGAGCTAGCTAACGTTTAGCGAAGTGTATATTAGCAACGCGATCTAGCTAGCAAATTGAATCACCCTGCTAGTGTGTTTGCTGTTTTGAAGAGGTCAGCTAACTGTTATCTGTCAGTCTTTTCTTCCAGTGTCACGGTGGTTATGGTAATCGACTCGAATGTAACTCACTTAAGTTAGAAGCCTACTCTTGTGTCTATAAACAAGTACGATAACGGTGGTGTTTGGGTTTGTTAGCATACGGCTAGCAGGCTAATTACTTAGCTGCGCTAAAGCTAACGTTGTAGCTACCCATTAACGTTACAAAGTAACGGCAGCCATCGCTTATTGCTAAGTTACTGAGTTTGAGTGACAGGCAGGGAACGAACGGGGTGGTTGTTTTAGTTCGAGACAATGGCAACCCCAACAAACGAGGCCTTGTTCTTGATAAAGGATGTGAAGCCTGGGTCGAAAAATCTGAATATCGTTTTCATCGTATTGGAAATAGGTAAGTGGTTGGACCGTGACACTAACGCTAAAGCGTCTCTCCCCATAACGTTACATCAACTCGTGTCTCTTGTTCTTAAAGGGGCCAGCGGCGACGTTACATATTACTTGCAGAAAAAAATCCCGTCAACAGGGACTTTTTTTTTTAACAAACTCATAACATTTACATATACATATTGCTAATGTAGCCCTGGCTAGGCGTGTTGAGTAGGTTTACCATTATCTCTTAAGTTATACTCGCTTTCTTCCATTAGGTCGAGTAACCAAAACGAAAGATGGTCACGAGGTGCGCTCGTGCAAGGTGGCGGACAAGAGCGGGAGCATTGCTATCTCTGTTTGGGACGAACTGGGCAGCCTTATTCAGCCAGGGGACATCATCAAGCTGACCAGAGGGTAGGCTTGTTCCCATGCTTGGAACGGATGACGTAAACAGTATAGTTTTTTTTGTATTTTGAATTTGTACTATTTACTGACCGATCAATGCACATGAAATACTTGCATTTGGCATGTAGGAATGTACCTGAGCAACCTGGTCTTACATTGTAGGCAAAATAATCTTTTTGTTTTTCATAACTTTTTTTTTTTTTTAACTTGCGATTTCTGTTAGCTATGCATCCATATGGAAAGGCTGCCTGACGCTATACACTGGAAGAGGAGGGGATCTACAGAAGATTGGAGAGTGAGTAGCCAGCCACAACTTTGGTTAAGTATCAATAGGTTAGTTCTCAAGCATCATACAAGACCAGGGTATTTTTGTGAAATTTGTCAGTAACGCGTTGCTTTTAGAGCATGGTTGAAGAACATGAACACACAACTTTATTCTATCATAGATCAAAGTTATCAGCTGTATATATTTTCTCTAAACACCTTAGCATACATAACCTTTAATCCCAAGGCATCATGTTTACACTAGTCTCACTCTGGCTTTTACTGTCCAGTGAGGAGCTGCCTGTAGAGAATAACGTTTCAATATTTTTCCTTTTTCTGAAAGATCTCCAATCTTAAAAAAAACACAAACATTGATGCCTACCGGTCATACGGTGATTGTTTCAAACTTTCATCCCAACCAAACGCATAATTTCTGATGTTTTGAATGTTCTGTTGAAACATGGGTCTCCGCAGGTTCTGCATGGTGTATTCCGAAGTGCCCAACTTCAGTGAACCAAACCCAGAGCTACAAGCCCAACCAAACCAACAAAACAAGTCTGTGAGTAGCCGTGTACCCACTCCTAACAAATGTGCCCCCCCCCCAATATTCGGATCAGAATATTCCCCACAAAGGAAATGAGTCCAGATTTCAGCCCTTCAAGCCCCCCTTTTAAACACTCCTGTCTGATGGCCTATATTAGCTTTCTAATCAGGTAACTTTGTGTGTTTAAATAATAAGGCCTCAGTCCAGCCTAACACCAATTGTGGTAGCGTGTTTCAAAGGTGGCATTCTCTTCCACTAACAGGGTAAACCAGACCAGAATCAGAGGGGAAATTCTCCGCCCAGTCAGAATTCAGGTACACCTGCCCCACCAGGTCAGTATTTCCTTTTTTTTTTTTTTCTTCAAAATGCAAATAACAAAATTTTTCAACGTTGAAACTTCATTCAAATTTTCAGCTCAATTAGGAATAGGGTGCTATTACTTTTCTCATTAATATCTTTCCTACTTTTCAAAATATTCAAGGTCTTCCAGGACATTTTTCTCATTCAAATGAATGTTCGAAATTTCCACATTTACCCACCTTTTTAACTCCTTATGTATTCATTCATACTTTCAGCTAAAAACGCCATTCAAACATTAATGTTACAAATCTTTACACGTTGGTGGTGTCAATACAAAATTATTGTAAAACGTTGGGGTAGTACAGAAGTAAAACATCTGAAAAGGAAAGTTTTTTTTTTTGTTTACTCAAGTTTGACTAAATGAAGGCGCCCTGGTAGCTCACCTGAGTCCTTACCGCGGCGGCCTGGGTTCAAGTCCGGCCCGGGCCCTCTGCTGCGTGTCATCCCCTCTGTCCCCTGCCGTTCCTGTCTCGCTCTGTCGCTGTCAAATAAAGCAGAAATGCCAAAAATGTTGATTAAATGAAGTGAAAATATGACAAAAGGTAGAATGGTGCCCTATTTCTTGATTGCTTACTTAAATCTAAAATGAGGAATCTGTTGACATTCGTAATGTGTTGCATCAACAGTGGCTCAGTTCTTCTTAAAGTGTCCAGTAAGCTGTGACAGTGAGCCAGCATGCACAGTACCAGGACCCTGAAACCAAAGCAGCTAAATGGATTTCAGCCATCTTATTTATTTACACCTGTTCTTTTCCTTCTGTGACATGTCAAAATGTCTCTGTGACAAAAGCCTATGAAGGATGAAATGTCTTAAGATGCCTTTTTAATTATTCTTTAATTTTTTCCACCGGTGACGACTGACTTGTATTTCTCAACCCACAGGTAATGGTGCCATGCCGCCATTTGCCAATAACAACCCACCACCTGGTGCACCCCGTGACCCTGCGTTCGGGAGCATTGGCCGATCCAACGGTCGGTCACCTGGCAACGGAGCGCCTCCAGTTACTGTTGCAGGACCCCCAACAGCCGCAAAATCTTCAGTTACCATTAGCAACGGCAGGGACCCACGGCGCGCCAAAAGATGAAATTGGGGTTAGGGGGGGGATCATGTGGGAAAACTATGGATGTCCCCATTTCCCCCTTCCCGTTTTTTAACATTGCTTCCCCTTCCCCGTCACAGCCTATTGACTTTCAAAATAATTAATAAAATTAGGGACTACTTGCATCATTTTTTACAAAGGCTGTCATAGTCAAATGAGTCGTTTTGTCATGCTTAGTGCAAGTAGCGCTCAGTAAGCAGCACATTGTGAATGTGATCTACCACTTGATGCGCTAGCAGGACTTTTTATACAGTCAAGCCTTGGTGGCTGAGTTGTGGTCAGCCTTCTCAGTCTAAAGCCTTGTCCTCTAAATCTCACTGCAAATTGCCAGTTCTGTGCCAGTGTTAACCCCCCCCCCCCCACCCCTGTACTGTCCTAACCCCCTTCCCTTCTAGGTTTCAAACTATACACCCTATTTGGACACTTGATGCACTTTCTTCTCTTAATTTATGTCGAGGCAAGGTTGCCTGTTATTTAAATCAGGAAATCAGTTTCTGCTTTTTAGTGGAAAAGGCCTTAAGTTGGTGGTAATGAGGAACCAAACTGTATCCGAAGTGACTCTGTGACTGAAAGGTGTTAGTCTTGATTTGATTTGTTTTTTTAATGATGGGGAGGAACATTAATATTACAGTTTTTTCATAGGACACGTTTTTCTTGTTTGCCATCAATTGTACCTTGATCAAGGTGGGACCACGTAAATACTGGCGAAACGGTTCACCAAATAAATTTTACAGTAATTCTGCTGCCACATGTGGGTTTTCTGTAGTGTTTGACAGTTGAACACAAGTTAAATATCAATAAAATGTATGTCAAGTTGGTTACACTGCACTTAAAAAGGTTTAAAAAATGCCCTGTACAGTAAAATGGCCAGAACAAACAAATTGACTGTTAAGTTGAAAGGGCCTTGAGCAAAGAGTTTTATTTATTTTTTGCATTGTTCAAACCTTTTCAGGCGGCGTACAGCGTGTCTATCAAGAGTAGCACAGTTTATAATGGAGCAGTATAAAGGGGTCTATAAGCTCTCAAGTGACAACTAAAGACCTGCTATGGTTTAAAATATTTTTGCCCACAAAATAAACTACATTTATTTTAGAAGATGCTCCAAGAGATGTGCTATATCTGAGCATTGGGTTGTGTACTTTTGTTTTGGGTTTTTTTCTTAACTGAAAGCCTTTACACGAGCTATTCCCTTTTGAAGCAACGCATTGCATACAACAGAACGCTGTCTTCATATCCTTTGTTGCACCAAGCACCGAAACATTACGACCTCCGAGCATTGACCTTACTCCATTTCATTTTTCACGCACTTGCACTTTCTTCTGGTTTAGTGCTGTCCAAACTGGTTCAGCAGTAGCGGTGTAGATTCTTTTCTAGCCTGTTCCAATGAGAGAAGTTTACATGTTTACATGCACATTTCAAATGGCACAATAGGGTCTGGTTAGTCTAAACATCAGCTCTCTATTCTTTGAGTAGTAAAAGGGAGAGAGAAAAAGTTTAAATAAGAGCTAAAGGTGGCCCAGTAGGATGGAATATTAACAGAAACATCTGTAATTCGGTTTGTGTGCCACAGTGGCTGCATGACATGTACGACTGGAAAAGGGCTATAGAAAAAGTTCTGTCTAATGCTCACAAAAACCCAGTCCTAATGTTTAGTGGCCCGACTAATGTTTCCACAATCCCCGTCACATATGTTCAGAACACAGTTTATGTTATGTAATCGCACTTAAACCTGCGGTACTTGTGACACTGGAGGTTGAAACACATGAGAAGTGTGGCAGGAAATATGATGCTCATGCTCATGTGTCAACACAGATGCGTGTCATGAGCTGGGAACTTCCTCTCAACAGCAGCAGTCAATCTGAAATGGAGTCACATGTGGCTTGGCATATTTTCGATTTCACCGCATGTCGATAGAGGCCCACGTATGGGTTTCTGCCCGCTTCCCTGTTGCAGGTTCTATCATAATAAACAACTAGCCTAATATTTCCAAAATGTATGGAAGTATGGATGGGATATTTCTATTTCTGTATACATTTATTTACTATATCAACAAGGGCCTCAAATACACAGGATGAGTGTGACGTAAAACCAGAGAACCAGGCAAAATGTAACTAACAAGGACACTTTTGACTTCATTTCTGATTTACAGCATTTTTTTTTTAACGTCTTGATTATTCATCCAGTGTTTGTTTTGGAAGTCATAAACAATGCACGAACTGATGGTTTCTCTTTCGATTTTGCATACAGTGTGACAGCAGATCTCATGACACTGATGATTCAGATAATGTGGCATGGGTTTGTTTAGGGGGAAGCGTTGTGGTTTAGGAATAACCAAACAGTGACGCGTCAACAACCCCTTGACATAGGTAGAAGAGAATTGCTGGAAGACTGAGCTTGATAAAACAAAAACAAAAATGAAATTCGGTTGCCGCCCAGTACAAGCGCTGAGCGTACTGTGTGAAAAATGCAATTAACATAAATCATAAAAAAAATAATAATAATAATTAAGCACTAGAAAATGTGTTACGTGTACATAGAAACATAACATCGGTGGGCTTAACTTCCAACTGTGTTTTAAAGATGTGGGACTTTTGCTTTGATGGATGTGAAATCATATCTTGCTGTTCTTTGTCAAGCAAATCAAGCTCTGTATATGAGGCAATCAGGAAAATGGGCCGATGGTTGGGGTGATGGGAGGGGTGTAGAGAAATACACTGTCTGTTCCTTGTCTCCTTTTCACAAACTCAGTGCCTCCCACACAGAAAATAGCCTGCCACAATGACTAGTGAGTATTTTCCTCCTTAAATTAACAACCTATATAATAACTTACGACTGGTATTGATTGATATTTAAACAGGCATCTTGACTATTTGTAGCCCCTAATACCTCACTGAAATATGTAACAGGGACATTTACAATTCAGTATCGTGTCTAAAATGTACACAAATGTGAGCGGCCTCATTATTTCTTTGAATTGCCATTTCTTTAGAAAAAACAGAACAAAAAAAAGTTAAAATGTTTCATTGTTTCATGCTGTTTATTACAGGATATGTTAAGAACACTGCCTCGACGTACAGTATATTTTCACAGCTATATTAGTTTGTGCTTTGCTGTAGACGTGCAGATGTGCTGTGGCAGCCTTTGTGTGCATAGCCTGCTACATGTTGCCCGTCTGATCTGTTGAAAATTCCAGTTTGTATTTTCGTTAGACTTATGTTAACAGGTTTAGCACGCAGACCTGCTCTAAAGGACAGGTGCAATGACTTCTGTTATGAATTGGCGCTACATAAATACAGTTTTATTGAATATAAAAGTTTGTGATGACGTGTATTCATAGCAAACAGGCATTTTGACTATTTGTAGCCCCTAATACCTCACTGAAACATGTAACAGGGACATTTACAATTCAATATCCGGATGGAAATTCTGTCTAAAATGTGAACAAATTTTAATCTTGGACCTTGAGTCTGCAATAAAATGTATCTTTCTATCTATCTTGTAACAGTTACATGTATTTTGTATTGCCATCCTCAGATCCAACCAAATCTTCTCTTACCATAGACTTTGGAGCTGCATATGAAGAACTCAACTTTACATATACTGACTCAAACTACACCTTAGACCCCGACACGCAGCCCTGCGACCACTTCTCCATCCCTGATTCAGTGATGGTCTCTGTCAGTGCGTTTTATGTCCTCATCTTTCTGTTGGCGATTCCTGGAAATCTGGTCGTGGCAGTGGTGATTGGCCTTAGCAAGCAGTCGCTGCCTCCCTCGGACCTCTACCTCCTCCACCTGGCCGTTGCCGACCTCCTGTTGGCCGTCACTCTCCCATTCTTGGCCACCTCTGTTGTGCATGGTTGGGTGTTCGGAGACGCCATGTGCAAACTTGTCACCATCCTCCAAGAGCTAAGCTTCTACTCTAGCATTCTCTTCCTGACTTTCATTAGCATGGACCGTTACATGGTGATTGTGCGAGCTGTGGAGGCTCGCAGGGCTAACCGACAGCTAGTCAGCTGGGGAGTTTGTGCTGGCGTCTGGGCTATTGCAGCGCTTCTGTCTCTGCCAGGCAGCATTTTCACTTCATCGTATACTTCTCAGTACTCTAATCAGACAACCTGTGCTGAACAATATGATCCCAGAAGTGCTGACAAGTGGAGGCTGGCCACCAGAATTCTTCGCCACACTTTGGGTTTTGTTATCCCCTTAAGCATCATGCTGCTCTGTTATGGAGTAACCATCCGGCGCCTCCTCAGCATCCGTGGGGGGTTTCAGCGGCAACGAGCCATGAGAGTGATTGTGTTTGTGGTTGTTGCCTTCCTGCTTTGCTGGACACCGTACCACATTGCAGTGATGGCAGACACATTTTTCAGGGCAAATATAGTGCCGTACCAGTGCCCAGCAAGGATGACAGTGGATCAGGCCATGTTTGCCACCCAGAGCCTGGGCCTGCTTCACAGTTGTGTCAACCCAGTGCTGTATGCTTTTGTGGGAGAGAAGTTCAGGAGGAGGCTGTTTCAGATAATGAGGAAGATGGGCGTCCTGGAGAGAACGTCAGTGTCCAGAACCAGCCGGTCTTCACTGTCGTCTGAAATCACATCCACATTCATGTGAGCACACCAAAGAGACACTTTGAGCTGTGCGGATAAATTGATCGCATCAGTGTATTTTACTGCACCATCTGAAGTGCGGGACTCCAGTTGCTCTGAACATTTCGCCAAATTTGTAAATATTTTTTTAAAGCTTTGTTCTGTTATTATTATTGTGTTTAATCTTCTTTAACTTGGTTTCGGTTTCAATCCAGCGTATACCAAAGTATACTATACTAAGGTTAGGCTGCAAACATCAACATCAATTTTTTTGTGGTTACCCACTGAAATCCTCTCTCTTGTGGAAAACATGTTTGTCAAGTGTGACTACATTTCAACACAGTAATACTATATTACAACATCAAGAAAAAACATCTGCTGATAAACACCTGCAGCTGAAAGGCTCTGGGAAAAAGCTAGAATTGGACCTTGAGTTAATATCTGGCCGATGTAATAAAGTGTAGCATATGAATGTGAATCATCAAATGTCCCATCCAATATCAACGTACTTTGAAAGAGCCTTAACTATCCTGTACAGTACTGTATAACTCCATATATGTTTTTATAGTAATGTATTCACATATTTCTAAGTGAGACTTTCTGTTTGAGTTTTATGTATATTTAGCAGACGACAGCAGGTTGTTATTCACATGCAAAACAATTATAGTATAGTTGCAATAATCATTAAAGTATTCTATAAACATGTACACTGCTCTCTGTTTCTGATCAATATGACACCATTGAGTCACAACATATGTCACCAAAGCTTTTACATTCGACACACAACAGCTGAGAGAAGACAAGACGTCCCTGTAACTAATCCAGCAAGTAGTGTTTTATTTTAATGTTTACAACCACAGCATCTGGAAAAAATAGAAGTTGTGGTGACTGCAGCAACAGCAGCAGCAGCAGCACTACAGCAATCACTGGAGGTCAGAGAGGCAAGATGTTCCGCCTCTGTGCAGAAAAAAAAAAAAACCCTTTAAAAAGAACAGTTTGATTAGGAAATGATCTCTGGGAAATGCAGCGGGCTGCTTGTTTTAAAAAAAAGCAGAAGAAGAAAAGTTTTGAGCTGGCTACTCCATTAAGTTTGTCTCTCCACAGTTGATTCAGGTTTAATGCATCCCACACAAGCTAATCAGAGGGATTCAGCTAAGTTCAGGTGCCGGCTGTACGTTGCATTGTGAACACAATGGAACCGATCAAACCTCGGTGCTCTTCATTTGTAATCTGTCCAGCACTGAGCTTTTCGCAAAGAGCTTACAACATGAACTAACACTAAACCTCTTCTGAAATTTTCCATAAACTGGAAAAGCGTATTTCCATACAAGCAAGAATTCAGAAACAGTGGGAAAAGTGTCCCAGTTACTATGGATCGTGCATAGACTTTGTTTTATGGAGACTACTTCTCTGGTAGAAAGAGTTTTTTGATGGCTCGACTAATTCCAAGTTCCCTTCCTTTCTTACCAGGTGAGTCTTATTTTACAAAATGAAAGCACTTCATTCAGCAAGTGGACGTTTCTGATTTCTTAACTGATTTGCTGAGGACGTGTTGTTACAGCTAGCATATAGCAACAACATGCACGCAGGCCGTGGTGGAGTGTAACTAAATACATTTACTCAAGCACTGAACTTAAGTACACATTTGAGGTACTTGTACTTTACTTGAGTATTCCCATTTTATGCCGCTTTATACTTCTACTCCATTGCATCTCAGAGGGGTTATGGTTTTGGGTTAAGTTAGGTATTTTCTCTACTTTGCCGAGGTTCTCTTCCTCTCATGTGTTTTGTTGGTGTTCCTGCCTTTCGTTTTCCCATGCCCTGCCATAACCCCTGTCTGTTCCACTACCCACACACCTGTGTTCACTCTCCTTCATCAGCCTGCAGTGTGTGGCGGTCCTCTCCTCACCTGCATTTCAGTCGCTCTCACTACATATAGTGGTTCACTGGTTTTGGTGCTTGTCAGTTAGTTAAACCCTGTTGGTCCTGTCTTCCTAGGTATTTGGGTTTTTGCCTGCCTGTTACCTGTTAGTTTCCTGTGCACCTGCATACATACCTGCCTGCCTATAACCTGTTTGCAGCTTGTCACCTGCCAGTAAGACAATAAATCTCCACTCATCATTCTGCCACCTCTGTCTGCGTTTGGGTCTTTTTCCCTGTTGCCTGTTTGCCAACACAATTGTGATAAGAAGGAAATGTTTTGCTTTTTACTCAACTACATTTCAAGTCAAGTCAAGTCTGCTTTATTGTCAATTCTTCCACATGTACATTACATACACACAGAGAATCGAAATTGCGTTACTCTCAGACCCCCGGTGCATACAGATAACACTAACAGTAGAGCCTAAACTCTAGATCAAATATAAAATATAAGCTAAAACTATACAATAAGGGTATATAAAAAAAAAAAGAGACATAATAAAAAAAATAAAATAAAAATAAGGTTGACTAAAAGCAGCGCAAGGCACATGGCAGATAAAGTGCAAACCAGTGAACAAACAGTGCAGATAAAAAGATTTTAAGTGCATAAAAAAAATAGCTTATTCAGTCTGATTAAAGTGACAAAGAGCTTATTTTATTTAAACTGACTGATGAGGTGGTAGAATGGCGTCAGTTCCATGGTGAATGAGGTAGTGAGCAGACCAATGCTACACAAAGTGACTGGTGCATGACATCGTATGTTAGTGGAAGGTCCTGGGGATGAGGGATCTGGGGGGGGGGTTCATGGTTCAGTGGTGCCTGGGGCAGAAGAGGGACGGGGGGGGTTTGACAGTCGGTTACTCTTCAGATTACAATTCTTTATATCCTCCCTGTACAATGGAAAAACTTTAACTTTTGAATTTGAATGTTTGTAAAACTTAGTGTTCCTTTTTATAAGTTGAAGTTCTTATTAAAAACCCTCTTGGGTTAGCTGCGAAATGCATCGTCGCACATCGTTGTTTCTGAGCTAATTTCTTCAGACTTTTTAGAGACACGTGACTCTCGCAGGACAGCGATGCTACATACGCACACTTATCTTACACACCATGATGCTTTAATGTAGATTAAACTACCCAACAGTACATAAAGTAGTTAAAATTAGCTCAACCAAAAACCTCTACAGCAGCAAAAGGCAACATACACATTAATGCAGCAGTAATATTAATCCAGATATAATAGGGAAACACTGAATGGGCCATCAAATGCATGAGTACTCTTACTTTTGATTTTCAAAGTGACTGTTGCTGATAATACTTCTTTACTTTTACTTATGTAAGGTTTTGGAGTGGACTATTTTCAGTGTGGTATTGCTACTTCTAAAGTAAAGGATCTTGAATACTTCTTCCACCGCTATTGTATATGTGTAGCAATAGTTCACAGTAACATTATTTGAAATTGCATTTGACCTATCATAAGTGACTTGACTATCATTTATTGATTTTTGCAGTTGCCGTTTCCTGGATTTCTTTTTTGTTGTTACTTCAATTTCACCTTGAATCAAACTGGTGATGGTGGCGGTGCTTCAGTTGCTAATGTTAGATTCATTTTAAGTGATCTGTCTTTAGCTTGTTTCTTTACATGTTAAGTATTACATTGAACTGCTTGTATAATGGGCTTGGCTTGGCTCCCTAATCCGTGTTTAAGAATGCACATAAAGTACACACTTGCAGCAATTTGCTAGCAGTTTGTGTAGCAATAAGCTGTAAGGTTAAGTTGTAGGTTGCATTTTAAATTGTACTGTTGAGCTACGACAAGTTATTTGACTTCTCATTGATAATGTTTTATGATTGTAGCAATATGCCAGCAGTGGCGTTATATGCATAGCAGTAAGCTCAGTTAGCAGTAAATAAAATTTTAAATTGTTGTGAGCTGCAGAATTACGAATCATTTTACTTCACTTTGAATGAAATATTTCCATTTATCAAGACAGGCAGTAGGAAAGCATAATTAATGCTAACCTAGTTTTCAATTGTATTTTCGTTTCAGGTGTTTTAACAGGCTACCCAAGCACCAATTTTCAATGGATTTAACTACTTCAAATCTTGAAAATCTGTCCTGTATGCAGTCTATGGTACCGCCTCAGCTTTGTCAGTAAATGTAGAAGGTACTTAAAATATCTCTTATAGGGCCAAAGCTGCCAGCTCACAATGTTAATTGTGTTCTTTTTCATGATATTTGACCAACTGAACATATTTGGGAGGCCTACGTCAGCCTCTGCATTTGACCTACAAATTAAATATCTTTCCCAAACCGTCCACCCCCTCCTCTGTGCCAAGTGTTGCACCATCTCACATGTTCTACTGACCTCAGGTTGGCTAAAAATGACAAGGTGGGCGGGAGCCTAGCAGTGAGTGGGCAGACGGTTCACCATACAGCTGTCATTGTAAGGCTTGCTGGGCTGTGACTGTCATTTCCCCCTTCGGACTGACTGGCAGAGGTAGGGGGAGATCATGAGTGGGGTGGTTTAGCTCATGGGACAAGAAGGGGGGGGGGGCACTGTGCAACTTGCTGGACAGGACTTGATGCTTGCATTCAAACAGAAGCCAAGCAGGAGCAGATGTCAAGGCCGCTGGGAATAAAGAGGAAACGCACTGAAGATTCACAAACCTTGTTCTGCGGAGAACTTACACACCACTGGGAAATGGTTGCAACAGGCTGACAAGTCAGAACATCAGGAAAAAAAGACGGGGGGGAAGCAATACCGTCACTTCCAAGACAAGTCAGGGGAGCTGTTAATGCAACATGATCCAGTGGGTCCTGCCCTAAAAATACCTCTGGGCAGGAGAGTGGCAGCTATCTCTATTTGCTTTGATTACCTGGTAATCAACAATTTCCTTTTCTTCTTCGGACAACAACTGATGTCAGAACTTTGATTTGAGGAGAATTTATCCATGGCAGATATGTTTCTATATATTTTAATTTGGCTTTTCAAGTAAAAAAGTTATCGACTATCTTAAATTAAAAAAATGCGAGAACCTTGTTAACTGTAATTTATCTGTAAAGCCCGCACATAGACTCCAACACCCTCACTGGGTTTCGGTTTAGAATACTGAGCGAGGGCCCAGTCAGTGTTATAGCCGTGCGATCCACATACACAGTTACAGAATCCATTGTAGGATCTAGCAAATCCGTTCAACCATGAGAAAAGCTGAGGTGCAAATGTCCCTGAAAAAAGGGGCAGATGAAGCAGTGGCACCCCCGAGCCCCATCATCCCCCCAAAACGGTCCAAAGTGAGCCCAGAGCAAGTTGTCCCGGAACCTCGAGGAGCCGGTCATCTCACCCCAACTCCACCTGTTTTTGTACGCAAAATGAGGAACGCTGCTGTGGGGACAGGCTGTGACATCCGTCTCAAGGTGACTGTGGCTGGAGACCCCCAGCCCTCCCTGTACTGGTACCACAATGATGACCTTCTCAACATGGAGAACCAGGAGTACGGCGGGCTCTGGATTAGGGATTGCAAACCCAGTGATGCAGGCCTCTACACCTGCATCGCCAACAATCACCTGGGAGAGGCACGGAGCAGCGCTGTACTCGCTGTCTTGGATCTGGGTGAAGGTAATGACTACCTTTTTTAAAACTTCACACTTGTTTCTAGACCATTTGGTGTCTAAATCAAATAGTGTAAAGAACTACTAAAACATAACATTATACCGAGTATTGAGAAACCCGAAATTTGAATTAGCAAGGAGCCTTAAATGGTTTTTAGTGCAAAACCTACAGTTCCTCCTAGGAACCCCTTTATTATAATGTCTTTTATCACGACCTAATTTAGTCATCTAATGCACTGTTAAATGTATTTTATCAGTAATGTCACTGTCAAGCTGACTGTTAAAATGAGATTTTAACTACAAAATCATTTATTGTAGTAACTTCCATGAAAATGACACAGCATGCCACAGTCATCCAAAAGGCCCTGGCCCCCTGAGCAGCAAGAACTAACTAGAAAACGTAATGTGGTCCTGTTACATTTGCTGGAACGTGAAGTGATGATGCTGACTAACATCTCAACCAAGACGCAAACTAGTGTATCTACTGTACCAACACTGATGGTGTTGGATGGAAATACCATCGTTGGCGTAGTTCAGTAATCATTTAGGTGGTTATGGGGCTAAATGGTTTCTTTCATCATATGACACTTGGCCAGGCAATGCACATCTGTAGCTTATTAACTTTTGTTCCCCATTTGTTTGCAGAAAAAAAAACCCATTTTGGGTTCAAGTCATGCTACAAATTGTGAATTTCTCATTGATGATGGTGTTTTTTTTCTCTATAAATACATTTAATGGCAAATATTTCTTTGCTATATAAATCAAAGCATATAATACGAGTGAACTTGAATCATTTGAAGTATTGGAAAAATATAGCATACAATTGATTAACTTCCCAAGACACACAAAGAGAGAGAGAGAGGTTGTTGCTAATGCTAGGTTTAGTTCCCAAAGCATCTTGAAACGGGCACAAAAGCAAAAAGCAGTGGAACACAAAGACTGTACGAAGACATCAGCGTCAACAAGAAATATTTCAAATAACTTGTCATATAAGGTGTGATAGAGGAATTATCATATACTGAACAAATTAAATTATTGCAGTAGTTCAAATTTTATATACTGTGTGTTACAAATGTGTATCCAAAACGAGTCATACATTTGGATTTTCCGTTAATCCTTCTATTGTGCAGAGGACAGGATAGATGGAGATGAGAGGAGAGGTGTTTTTCTTAAGTGATGGAGGTTTATCTTTTATCAGTGACACAGAGGAGGCATCGGATAATTTGCAAATGCTGACATTGAGTTAAATCGTATTTGTTTTCAGGTTCTCGAAGTCCATTGTCTAAATGCTTTTTATGTGTTGTGCAATATTGGAAACACAGTTTTGTTTTTGTATTTCTATGGAATTGTGGATATCGCTGTCTGAGATTGGCATATGAAAAGAAAGTTGATTAGATGTCCCCCGTGCATGCCACTGAAAATGAATCATTCTTTAAACAACACTTTTCACAAAGTTGGCCAACGTGAGCTTTTGAGAGTGTATTAAAGTCAGATTCCTCAATGTCTAGCCAAGGATGCTCAGAAGGCCAATGTAGCTCTTCACTGTTAAAAAAAAAAAAAAAAAAAACTTGTTTTCAGATCAACAAAACCTCTTTTTATGCATCTTGTGATCTCCAGCACTGATCTAAATTCAGCTCACCTGAGTGCTTTCACCAACTCCGCTACTTTGAAAAATGACATTACCAGCTCCACAAATATGCCCTTCATATATCAGCCCAAATCATTTCTCATTGTTCTGCAGTGCTCAGTGTGGGTGTGTAGTGGAAACTCACTCTTCAGTTTAGAACTGCTGAAATACTGCATACTGTGTGGCATGCATTTGAATGTGCCATGATGTCAAGACGCACCACTGACGAATACAGTTCAATCAGTTTAACACGAGTCAAGTTTTGGCAAATGATAGCATTCTCTGACGATTGTGAATAAAGGGCTGGGTGCTTATGTAGCCATCCCTGATGATTTCAAGCAACCAGATGCTTTGTGCAAGCTTAGGACAAATATTGGGTACTAAAAGGGTGGTGATGTCTGCAGACTGGACAACGTGATGACAAGGATTCCTTTTAGTGTAGGCGGCAAGAAACAAGTATATTACATTTCCTTTACTATATAAATATTGGATGGTTGGACAGAGTCCACATTAAAGATGTACCATCAAGTGTGAGTAGCTGAAAATTAACGACAGGACCTCGCCTGCCTAGTTTATGAAAAGGATGCTGATAACAAAACATGCTTGAGTCTCCTTTTCAGTGTGATTCTTAGAAAAGTTAAAAAGTTATTGAGCTTTACTCTTAAAATTCTATTGTTTTTTAATAGTAATCAGTAGGACTGACTTTGTTCTGAATGTAATTCATGCAAAACAATTACAGATTAGAAAATGAAGATGATGATGAAGAAGCCTACAATATAAATTCAGCAATCACACCAGTTTCTTTCAGTGAATAGTCATCAATTGGTCAGCATAGATTTTGGGCTTGACAAAACCTTATTTGATCCTTGATCTCCACTTCATATATCCTCGGGATGTGGCTGTTTCTCACAACAAGAAGACAAACATTGTCAAAGGAAAGTCTGCACCTCCTCGTTTGACCACGGCGTATTCTTCCGAGTTGCCATAATAGTAATGGGTACATTACACAATCTCTGGCCAAACTATTTAAAAATGGCAGGGTTATTCAGGATACTCCGTCTGGCGCGTGCAATGATGACGCAGTGAATAGTGACATTTCTCTCTGACCAATCAGCAGTCTGCCGTGTTTTCACGTCACATTTTAGTATCGCCTCAGCTCGCTCAGAACCTCGCTGGAGGTGATACCAAAAAAAGTACCTGGAAGCAGGTACAGGTACAACTTTTACACAGCGGAAATCCAAACAAAAGCGAGTCGAGTCGAGGTGAGCTGGTACTGTGTAGTGGAAAAGTGCCACGAGATTCCCACAGTTTTGTTTCAAATAAGATCAATCTGTCAGTTTAGTGGCTTTCAGCTGGACTAGGGCATTGTTAGCATTAAAAGGCAGGGAGGATTATATAGGCAGTAATCCATATACTACTGCGCTCCTGGATCCTCTGTTTCGTGTTGGGGTACACCCAAAATGATCGTAGTCTAGACTGTGTGATTTTATGCAACATAGGTGATGCAGATACAGAATACCAGAAACTGTGGTAGCACCTCAGTATAAGTCACAGTCCTACCAACTTTCTTCAAACCCATAAATGAGGTTTGAAAACAAGATCTTGGTTCAGACGTTTTCCTTTGACTCTCCATTTTAACCTTCAGTTTGATTCAGCTCTCGACTGCTTTGCCATGTGCGTCGTCTCCAGCTGTCCCATCACTCAATGATACTGCCTGAACCCTTTCTCTCTCTCTCCGTCTTTGAAAATGTCTCTCTGTCCCGCCCCCCTCGCCCCACAACTCTGCCTAGTTATTTATACAGAGGAATGTGCCAGGCCTTAAAATTTTGTGATGTTAGCAGGCCAACAGCTCTCCTGTTACGCAGGAAGACATCACTGCTAATTTTAGCAAGGCCCTGTGTAACGTTTTTCCCTCTACTGATCAGGGAAAGGGCCAATTTTGAATCCACAACAGCTACTAAATACCCAGGAGTGAATAAAGATGTCTGCCATATGTTGTGATATCATGCAATTTTCAAGATCCATACTGTTTTTACTCCATAATGTCTCTATCCTCTTTTGAGTTCTGCCTTTGATTGTGCAGTCAGTCGATGATTCATTAATTTGACAAATTAATTAAAGGATACACAGAAAAAGCAATAGATAAGACTCTTATTAAGTCAAATATGTTTTAATAAATAGCACAAGTAACTGAAATGTAAAAAAATTATAAAGTAAAGCAACAGACAAGTAAAGGAACTGTTACACACTGTTGGGTGGTAATTATCTGTAGGTTCGTCACGCCAAGTGACACCTTGACACCTTGGTCAATTGACCCATTGTTCATATAAAAATATGGATTAGGGCTGCTTTAAACCTGCATTGACTAATTTTCTTGGCCACTTGGGGGCAGTGGAAACAAGCTGTAAACACAACACTGAGATATCATCACCTTTCAAGCCTATTTACACATCCAAGAGATACAGAGCAACATTATCTTTCATTATGAGACGCCTCTCTACTTTCTGGAGGATGGAAGCGAGCGGTGCAACTGAACCAAACAGTAAGCCGCAGGATGGAAAACCAAAACAATGACCTGAAAGATGCTTAAAAGCTGCATTGAGCTGAGGAGAACTGCAGAGTCTCCGGGTGACTAATAACAGCTCATTAACTGACTAATAGTGATTTTATTTAAAAAGCCATATTGCCTGTTAAAAGCGTGCAGAGTAATTATACTGTTTGGAGAGACCTAATACTGGGAACTTCCACTGAGGGTGACCATGGCCCCTTTCCAGGGTGTTTGGATAGTTTCCTCACCATGTTGTCTTCCTCCTGGACCATGAATGTGAATGAACAGGTGGAGCTGCAGTTACACTGTGGAAATCCCCTGCATTGCCATGGTGCTTTAAGTAGTTTTAATTAATAGTAGGACTGTTGTTTCAATGAACAAGACATCCTGAAGGGTAATCATGGATTTTATTAGTTTTTTTCAGAATCACAGTAACTCTAATATGGGTTTTTGAGTGTATGAGGGATTTCTAGTTTCCATGCTCACATTCAGTAAAATATAATATAAAAGGAGTAACAGCTCATGGAAAACAGAGAAGGACATAGTGATGAGGAAATGTGGTTGAAATAGTGAAATCTGACCCAGGTCTTAAATAATTAAGCATCTCAGAGATCAGTAGCCATCTAGCACAGTGTGGATTAGAAATTAACTGATCTGACACATCCCCATTATGATAAATGTGGCCATTTTTTAATGACTATTTACACTTATTTTATCGAATTTGGTGTTAACACTTAGTCATGTTGCATGAAGTCAAACCTGTGCAGTCCCAGTATAATCGGGGCTGAAAAAAAGTACATTGATAATAATTTAACAATCTATGCATTACCTCACATTTAAAGGTGAACAGCAAAACGTCCTTGCAGCAAATTGCAGACCATGCAGTTTGCCAGGTCAGCAAAGACAAAAATCCCTCGACTGCAACAAAATAACACTTTTTATAATATAGATGTGGTATTTTATTTTCAGTACAGCACAAGGAATATGTCTTACCTTTTTAATTATCATAGCCCTTAGTTGTGTGCCAATAACCAGCTTCTGGATGTACGGTATATAAGAAAAAAACCCAGTAGCAATAATATACATTACAGAAAAGCAGAAATTATTAACTGTGTATATATTTCGAAAATGAAGAAACCAATAGAAACCAACTTACTGGAGTCCATTTCAATCACATTTATGATTCTCAAGTTATCTGGTTTTACTTGAAAAAAATGTCATAATTTACTTAATTTGGAAATATTTCAATATGGAATCACACATCATGTATTTTTGGCTGCTGAAATGAACAAAATGCACCACCTGGTAACACAATAACTACATTTCTGCACAATGTGCATTTGTGGCTGCAACCATTAGATATTTCGTATGAATTATCATTGATGTACCTTCATGCATAATGCTTTAAAGAAGGTTAGAGCTTTTTTTAGCCTAGGTCTGTTTAACAGTGTGAATTTACTTCGCTGTGTGAGCAAACACCCATCATGCTCACTGTGTCATTTCGTCCTGAGTACAGTGTGCTGCTGCATGAATTGAACTTTTGTTATTTTTAAGCGTAGCTATTTATGTGTTCTGATTCATACTCGGTGGTGAAAGGAAATATGTAAGCAGTAATGCCTTCTCCTTTTCGCAGACACTGAGTCATTCAAAATGTAGCATGTAATAATGTTTGCAGAATATTCAAGAAGTATCACACCAAATGTATCAAACATTAGCAGCAACTGAAATTGTCATGTACAGTAATACAATAGGTAAAGTATCTTTTGTGAGTGTAGCAGTGAGGACAGCAATTGAATCGATCATCCTTTGGAAATTGGATTGCTTTGTGTAGTCGGTCTAAGCAGCCAGTAACACATTTGCTGTGAGAGCTAACGGTGTTCCAGCAATGCAGAGGAGTGAGGAGGTCCCTTTAGCTGTTGCAGCGATTCTCCCCTTCTCTGCCGACAACACAACATGGGCTCATTACACCAGTTGAAGAATAAGACTCAGACACATGGGAAGGAAGGGAAAAAATGAAAAATGTCAACCAGTGCTGTAGAGCAATGATCTCAAGAGGGCTGGATCACTCCCACTGGTTTTTCTGCCTATCGGTGTGCACTGCCTGTGGGGTGGAACGCGGCGGGCGAAGATGCTTACACTGTCGCTGGCTGTTGTGTGGACAGGGGGGCTCCCTCAGAGTGGATGATATGCATTCAACAGACATTTCCACCTGCGGATGGAGGTCTATGCTCTATGCTTTTCAGAAAGGGATTCTCTCAGAAGAAGTGCTGTGGCTCTGAGGTGCAACTTGTTATATAATGGACCAAAGTGCCTTCTTTCCATTTTTCTTTGCATTTGATTGAGAAGCTTTTACCTGCATGTTAGCAGACTTACAGTATATAATAAGTTGAATCTTTTACATCCAAGTCAGATATTACTTGCTGATCTCTTCATAGAAAATTTCCTGATTTAGGCGTATAGTAATGGCTCAGAACCCCCAGAGTGTCTTAGGGAATACCCTGCTGCTGAATGTAAGCCAAGGCAAAAAATACCTGTCGAGGACATACCAACAGTGGCCATGAAAAAAATCCAGGTCAAAACAAAAATCAGGCAAGTGCTCTTTCATGTTATCTTTGTCAATCATACGTCTAATTATTTTGCTCCTATACTGATTCAACCATTTACTTTATGTAGAACACAGAAGGCTGTAAAATATTCCATGTGACATGTTGACATTTTATTAACATTACTGCTCAACAACTGGCCACATCATGTTTTCTCAACTGATCAGATACAATGACAATGATTAAAGGTGATGAAGCTACTCTGTACACCCTTAATCGAAAGGGAAACAAGATTAGACCAATGTCATTGTGGAATATAATCACCTTGGCCGATAGACACTAACATTATAACTCTGATTAATCACAGAGCTCAAGGCGCTGCCATAGCATTGAACTAACTTCAATATATTGCAGAAGACTTTCAGAGTTTCACTAAAAAGCTGGTCTATTGTGATGTTTCTCAGGCTGATGTTGCAAATGTAAGGGGGGGATTTCAAGAGTTTCTTATCTTAAATATGGGCTTCTTTATTGTTAAATATACATATTGTGAAACTATTTAGAATATCCTAAACTGGGAATATGTTCAAACCCTAACATTGCAGTGTGATTCTTTAATTAGCAGAATTGAAAATAGAACCAAGAAGATGAAAGACAAAACCTCTTAAAAATGTCACAACAAAAAAAAGGGCAAAACTAAGACATTGAGGTAGTACTCAAAAAAGTGTAAATCTCATTTTGGAAGATGTAACTTTTCTGCAAGGGTTGCAGTGACAGGTTTATGAACCATACATTCCTGAGACTATAGTGGGATATGTTCAGTAATACCCCATGCAGTCACACTGACAGCATACCCCCGTCAAGCCAAACTAACAAAACTGTGTGATGTCTAAATGCTTCTTCCGGAACTTGCCTTATGGTGGAGATGAAAAAAGTAATTTTAAGTTGTTTTCACTATCACTTAATACAATTTTTAATTCAGTGAAAACTTGCTGGCGGTGCTAGATAAAGTCAGGGATCCCCAAAGTCAGTAGAATTCATCCTCTGGACACCATGGATAAATGTCAATGGCAATCCATCAAGTAGCTGTCGAAACATTTCACTAAAAAACACATTTCAACCTCATGGTGGCGCTAGAGGAAAGGTCAGGGAATTACCAATCACCAAGGCTTCATGGGGACCATGAATGTCTGTACAAAATTTCATGGCAATCTGTCCTATCGTTGAGATATTTCAGTCTGGACCAAAGTGGTGGTCCGACTGACATTGCCATCTCTCGAGCCACACCACTAGCACACTTAGGTACCTCTTAATGAAATTCTCTTGTGTAGTTCCCGTCTTATTAAACTTGGCACTTTCATGCAACATGTGCAATACCCCCTAAATTTCGAGCCTTTAAAATATTATTATGACTAGCCGCTTGAGATGTTGCAGCAACATATTTTGCTTTTTTCAAAAATCTTGAAAAATTGGTTATAGAAATGCAACTCATTTGGATTAACGACCTGACACATGGCTAGATATAAGAACAGCAGTTTAATCAACAGACATTTTATTACTTTTCTGATTTAGAATTGATTACTGTACATTTGTGTCAGTTTCTGGTATGTGAACACGGTCGGGCTCTACTAAAAATGTCCTAAACTATGTGTACAACAAACTCTTGATGGTATTTAGGACATGCTCATAAATAAAAAATCTGCATTTATGTCATATGATACATATATATTGCATGAATTTGCAACTTGTTATGAATGTAGATTTTATAGCTTTGAGCAGCATCATGAGCTTGACACACAAATAAACCACTTAGAATTCACCAGTTTTTTTTTTGTTTTTTTTTACAAAAACATAACTGGTTGACATTGAAGATAACCTAAACTATTTTACTGTGTAACATTTGGTAGATTTTGTCTTTACACTGAATTAATACGAGCATTTCCAGTATTTCTCTACCGTGTTCAATATGACCAACATTATCCTATTGTGTTTTCTAATTGCCAGGGAACAACAGACAACAGCCTCTGTTTTGTATAAGTTATTCCACCTACTGTGTAGCGAACACCTCATGAGAGCTGCTGGGATGCCAATGACTCAATAGTGCTTTCTATTTTGAGTTCTACCAATGACTGAATTTTCTCTGTCTGAGGAAAATAGTCATAACTTTCAAATGGTACCGCTGCAAAACATTTTTAGATTTAAAAGGGATAAAATGGAAAGTAGATTTTCTCCTGAAACACCACTGTTTATTTTGTCTTATATTCCCTTCTTTAATATGAACTGGCAGGTGTTAATGAGATAATTATGAATGATTAAAACTCAGCTACACTTCAGCTGCAGCAAATGAAACACAGTTAGCTTAGCTTTGCTAATGAGAGCCTGAGGGGGACAACTTTTCAATCAAATAGAAATTAGATCCAATGCAATGGAAAACAACATTTTTAGTTGAAGGTTAATTTAATCTATGCAGTTTTTGAAATACTTACGATTTATTATAGAGTAGTGTACCTGTTTTTTCTTCACACCTGGGATTCTTTTCTACAACGATTGTGCAATTGAGATGTGTCACCTTCAACATCAATTTGCAATGGGAATTTTCAATTGTCTTTCACCAAAAACCATTAAAGAGTAAACTTAATAGGATAATGTAGTCTTTTGGTTCCTATAGTAACAGTGTGCTCTCTGCTTCTTCTGCTGCCACTATGGAAACATTGTTTTCCACTAGTGTGGAAAGAAGAACAGCTGTATAAATATTTTATTTTGTAAATGATTTTATGTTGTCACTGATTCTCTTTGCACTTTTATTCCAAGAACTATTTTAACTTGCACTATTTTTCTCAACCAATAGTGTTCTCCAGTTAAAATCTAATTAAGTGAAAAATGATTTTCCCTTGTGCTATATATTTTTTTCAGATTCTGAAACAACAGAGGATGAAGACCAATTTGAGAGCAAAGAAGATAGTGGGGATGTTGAGAACCAGGCAGTGTATACAGGTGTTTCCAGCTTTCAAATATTCCTTGAGGAAATTTTGAATAGTCTTTTTATTTTTGTTTTTATAGATTTATATCAATGCAACTATATTTTAAAATTTATAGACATTAATTCATTTTTTAGGAATAAGCTAAAAACCCAACATTAATATATTATTACCTTTATAAAGTTGTTATGGTGATGGTATTAGCAAACAATTGCCAATGTAAACATCCAGCAGACATGGAGCAATGTTTGCATTTAGAGTGGTATTTGTGTCTACCCAATGAATGCAAGGCCAACATTTGGTCTCCTTTTAGCTCTGTTTTGGAAATACTGTCTCTTTAGCTGCTAATTGCTCCACTGTGTTCACCATCTACTCGCTAAGTTTATCCGTCACCGTTTGATGCCAGGCAGGTAGTGTACAGTCTGTTAAACAGTTTTTTTCAGTGAAAACAGCTGGCTGCTTTGGGTGAAAACACGGCCAATAAGAGCGGCATTTGCATGCTGGAAAACCAAAACAATGAGCTCAAAGGCATTAAAATGCTCTGTAGAATTGAGGAGAGCTGCTTAGATGGATGTTAATTATCTGTTCCGTCACTATGAGGAACCTCTTTACAATTTGTCATTTGAGCCAAAGACTGAATAGTGCAGCTTTACATTTGCCTTGTTTCATAATCAGTGCAAATACTTGACTGCTTAATTGTACAATATGGCAATCTCCTCTTTACATGAGATGCAGTGATGGACAAATGTGCAGAGGATGACAATAGGACACATGGACACGAGGATCACTCTAACACAACCAGGCAAGAAAGAAACATGCAAAAAAAAAAAAATAGCAGTTTTTAAAAAGACCTCAGTGTGCTGATTGTATTACAAGACTAAATTTCATATTAAAATACAATACTCAGCAGATTGTAAATTAGTAACAAACAACAGATTTTGCTTCAAATCCTCTATTTCAGGAGCCAGTCAGAGAATTTTTCAAGAGAATCTCCCACACAAGTCCTCCCACCTCCATCCCCAAGACTCATCAAACGTCCCTCCACCTCTCCAATGCCATGTCGCTCTGGTTCAACTACACCTCTCAGCTTGCGGAAGAAAATTATTGTGCCAACTGAATACCAAGATACAGTGCCTGGGGAGTTTGAAGAAAAGGTTAAGCAGCCAAAATCCATGTCCCAAAGTAGCACCCTGGACTCCCGACCACAGACTCCACTGAGCGATTACTCCCGGAAAGAATTTACTCTTAGACCATCCCCAAAGCTTACCAGGGCAAGCTCAAAGGTTTTTGAGAAGGTCCGTGGCTTAGAAGAGCGGAGACGAAGCCTTGATATTCCAGAAGGTTCCATCTCGGGAAGATCCTGGGCAGGGTTCAATCTTGCTGGATCTGTAGATTCAGATGATGGAGGAAGCCGGTTGGGCATCTCTAGAGAAAGTTCAAGGGAAGATCTAAGGGAGGCTTTGAAAGAGGATGCTGCTGAGCGCAGATCTATGTTTAGACAAAGAGCTGCTTCACTGGAGGAGAAACCTCGCTACTCCCAAAAAGTTCAGGACATAGAGAACAAGTTCACTGAGGAGCTCCAGCGCATTAAGAAACTTGTTGGTAAACCTCATCTGAAGAAGTCATTTTCAACTGAACAGCTCACTCTGAAGGGCAAGCAGCGACAGCCTCTCAGGAAAATTGAACCTATTCCTCCACAAGTCCTTCAAAAACTCCAAGAAAGGGAACGTACCCAGTGGGCAAAGGAACAGAGAGGAAAGGAAGTAAGTCCACAACCAATGCAGCAACAACAGCAAACCCAGGAAGAACAGCATAAATGTCAACCCCAAAAAACATCAAGCACTGATTCAACAACTGTAACAGTCAGTAAATTTGGAGAAGTTGCAGGGACCCCAGAATCCATGCAGTTATCTGACTTACCAGGACAACGATCAGTGAGAGAATTAAGTAGAGTCAGTCCAGTTACAGAAATCATTCAGAGATCATCATCACCAGCATTATGCCATCAACAAAGGGAAGAATCACCAAACAGAAATGTTGCTGAGATGACAATACGCAAGGTTGAACGAAGGCCGCCAAGTCCGCTTGTACAAAGGGTATCTCGAATGCAAGAATCTCAGCACATCCAAGAATCTCTTGTGCAAACATCACAAAAGGATGAGACTTTGGGGAGAAAGACGCCGATAGAACTAGTATTAAGAAAGATTGAAAACAGACCTGAAAGTCCACTGGTACAAAAAAGGTCTGTCATTGTGCAAGATCTTCCTCCTCAACCTCCGCAAAAACCCTCAAGGATGTCACCAGTCACTCCAACAGAGGAGAAAAGGGAAGTGGAGCTTGCTAAACCAGCCTTAAAGATAAGAATCCCTGCAATTATTGTTGAAGATGAAAAGATGGAAGAGGATGTTCCTGTGAAGACAAGCGAGCCTCAGCAGATTAATACTAGTGCTAAAGAGGGACGAAAGCAGAAGACCAAAGGAAAGAACCGTCGCCCTCGACCCATGTCTCCAGAGTTAGGTTAGATTTGTTCTGCTTCTTTGATTTAGCTTTCTGTAGTATTGTGCAGTCTGCTTGTTGTTCATATTTAATCAACCAATTACTCATTTTGTCCTATAATTTGATCACAGGGAAAAAAATGACTTCAGGGTTGTATTTTGTTAAACTGTGCAGATTCTTCAGATGATTCTTATGTGTCTGCTGGAGAAGACCCAATGGAGGCTCCTGTATTTGAGTTTCCCCTCCAGGACACTGTAGCATCTGCTGGTGCAGATGTGCTACTAAAATGTATCATTGCCGGCACTCCCATTCCTGAAGGTAACATTATGTATTTTGTGTTTTAACAACAAAAACCTCAAAAGGTATTTTAGAATTGTATATTTAAGCAATCAATACACATTGCTTTATTTGTCTTCTCTGTGGAAGTTACCTGGACTAAAGACAACACTGAAATCACCAGCATTGCAAATTCCACAGTCAAAGTGGAGGGTGAACGACACAGTCTGGTCATCAAATCAGCTAGAATAAGTGATGGCGGAAAATACTGTGTAACTGCTGTTAATCAGGTGGGCAGAGCGTTCAGCAGTGCCACCCTCATAGTTAAAGCAGGTAAGTTTGACTTTTACGATATCAGATGAAACTTAAGTGAGTATATACAGTACTGTTTGTGGTGATTTACTTTCAGTTTTGACTCTTCAAAACTTGAAACCTAATCGTAAATGATTTGTTTAGCATTATTTTGCAAAGGAAGTGTTATTAATTGCTTTGTCAGTCATGTTTATTGTTTTATTGTTATCTACACTGAAATATATTTCTGCCCATTTAACTTGGATGAATGAAGTCAGTTATTAGCATAAATTGAGAATTGTTTTTATAGTCTGTCAAAAATGTAATAGGACACTTATGTACCTAACAATAATTTTACATTTAATAATTTTAAAAGCTCTTATTCTCAATCTTGAAAAAAACATCGTCTTTTCCCACATTGGCATTGTGTTTCAGCTGATTTCTCTCCTGCTCCCTTGTCATTATCTCTCTGAGCAAAATGTCTCTGCCATATATTCCAGCTGAACAACCTCACTTATAGTTACCATAGCAACTCAGAGGAGAAACTGAACCTATAAATTGCCCACTGAGGCTCACTGGATCCACACACTGTGAATCCACTATTGTTTGAATATCACATTTGACATCTCAGATTCTAATTATATTTTAATGGGGGCTTTGTTTTTTTTAATACATGAACTCCTTGAAATCCTGTTTTCTTATTGAGCCGTACTCGGTATCAAAATAATTAAGTTTAGAGAGATACAATGAAAGTATCTGTAGGACTTGCTTGTAAGCAGGATTGTATGAAACCTCAACATGAAACACAATGTAACCTTGTTGCTTTTACAGTGTCTGTGCAGGAGCCAAAAAGAAACCTGGGCGTGCCAGTGGATATTAGCAGCCCTATTACATCTGATGAAGAGTATCTCAGTCCTCTGGAGGAAGGCATGGATTTTGGAGGGCCAGAGCCAAGGCGAACTACTGACACACGATTCAAGAAACCCCCAGGATTCCTGGTGAGACTGTACAGAGCTGATTAGATACCAAATTGACTTTCCCTTTAGAGTATGACATTTGTATGTTGAGCACTTATCTACTGCATTATTGACTGGTTGGTTAGAAAATATTGCATGAAAAGTGTTTTATGTAAAGGATGTCCTTGATTCTATCAATATTCATTTTCCTTTGAATTTTTTGTCCCCTGCATGGTCATCCCATCAACACATTTGTCAAACACAACTTACATGTAAAATGCACCTCTCATCTTCTAACTTATGTTACATTTCAAACAGGTAACAATGACTGATCAAGCTGTCATTGAAGGACAGGAAGTCACCATGTCTGTCCGAATAAGTGGACAGCCCAAACCCATGCTCTATTGGTAGGTCCCCACACTTCATCAAACTCTTTAAACTCATCACTTGCATGGGACATGGAAAAGACTTTCTCTGTATCACAACCCATTAACAAGCTTGCTTGACTGCATAGTTTGTTCTAGAGCATGCGATTTATTGCTGTTTAAGGAAGTGGTGGCTTAATGTTTACTGCCTAACAATCCCCAGGCTGGCAGCTGCTCAGTGCCCAGAAACACAAATGTCTGGCTGAACTAATGAGCTCTTTTAGACAGCAATCTGGAATTTACATGCAATGCTGAGGCCATCTAACAAAGAGCCAGATCTGATTGCACTTGGTGAGGTCCTTAAGTATTTGTAGAACACTTCCTTAGGCTATATCTTCTATTGCAAGTGGCTCTTTATTGCTGTTGTTAGCCAGGACAGCAGCTTCAAAGGATAAGGCTGGCAATATTCCATGTTTTTCTTATTGTCAACAAATCCCACAAAAAGACCAAAGCTGTTATCCAGAAACTACTAAAAGGACATCAGAGCCACACTGTTAGCTGTTACCATGAACATGGGCATTTGAGTCAATCCCACATATGTCATCCTACAGATTACAGATCGAATATTACAGTTTTTTCTATGCTCTAACGGTCAAATTTCCAATTATTAGTGACAGCCTTAGTAAAGAAGACGAAAAGTATTGGACTAACACATTGTAGGTTTCGGTCTTTTCATGGGATTTGTTGACAATAAGTGCAATATAGAATAACGGCATCCTTATCCTTTTAATTTAGGAGACAAGAATAGGATGACTCACTCAGGCAGGTTCTGTTGTTGGAGTTAGTCATGACTCGAGAGACAATAGCAGAAAAGAAATTGCTAAACATAATATTGGCAATCCTGGATAATGTATCCCACCCCCCACCCCCATCATACCAGCCAGAAGAGAGCTTGTACAGTAGTTAAAAAAATGTGTGCTTGGTCATCCTTCACTGCATGAATTTAATATAAAAAAAAACAACCTAAAACTGAGTGGTGGTGTGAGTGATTCATCTATTGTTTTTTTAAATATAGCAACAATTGTTCCCTTTATTCTATTCTTTTTTAGGCTGAGGGACAGAGTTACGGTAAAAACAGGGCCACGTCACATTGTGCGTGAGACAGAAGATGGCACTTTTGAAATGACCATCAAGTCAGCAGTGAGATCAGACTCTGGGATTTACACCTGTAAGATCATTAATGAGTATGGGACAAAGCAGTGTGAAGGAAAGCTGGAGGTAAAAGGTATGCTTCTTTCCAAATATACTTGTGCTTGTTGTTCATTTTCAAAATGTACAACTCCACCTTTTACTTGCTATCTTTGGAGCTATTCTTTGTTAGTTTTGCAAAGTTAACTGTTTACTACATTGTGACTAAATTCCTGACACTAGTTTACTTGTTAGTCAGCATATACATTGATACCATATCTCCAATTGAAAAAACACATTCATTGTGACTTGTTCACCGCACCTGCAACATTCAGATATGACTTAACAGCACTCTTCATGTCCTTTATTTACACCTAGCACCACCAGTTGAGCCAGGTCTGGCTGTCATCCGCCCGGTCAGGGACATCACAGCCAGGGCTGGAGAGACAGTTTTGTTTGAGTGTCATGTCATCGGACCAAAGGACACTGATGTGGACTGGCTTGCAGATGGAAAGCTGATCCAGCCGGCATTGCTCAACTGTAAGATGCACTTTGATGGAAGAAAATGCCGGCTGCTGCTCAACTCCGTACATGAGGACGACAGCGGAACATACATGTGCAAGCTTAGCACAGCTAAAGGTATGTCTCAAGAATAAATATCACAATATTTGATATAAAAATAAATGTATTTATTGTCCTGTCCGCCTCTTGTGCTACTTCTGAATTGAACTGTTTACTCTTCAGAGGAAGTCACTTCATGTGGCAAACTAAAAGTCATCCCTTCAATTGAACCTCTCTTCACTCGCAAGCTGGATGTTCTAGAAGTGATTGAGGGGCGTAACGCTCGATTCGATTGCAAAGTCAGTGGGACGCCGTCTCCTAAGGTCATCTGGAGTCACTTTGGTAGGATAGTACTTTAAAGTGTCATTAGGATCTACATTAGATGTGTGAAAAGCGATGGAAATGTTACATATTCACAATCACCTGTCCATATTAATCACCTGTTAAAATTGTTTTCAGGGTTTAGAAATTGTTCTTGCACCCAAGTGTATCACAGAACCTTTTACCTTAACATCTTCGATACCTTTGTGAAATTACTTTTTTCCTTTACCTTTTTTCTTTATTTCACACCCTCTCTTCTTATCCTCTCTCCTGCTGTTGATTTTGTGATTTAAAACACACTTTAGTTACAAAGTGATGTACAAATACAGACTTCTTTTTCTTTAGACCATCCGCTCACAGAAAGTGAGGAAATTCGTATTATTCAGGAGGGTGGACGCCATTCCCTCATCATTTCTCATGTGACCAATGAGGACGAGGGTTTTTATACGGTCACTGCCCGTAACAATCACGGTGAGGCAGAGACCTCCGCTGAACTATACATACAAGAACCACGGCCAGCCATCTCCTCACAGATGTAAGAGCATGTTTTTCATTGGCTGTTGGGCCATGCCGCTTGTGTGTTTCATGGACTTCTCTAGATTTTCGATTATAACTTTTTATTTTTATACAGTAACAGACATCCTTCTGTCCCGTCTTCGCCTCGCTTCAGGTCTAAACTGGAGAAGATGCCATCAATCCCAGAGGAGCCAGAGGTCCCAGAGAATGAGGTGGAGCGTTTTACAATGCCTGACTTCATCAAACCCCTTTATGACCTGGATGTGATCGAGGGAAAGGAGGCGGTGCTCAAATGTAAAGTGGCTGGGTTGCCATACCCCACCATCGTCTGGTTCCACAACGGCAAACGGATTGAGAGCACAGAGGACAGAAAGATGACGCAGTGTAAGCGTTTCAAAATGGATTATCAATCTCCCAATGTTCAGCTTTCTTTAAAGTTAAAGTTAAATTCATATTTTAATCAAAATGAAAGTGAACAAAAAATTGTATCAATTACATGAAGAGAAGAAAACTTTGTAAAATCAAATTAGTTTATCTTTGCATAAGAAAAACCACCCCGTTATAGCAGTACGTAATGTATAATGTTCAAACTAACACTAATCTCAGGAACAAGTAAGCATGCCCTGAATTTCATTTCCCACCACATTTGTGATTCAAAGAAAATTATAATTTAGAAAAACATACAGTATATATTATATTTTTTTAATTTCCAGTTAGATATATATTTTGTTATACTTAACACTGTGTGCCTAAACTACAAAATACATTGTTTGTCGGCGTTCTCTAAAACGACCCATATCAGCATTTTTTGATCTGCCACCTGTATGGTTAAGGCCTGGTTAAGTTCAGGCAACCAAAACTTCTTGGTTAAGGCTAGGGAAAGGTCATGGTGACTGTTGACTGTTGGTAGGTGAAAGGATGTAAACCACAGTCACAGAAGTCAAACTTAGACATGTTGTATGTGTCATGTGACCGTCCAATCATCCTCCATAAGAGGATTTACAGCACTGTGACAATATCACTTCCACCTTGCTTCTGACTAAGGACAATACTTGCACAATCGCAAGAGGTTGTATTTTTCAGACATTTTAAGAATTTGAACATTCATTTATTCTTCTGGTCAAGACAGTCTCATTTTGGCCGGGATTGCATTTAATCTGATATTTTGAATAAAGTGAGCTAAATTGCGTAGAGATGCTAACAGACCAGTATACCCCATATCCTATCGCCTCTGCTTTCTCTTGCAGTTCGTGACGTCCACAGCCTGGTAATCCGCTCTGTGTGCCATGCCCACGGTGGTGTCTACAAGAGTGTCATCTCTAACAAAGTTGGCAAGGCCACCTGCTATGCTCATCTTTATGTCACAGGTGATTTAAAGTCTTTTTGTGGCTTGCACCTCAACAAAAAAACAATGGGCCCCATGCAAGAACCACTCATACCAACAGATGTGTTCTTAAGTGGCACATGTTAGGGATTAGAATTTGTAGCATTCACAAATGTTCTTGTACTTTTTCTGTAATGGACAAACGAAATGTATGAGCTCCCGAATCCCTTCTTCACAGTGGGAAAAACACTGATTTAAGAATTATAATCCCTCAATCTGAATGAATTTGGAAAAGTGTAATATTCTTTCAAATAATATCTTTGGGAATGTAATGTCCCCCCTGACTGCCTCTCATATTAGTCATGGACGGATTTGCTTTAGAGATTTTTAGAATCCCTTATCATTTATACGGCTCTGCTCTGATTATACGATTTATATGACTACTAAAACGGCAACATTTGTTATGTATGTAACAGGCAGCTTTATATGGCAATTTTAGGGGTGTGGATTCTGCTAATGATCAAATATCCAAAATGCGCAGACTCAACAGGTGGCTGAAATGAGCAATTTACGACAAGTTTGTCCAGTTAACAGAGTTTGTTGAATCCAACTTGGAACACTCGTGCAAGAGCAAATCTCACAGAAAAAAGTGAGAGAAGTTTAGGATAAGAATAGGAAAATGTCCTTGCATAAGGCCCATTGATTACATAATTGTGGTCAATACATTCTGCTTCAGGCAAAGGCAGATCAAAAACTTTAATGGACCTTTAATTCCATTGTCATGATTTTCAGATATCCTTCCTGACCCTCCTGATGGGACTCCAGTCATTGAATCCATCACTGGTAAAACCATCACCTTAAGCTGGAAGAAACCAAGGAGGCTGGACCCTTCAATTGGTATGCAAGAATGATATTCAGAATAATTTTGTCCAACAGATTAAATAAATGTGTATTGCACATGTCAGGAGGATATATTCTTTAAAAATATGATTTATTTAACACAATGGATTCTAACTTGGGGTAAAATTACATGGAAAGACTGATATACCTACATAGAAGACAGATACTGTAATTCCTAGATGCACTGAACATTACAAATAACGTATTGACATATTGTAAGATGTTACAATTTAGAAATTTAGTTTAACTTATTTGCTCTAACTCTGTAAAAAGTGATAGGAAAAGAAATCTCATTGTAAGCTTTCTTGGGAGCCTAGCTAGCACAATTGTTGTATTTATGTGGACAACATTGTGGTGTGGCATTTTGCATGAAACCCTTGTTCTTTCAGATCCCAGCTCCGTGATGTATGCCATCCAACAACAAGCCCTGGGCTCCATCCAATGGACCATCATAGCTTCTGGCCTAATGGAGACCGCCTACACCATCACCACCCTCTCCAAAAGTGTGCGCTATGCTTTCAGAGTCCTGACCATCACTTCCAAAGCCTTCAGCAAGCCCTCACCTGCCACTGACCCAGTGCAGCTCTTGGACCGGGGTACATTCAGGTTTTTAGAACATCCATCCATCCATCAGTGTGCGCTACCTGTTTAATAAATATTATCTGTGTACATTTTGATTTTATTCTAGGTTCCTATCTTCAGGAGGCTCCAGTGATTATTGATAAGCCAGAAATTGTATATGTAATTGAAAACCAGTCCGTCACCATCACTGTCACCCTCAATCATGTCAACGCTGCAGTTATCTGGAAGAGGTATCTCTGTCTTTGTTGTCACGTTTCTGTTAGTCGCTTTTCTTTATTTTATTTTTACAAAAGAAATGACTTAAAGTGTAATGTATCAAAAAGGGGAAAAAAGCTTGCAGGAATGCATTAGCTTGGATTTTCCTGTGATGCTTTCTTCAACGTGTACAGCATATTTATGTACACAGGCTACATCTGTTTTAATTTTTTTATTTATTTTAATCTCAAAAAAACACTGTAAAATGGTTCAATTGGTATACTCACAGCATAGGTTTATAACAACACTGCAGTTGTGTTTGTAGATCTCAACTTAACATCCATGTTGTAATGAGATGATTAATAAGTCAAGTGGTATCCGGTGGTGAAGTCACCACCTTGTGGACCCAGTGTATAACACAATAGTCAGGGTGTAGGACTGACAAGCAGCTGTTTGATTCCAAGTTAGTATCAAAGATTCTAGAGCAGTGAAAAAAGTCTATTATTGTGTCCTAAATTACACTCAAGCCAGCAAAACACCCAAACATCCGCCACACTTGCCCAGTGATAGTCCACTGCTCTCATTTTAATCCTGGTTTACAATACAAGCGCTTTTCCACAGGAGGGGAGTGGTCTTGGCCAGCAAGCCAGGCCTGTATGAGATGACAATGCCAGATGACGACCAGCACACGCTGAAGCTGCTCAAAGTGAAGAGTGCTGACATTGGAGAGATGCTGTTTGTAGCCTCCAACAAGTACGGCAGCGACAGCTGCACCTTCAATGTAGAGATGGCAGGTAGGCAGTAGATTGGTCTATCTATCCATTCATTTATCCGTCTAAAGCTAATGTAACTTGGTATTGTACCTTTGCAACTCTGTCCACAGCTCCACCAACATTTGAAACTATTATGGAGGACTTAGACGTTTGTGCTGGGGAGACCCCTCGATTTGCTGTGGTTGTGGAGGGCAAACCGATTCCTGACATCCTCTGGTTCAAGGTGTGCATCCATTTTAGCAGTAAAAAGTCAAAAGTAAAGTATTAAGTGATTACCAAGATAGACTGAACTATACAGTAGGCTAACCTTTTAAAATGGAATTTTACCAAAACAGGAAATTGTTCGTTATAAATCTTAAAATAACCATTGCCGTATCTTGCTTTCAGAATGATATCCTGCTGTCAGAGAGCAGTCATTACACTTTTGTGTATGATGATAATGAATGTTCCCTGGTGGTGCTAAACGCTTGCCCAGAAGACTCCGGGGTTTACACCTGCACTGCTAGGAACTTGGCAGGATCTGTGTCCTGTAAAGCTGAACTCACCATTCACGAAGGTAGGAGGTCAATCCATCAGAGCCATAAAATATAACAATGCCATGACTGCATGGGTAACAAGCAAAGTTTCTTGTAATTATTTGGAGTCAGTTATACATTTCCCTTGGTCTAATTAAAACTTACTCATCACTGTAGCTAAACGTAAAGAGGATCCAATGGACGATGAGGAGACTATTCTAAGGAAAATGCGCAGACTCACTGACAACTATGACATCCATAAGGAAATTGGAAGGTGAGCTATTTTTAAGCCCACATTTAAAATCCCATACTTTGATTAAATGTAATGAAGAGAACCACTGTCTGCACTAGAACCAGTTATGGTGAATGTCTAAAACGAGGCTGTATTTTGTCATGTCTTAATCCCTTTAATCTTACTATTTTGAACAGACTTGAGTAGAACTAAGGTTGAAATGAAGTTTTCCTTCTGATTTTCTCCTCCAGAGGTGCATTTTCCTATGTGAAACGTGTGACCGAGAAAGTTGGCAAAATGGAGTATGCTGCAAAGTTTATCTCCACACGGGCCAAGAAGAAGGCGTCTGCTCTTAGAGAGATGAACCTGCTTTCCAAGCTGGACCACGAGAAAGTCCTTTACTTTCACGATGCCTTTGAGAAGAAGAATGCAGTCGTTATCATTACTGAAATGTATCCTTATTTTGCAATTAAAGAGAGTACTCTGATGTAGAGTACACAATTAGCCATGAAAAGTAAGCAAAATGTTCACTTTTTCACTTTATTAATGTGTAGCTATACAGATCGTGGTGTTCTGAAAAAGTGTCTTGTTTAAAGTGAAATAAACATGTATACAAGCACACATACCGTAAATGTATTACAGATGCATTACAATGCATCCAAAGACCCATAAAGAATAGCCTTAATTAATTAATTTTAAGATGCCATGAGGAGATGCTTGACAGATTTACAAGGAAATCTACAGTAATGGAGTCTGATGTAAGTCCTGTCTTTTATGAATATACAGCAAATCTTACACTAAACATTTCAATATCAATTTAAATGTAATTTAGATTTGTTATTTAATGGAATTTAATTATAATAAATAACAGCTATTCTGGTACGTTTGTGTTTTCGGGCCACCAGGTACGTTCATGTATACGACAACTGCTTGAGGGAGTGGACTACCTTCATCATCTAAACATTATTCACCTGGACATTAAGGTAGATACTCATGGACACTCACTCTCCCACTCTTGCATTGTCTTTCTTTGGATATAAAACATTTGCACTAAAATGAATTAAAAAATAAAGTGCCCTGGACCTGTCTTTGGTTTTACATTTGACAAATGATCAAAACAAACAAAATTCATTCTGTTGGCAGACCATGGTAAAATATTATTTTCTTATTCTTTCCTCAGCCTGATAACATCCTCATGTCGGACCCCCATGGGGATCAGATCCGAATCTGTGACTTTGGCAACGCAGTGAGGATCACACCTGATGAGGCTCAATACTGCAAATATGGCACACCAGAATTTGTTGCACCAGAAATTGTCAATCAAACCCCTGTGTCAAAAGCATCAGACATATGGTAGAGATTTTCTTGAATCTACAACAAAACTGTTTGTTATGAACACACTTTTTATGTTTGTTTGTTTTAGTTTTAATACACCTTTTCCTTATTCTTTTCTTTATTTTCCTAGGTCAGTTGGAGTTATTGCATATCTGTGGTGGGTAAAATTATTATTATTATTAAATCTATACGATGCCGAATATCAATTTCATTTTTTGACGTGTTTGCCTGTTCAGGACTACATGTAGGCTGTTTGTTTCTGTTATTAGTCTGACAGGGGTTTCTCCATTTGCTGGAGAGAATGACCGCAGCTCCGTACTGAACATTAGGAATTATAATGTAGCCTTTGAGGAGAGCATGTTTGCTGACCTTTGCAGAGAGGCTAAAGGATTCATCATAAAGCTGCTGGTAGCAGACAGGCTGTGAGTAACAGTACTACTTCTATTTATCAAGATCTTTTTTATGCATATATTACTGAATAATACAAGAGATATTGAAGGAAATGTTTTTAGTCAATCCTGATGTCTGACACCATCTGGAATGCAATCTTAGTCTCTACCTGTATTGCACAGGTCTTTTAGGTAAACAGATTGCAAGATCATGTTGCAACAGTCTTGGTTGGATATATAATAGTGTCCTTATTTAGCGTGTATCAATAAACTTTACATAATTTGTAAAAAGACAATTACAAACCAAGTTTATGTCAACAACAATGAGATGATTATATGTAGTGTCCAGTTTGTCTATTCCGTATTGGTTTCATTTATTTTCAATTCTCAGGTTTAATTCAATATTTTTATATTTTCATGTCATTAATTTTAGTAACATATTTAGTAATATTATTAAATATTTAGTATTTTCATAATTTACATTTTTATTTCCAATATGACCTGTTTTTTAGATCATTTAAGTTTAATATAAATTGTTTATTTTTCAAAGCTATTTAAACATCTATGGGAGATGTCTCACTGTAATTAAAGTCAGAGCTTTCACCTCAACATTTTGTGTCCCTTATCAAGTGAATAAAAGACATGTCGCTCATTTTAATGATTTTCTTTAAATATTAGTTGCTTGTCAGATGGACATCTGGTATTTCTTACATTATTGTCTAGTCCCTGTCTGCCACTCTATACAGTCTCCCTCTGTTGCTTTTCATTTAAGACAGCTAAGTCAAATGTCCATAAACCTTGAAGACTGAAATATGCCATAATTGTCCTCTAGGAGACCTAATACTCAGGAATGTCTCCGACACCCCTGGTTCAAGGTAAGACAAGACCAGTGGCATTCCCCCTTTCAGTGTTAATCATCCACAACCTCTGCAATAATTTCTATTTGAAGATACTGAGAAATGTCCCATTCCTAATTTCTTTTTAGTACATTTAATGTCTATTTTTCTATATCTATTGTGCAGATACTTAGCAAGGGAAAGGCCATAAGTACAGATGCTCTGAGGAAGTTTGTATCTCGCAGAAAATGGCAGGTGAGGGATGTTTTATTTCCTATTCTGTTTTCTATATTGCATTACATCCAGAATAAATTTAAATAATTCAATGGTCACACCTTTCTGTTTTTATCACGGTATCATATTTCCTATTTTACAGCGTTCACTAATCAGCTATAAATCAAAAATGGTCATGAGGTCCATACCCGAGTTGCTGAACGATTCCTCCAGCCATATTTCCATTGCGGTTCCCAGGCACCTTAAAGAAGGCTCACCTTTGCCATCATCATCCTCTGATTCTGATGAAGACATTGATGAACTGCCATTTATTCCAATGCCACTTAACATGGAATTCTCTGGATCAAGGATGTCATTGAACGACATCCAGACCAATGAGCAGGAAACAGGAAAGCAGGATGTAACAAGTAAATGGACTGGAGCTCCTGTTCAAGCCCAGGAGGCAATGGAGTGTGACCCTAAACAAATTGATAAAGAATTAACAGGTAATGGCCGCCTGCGGAAAAGAACATCACAAGACAATGACAGGGGTTCCTCAGATGAAGAATCACCTGCTGAATTGCCGCAAAAGTCAGAGCTGACTAGAAAACCCCTGAGAAGAGGTTCAAGCATGGAGTCAGACAAACCAGAGGGTGGACGACGAAGAGGAGAGCTAAGACGTGGAGGCTCAGCTGACAGTGCATTGCTGCTCCGGATTACACCTGAGGAAGGAGCTGGAGAAGGAAACCAAGAGGATGGCAGGAAAGTTCTCAAGAAAGCTGTCTCTATGGAACTACCAAGGAGGAGCACCAGCCCAGGAACTGCCAAGATGAGTCAAGAAGACTACGCTCTTAAACTGGAGCTGATGAGACAGAGACTGCTTCGCGGTGGCTCTGTGGACAACAAGATGAGTGGACTGAGAGGGCCTCTGTTGGAAACATTAGGAATGGGAGATGAAAAACGTGCAATATCCTCAGATCGCTACTCTCGTTCTGCTCGTTTGGGCCCACCTCCACTAACTAGAGCTGCATCCAGCGATTCTGCAGGGGACGAAGTTCCCAAACTCAAAGTTTTGCGCAAAACTGCTTCTTTCAGTCAAGGTGATTCAGAACCTATAGCTTTACACCGCCGGTCAGGCGCTCCTTTGGAGATTCCCTTGGCACAGATTGAAGAGAGAAGGCTCAAGGAGGCTATATCTATGTCAGCTCTCACTGAGCAAACCAAGCTAGACTCCCGTCCAGTGACTCCCAGGGAACCTTCGCCAAAACCGCCAACACCAGAATCTGTTGTGCAGGAAAGTTCAACCAAAACAGAAAGTGAGGAATCATTCATGGAGAAAGAGATAAAGCCTGATGAGACTATGAACGAAAAGATGGATGGGCTTACTACTGATAGTAATTTTGATGAGAGATCAAGCACAAGTGGTTTCTCAGAGAAGGACATGAGCATATCAGAAGAACCAATGATTGAATCAGAGTACACAAGCCAGAGAATTCCTACACCACCTTTAGTGGTCCAAAGCTCTAAACTCCAAGACAAAATGGAGGAAACAGAGCATGAAGAAAAAGAAGAGATTATGAAAGAAGGAGAGGAAAGAATCAGTGTTGCTGAATCAAATGGTAAAGAAAATGAAAAGGTTTTTGAAGAAAACATAGACGTAAATATGCCTGCTAAATCTTCTGATATTGTCATAACCACAAGCTCAGTTAGAGTGAGACCAACACAAGAATTTTCCCACCCCCCAGCAAATGTTGTGTCAACTTATGTAACACCCTCTCTTCCTGCTCGAGTTGTTCTTCCAGATGGAAGGACTTCAGCATATGCCAGTATTATGCAGACCATCATGGTCCCTTCAGTTCAGCCTGTCAATGACCAACCTTTTGGCCCCTTTACACACGTAGTTGTTCCAGCCACCTCGTCATCCCCAGTACCAACTGAAACATTTGCACACACGTCTTCATCTGCCAGCATGTCCTCTGCTTTACCTGGTCCACCAAAGCCGGTCATCATGTCAACCACTGAGCACCCAGCTGTATACTCCAGGGTCGCATCACCAGAAATGATTACAAAAGAACCCAGTCCACCAAAGACTACCACACATTCCTCATCACAACAAGAGCTCTCAGCAGGAGTTGACTTAGAGGACATTACCTCTGAAGAGGTCTTTGAGGCCCGCTTCAAAAAACGCGAGTCTTCCCTCTCAAGAAGTCTAAAATTTCTGTCACGAACAAAGAATGAGGACAAATCACAAGCAACTTCATCGGACTCTACAGAGTCAGGTGAAGAGATATACAGACCTGGGCCAATTGGTGCACCATTGGAATTAGCACCAAGGAGACTTGAGGAGAAGTCAAAGTCAGTCCAAGACCTTCGAGAAGCTCAAAAGGACCAAGGCTTTATGAGAAGGCTCTCTATGCGGCTGAAGAGAACTCCGTCAGCTGAGCGAAAGGATGAAATGACCAAAGAAGAAGATTCAGTTGCTTCAAGACATAGGCTTTCTTGGACTCTCACCCGAAGAGGGTCACAGGACAAGAAGGAAGTAGAGATGACGCGCATGGATGGTGGAGGTGACACGTTGGTGGAACAAGATGAAAAGGAGCTTAAGAAACCTAATGAATCACCGGTCTTGGCAATGCGCAGAAAGATTGAATCAACAGTGGCTGGGATCTCCACAAGAATTCGCAGCTTCTCAGAGGAAAGGAGAGCATCAGAGGACAAGGAACCCAAGAGGACACCCATTCTTTCCATGCTTCGTCGTTCAACATCAGAGAGCCGTGCTGTGAAGGTTGCCAGTGTTCCTCAGAATCAGCTGGCATCTCAGGCCAGTAATGGTGCCTCATCAGAGTCTCTAAACTCTATGTCCAGCCTGAAGTCAGAAACATCAAAGGGTATGAAGCAATTACTTACACATCTTATTGAAGATTTTACCCCACATTGGTCTATTGAGTACTATCCATTGCACTTTCTTAAATGCATCATGATTGATTTATGGAGTTGATTGTGTTTTTCTTCTGTAAAAAGGTGTGGAGGGTGAGCGCAGATCCCGCTGGGATCGATGGGGCCTGACCAGAGGGAAGCGAGACAAGACAGTATCACAGCCTGACATACCAACAGCAATCTCCAGAGAAAATAGTTCCCTACGTTCACGCCAGTACTCCAGACTGGCTTCGGGTAAGTCACACAAGAGTGTACATGAAGAGATTGTGATTGTACTGTGTCAAGGGTAAGGTAATGAGAGCTTAAAGTAACAGTTTGACATTTTGGAAGATATGAAGAAGACCACTCTTGTATCTGTCCATTTAATATAATGCTAGAGCCAGCAGTCGGTTAGTTTAGCTTAGCAAAAAGAGTGGAAACAGGGGCAATCAGCTAGAGTGAGGTTGCCAGGCAACCAGCAGATAATTCAGGAATGGATTGCTCCTGGCCAAAAAATAGTCTGGAACATAACCCCCCGTAAAACCACATTGTGTAGTTTTTAACCTGTTTTTTTCTCATTTTCTTAAGAAAGAAAATAACTGTAATTCCCAAAATGTCAAACTGTTGCTTTACCTTTGTAAAATATCGTATGCTACTTGGTCTACCAAACCATAACACATAGATTGTTTGTTAACATCAGTGAATACATCACATGATATTCATAAGTGTACATGTGATGCCTTTGTATATCTTATTCATCTCTTTATAGCAATAGCAAAAATGAAGAGGGACAACATAGAGACAGGTTCCTAGCTGATCCTAGCCAGGGGCCTTACCATGTTTCCAGTGATGGTAGTCTTAACCATCACTGGGTACAGTAAATCATAACTTTTAATTTGACAATACATGATTTAAGTGGTTTCATGTCTTTTGCTCCCAGATTTCCCTCCAGTATTCCACATCAAGCTGAGAGATCATGTCCTGCTGGAGGGGGATCCAGTCACACTAAGCTGTCTACCAGCAGGCAGCCCCCACCCACACATCACCTGGATGAAAGGTAAAGATCTCTGATGTAGTTGACCTAACTGATGGTCTCAGAGATGAATGGTTAGAATCACTTCACTTGTTAATTAGAATAATTTACATAATTATTCATGGAAGCATGAGTGCAGAGGCATAATGACGGCTTACATTGCATCTCGCTACACACATCTGGTACCATGACAACAGATGTTGCATACAGTGCAAATAAATAGCACAGGAGATAAGAAACGACTGAGATTCCTAGTTGTACTAGAAAGAGATTAAGCCAACAGTTACATGCATAAGTGATCATTTCTTACAGAATATGTTTGAATCTTATCAGAAATTTCTTTCTAGAGTTAACACTCTCCATTCATAGTAAGTAAAATTAAATCTTCATTACATCTCATAATCAATGACCATTTTTATGCATGTCTGTTTCCTCAGATAAGAAGCCCCTGGAGATTGATGGCAGGATGAACATGATAGCCTGCCCTGACGGCCGGCAGCTACTGATGATCATGCAGACCACCAAAAAGGATGCAGGGGTCTATGAATGTGTTGCTACAAACCCCCTGGCCTCTGTATCCAGCTCTTGCACAATATCTCTTGCTCGTAAGAACTGAGACATACATCACTTTTATGACAGTCTGTAAGGAGCAGTAAACCGTGTTAGTCCTATAAACTGTGCAATATACAGTATATATAGTACTATATGTAAATAAATACAGTAATAAATATTGTTATAGTCTACTGGATAGACAACAGAGAGCCTTGGAAGAAACTGGAGGGAAAGTAAAAGCCCAAGGACAGACGATATGTACGTATGTAATACCGATATATTTGTTTTTAAAGGTCTGCCCAATCGTCCTGGGACCCCTGAAATACCTCAGAAGTACAACAACACAGCCTTGGTACTGTGGAGGCCCTCAGACACCATGGCTCCCTGCACATACTCCCTGGAGAGAAGAGCAGAGGGTCAGTGTTTACTAGCAATGATTTAATGTTTTATTTATTTTTTTAGACAGATACCTGTTGTCCAAGAATGCTTTTTAGATCAACATCACCACATCAATAATACAAGGGATTGTAAGGTTGCTATGGTAACATGTGGGCCATGGCATCCAGTGGTGAAGGTGAAGTACTGAACTATATGTTTACGGCAGATGAGATTTAACAACCTGAGCAATAAAAACAGCATAGCAGCCTCGTCATGTTAGAACCAACATTTAAGTGTTAAGTGTGTGTGTGTTTGACAAAATAATACTATAAACTGCCTCTTGAAATAACATGGACATATTGATCTTATTTTACTCCCCAGGTGAGACCAACTGGTTGATTGTGGCTACAGGGGTGGCAGACTGTTATTACAATGTGGTTGACTTGCCAGCAGGGGGCTCCTTCAGTTTTAGGGTGGCATGTGTCAATAAAGCTGGCCAGGGCCCCTACAGCAACCTCTCAGAAGTAGTAAGCCTGGATGCGTCAGGTATGTATCATTTCAAGAAAATATTGCAAAACTTTGTGTTTATTTTAGATAAGCCTGTCACATATGCATTAAGTTGCTTTCTATGTACTTATTGATGTATGTCCTTAGCAATGTACAGATACTGAAAGGATTCAAGTTGTGTAATTCTTGTTTTGCTCAACTCATTACAGGTGGTTATGTTTTTATGTGGATGTTGGTAATATTTCTGTCTGCGACAATGTACATTAGAAGTTATTCAACATCAATGGACAGTGTGTTAAAAAGGACACATCTTAGTTGTAGATCATTGCATGTATTGCCCTTTTCTTATATTAAGTCTTTGAAGTGCATCCTCCCTCTCCTTTCATCTTCTTTCATTAGAACCAGCGAAATCCAGTGCTACCGTGGTGGTCAAGACTGTTCCTGCAACCCCTCCTCCTCCCCCTGCGGTGATGATGTCATCTATGAAAGTGCCTTCCATTAAACCAGCTCCTATTAAATCCGCAACAGTAACACCTGTCCCTCCCTCAGCTTCAGCTCCTGCTCCATCTGTGGCTAAATCTACTTCTCCACTAACCATTAAACCCACTTTGCAGGTTAATGCTAGCTGTCCTGCTGTCACTCCACCCATTAGAACAGCCTCCTCTGAACAACCTCCTGTTCAGACCACCACAGCTGTCCAAGCCACGACAGCCAAAGCCAAGACCACCTTTAGCATCAGTGTGAGCAAACCCCAAACCAAATTGGCACCTCCCCCTGTTGTCCCACCCAAACCTCAGAGTCCTGTAAATGCAGTCCCCACTATAACCAACAAATCCCCTTCTCCTGTACCACCACCGGCACGTGTCATCGGGAAACCCATTTCATCTGTTCCCATGTACGTGCCGGCTGCAACCGCTCGTGTTACTCCGCCTTCTCAATCTAGTTCCACCCCGACAACCACCACCCCCGCTTCAGTCACTCCTGTGACTGTCTCACCACCCGTGGTGGTGGTGCAGAGCTTGACACCAGTGCTGCATGGAGGGGACAGTCAGGGCACCCCATCTGGGCGGGTTACACCATCAGGACGGGCCACACCTTCGGGACGCAGGACGCCGTTGGGCAAGCCTGGAGAGGGATCTCTGCGCCAGGGAGTTCCACAGAAGCCTTACACCTTCATGGATGAGAAAGCAAGGTAATGACTACAAATGGAACCTGATTTAAATATAAAGACCCCCTTTAAGCAAAACTCAAATGTGAGCCAACAACTTCAAACTGTACCATATCAATATAACAATAGATTAAATGACTATGTGCAATGTGAGAGAGGTGATGAACCTACACATCATACAAGTCTACAGTACTCCTCACCTCTACAGAGTGTTTCAAAGTCTGGTTTTGGTTTTGAGGCCCAAAACTACTGTGTTGTTCTAGTCTCACTCCTCTCATCCGTGCCATTTTCAGCAGCTGCAGACAGCTGTTTTCACCAAAAAAGCTCTAAAAACCCACTGAACGCAAAACAGCAAGCAGACACGGTTAGCGACTAGCTGTTGAACATAGTGAAGCATTTAGCAGCTTAAGAGTCAGATGTTTCCCTCAGGAGTTGGTGGAAACCAAACCAGCTAAAAGAGTGAGCTTGCATTTGTCTGGTGGCCAGAACAGCTCCAAATGGATGTGAATGTTACTCTGTGTCTGAACAATGTGTAAAATAACTGCAATTATGTCAGTGTTGTGTTTACAGCTCATTTCACTTCCTCCAAGTGGCCAACAAAAAGAAATTAATGCAGGTTTACAGTGGTACTGTAAACTGGTCTTTCTTAAGAGCATAGTACAGCTTTTTCTAATAATACAATAGCAATGTATAGCATCTGAAAAGAAAACTAAGGCAGGCTTTATAAATAACTATAATTAAAAGATGTATCTTTCACAGCATTTAACTGTTTGATAGTATGTTCTGCTGAGTTCTCCAATGAAGGCTGAAGGTAAAAATATTCAGTTTTTGCCCTTCAAAATTAATATTTCTTCATTCCAGAAGAAAGGGGATTAAACTCTTTTAAATAATTTTATTATGATGGTCTTTCATTTTGGAATTTTTGGAATCAAAAATTTAATCAATGTCAGATTTGGGATAAGTAGCTATACATAAATATAGCTCTCTCTCTGCTCTTTTTGCTTAATGGACATATTGCATTTGGAAAAGGAACCAATGAATTATCCTTTATCACACAGGGGTCGGTTTGGTGTGATCCGTGAGTGCCGGGAAAACGCCACAGGCAACCTCTTTATGGCTAAGATTGTTCCCTATGAGGCAAACAGCAAGCAGGAGGTGCTGCAGGAATACGACATCCTCAAGTCACTTCATCATGACAGGGTGATGGCTCTGCATGAAGCTTACGTCACGCCGCGCTACCTGGTGCTTATCTCTGAGTACTGCAGTGGGAAGGAGCTGCTCTTCAGCCTCACAGACAGGTGAAGCCAAACAGATGCACTTGTTAAATTGGTTTCTTGTCTGATGTGAAATTATTTCTTGGTGTCCCATTCGTACTACATCAACAGTATTTATTTAAAAATTATTGTTATGCCTGGAGTCCTCTAACAAGATATTTTCTGGTGTGTTTCAGATTCCGTTACTCAGAGGATGATGTGGTGACCTATATTGTGCAGATCCTCCAGGGTCTGGAATATCTCCATACCCGACGCATCCTCCACCTGGACATCAAGCCAGAGAACGTCATTGTCACCTACATGAACGTCATCAAGATCATTGACTTTGGCAGTGCTCAGACTTACAACCCACTTTTCCTCAAGCAGTTCAGCCCTCCTATTGGAACACTGGAGTATATGTGTAAGAGTCCCATTTTTCACAGACCTCTGGGAATGAAAAATTAAAGCTGCTCTAATCAATATTTTAATATGAACAATTGACCAAATCACTGTGCAATGTGTAAGGTTGTCGCTTGTAGTGACGAACCCACAGAGAATTATTGGCCCCTCTGCAAATTCCCTCAGTTCTGTGGTGCTTTTTAGCGTCTTTCATTGCTTTGGTTTTATGCCCCACAACTTTACTGTTTTGATTCAGTCTCTCATCAGCATAATTTCTAGACATAGCAGGCAGCTGTTTTCACACAAAAAGCCACAATAAACTGACCGTAAGCTACCTGCCTAACACCAAATGACAGACAGACAAACTTAGCAACCAGCTGTGGAACGTAGTGGAGCATTTAGCAGCTAAAGAGACAGATATTTCCTTTAGGAGTAGGTTGAGACCAAAACAGAGCTTAAAGGAGAGTGAATATTGGACTGACATTCACCAGGTGGCCAGAAACATGATTCTAAATGGATGCTGATGTTGCTCTGTATCTGCTGGACATTCAGAATATATAACAGTTATTTTGTGCATTGGGGTAGTAAAAATATATCGTTTTTCACCTTCAAGTGTGCATTATGTAATCTTTACTGTGCTAATTTATTACGAAGAAAAATACATAGAAACACTTAATGACACAAAAAGAAGAGAAGAGAAGAGTATTAACGAAAGACCTTACTCTTGATCAACTTACTATTGATTTTGATAGTTTGTTGATTCATTCTACAGATACAGATCTTCTGTAATTACTGTAGATGTGGATATCAGTGGGTGTGCACCAGCTATGAAATCACAGGAGCATTATTAACCAAACTATGCATTCCCTCATTTCAAAAAGAAACACACACCATCAAGTAACTACATATACAGAATCACAGACAATAAGTCATAAACTGTAGTGTGTGTGTGTGTGTGTGTGTGTGTGTGTGTGTAATGGACTGTACTTGTATAGCGCTTTTCTATCATCCCATCAGTACAAAATTAAACTAATCATTCAGACACCAAAGGCGCAGCTTCGGGAGCAATTTGGGGTTCAGTATCTTGCTCAAGGATACTTCGACACATGGCTGCGGGAAGCCGGGATCGAACAGCCAATCTTCCGATTGGTGGACGACCCGCTCTGCCACCAAGCCACAGCCGTGTGTGTGTGTGTTGTATGTGTGTGTGGTACAAAGCCTATTTGCAGATGTAATGAAAGTTCTGTGTAAAAAAGTGTAAGCTGTGCACTTTTCCTTTCTTCTCCTTGTAGCTCCAGAGATGTTGAAAGGAGATGTGGTGGGTCCACCAGCTGACATCTGGAGCGTGGGCGTACTGACTTTCATCATGTGAGTACTGCTTTCACAGCTTCTGCCCAGCAAGCCCTCTTTAAACAGAAATGTAATAGTGTTCTTTATGTGAAATGAGGCTTATGATTGAAAATGTGTCTGCTGCATTTGCATTTCTGATTTCAGGTCTTTTCTATATACTGCAATTTTACATGGTGTGGACAGCTTGCTGCTCTTTTAATATTGATTTAATTCACAATTAACCTAATGAACCATCTTAGATAATATTGTGCATTGATGATATGTTCTGAGGGATCTACACTGTGTTTTTACAGGTTGAGCGGCAAGTCGCCTTTCATTGAGAATGATCCTCAGGAGACTGAAGCCAGGATCCAGGCGGCAAAGTTTGACCTCTCTAAACTCTACCAGAATGTGTCCCAAAGTGCCTCTCTATTTCTTAAAAAGATCCTCTGTAGCTACCCTTGGTACGCTGAACATTAGTCCTTTTTGTAGTTCCCATATTGTACAGAATTTCTGATAGTTTACATCTATTATTGCCTGTTGCTGAGACCTAATTTCACAGCAAACTACAGTAATTGTTAAATAGATACAACCTGATCAGTTACTCAATTTAGTAGCATCACCTTTTTCACAAAATATTGTATGCGGCCCATTTTCTTATATTTGGATCCACTGTCTGGTCTTCAACAGGGCCCGTCCCTCCATTAAAGACTGCTTCAATAACTCCTGGCTTCAAGATGCCTACCTGATGCGCCTTCGTAGGCAGACCCTCACCTTTACAACCAACCGTCTCAAGGAATTCTTAGCCGACCAGCAGCGCAGGCGAGAGGAGGCGGCCACCAAGCACAAAGTTCTCCTGCGGTCCTACCAGAGCTCGCCACAAACCCCCACCAGCCCTGCCATGCCAAATGTGCCAATTTCACCCACCACACCTGTCACCCAGTGAAAACAGGCTTCCAAACACCAGTTGGCGGGACTTTAAGGGACAAGACTTTGGGCTGCGAGGTGGGGTGGGGTGGCCCCTTCAGGTTAGAGTTGTTGAACTTGGTCGGGAGAAAGAAAAGAAGAAAAAAAAACCTCAAGAAACCAGCAGTGGCTGTGATCTACAGAGACGTCACTTCTTTTGCTTTTCTGGTTCTGAAAGAGAATCTTAAAGAATGCTTTCACACCGAAGGGAACTCTTACAAAGTTATAAGAGCCTGACTGCATTTTTTTTATATGGTGGACCTTGTTCATACAAGGCAGGATGTTGTCCTCAAGTTAGTACCTCAAGGTTTGTAACTTTGCATACATTTTGGATAAATGGCGTCCTTTCTTACTGTCAATTCTACAATGATTAGAGGGGACACATGTTAATACATTGCAGTAACCCACCATGGAAAGCCTAATATTGCTGTTATAGAGTTTTGACGTTAAAAACAGTTCATTAAGTACAGGTTATTGACAAGATTACAAAAAAGTGAAGCACAATTTCAAAACAGGAAGTGCTAAAACAATTGCAACACCTCTCCTATATCAGTCTATAGTTTCATAATCAAATGTTTCCTGAGCAAACATTCATCTATGATGTCTTATTCTGTGTCCTTGATTAAGGATGGCCTAGAATGCTAAATATTGCTCGCCATAAACTTAATCCAAATTTAATTAAAGCGGTGTTATTTGTGCTACAGTACCAGAGTTTTTATACCTCTGTAGAATCTCAGTGATTGTCAAGACTGTAGCAGTTCCAGAGTTCAGAGGATACAATGGAGGATTCTCTACAAGGGCTATTAGAAAATGACTCTTAGAATCAGCACAAATTTCTTCCCAAATGTTACAAAATAGGAGAGTAATGATTCTCAAATTCTCAAAAGCAGAATTTCTTTTTTTTAAATTGTTATTAGACCATTTTTGCTCCAAGTGATGATATGGACAGCATAAGTGGCTCCATGCAGGACTGCCACTGTGTTGGTGCTTAGCAGGCACTTGTTCCTTCACCACAAATAAGCTAACAACCACCTCATTGGCTTCCAGGTAAACAAAACTCTTCCACTCAGCCCAGTGTAATGGATCCAGTTTGATTTGCCATGCAGAGATATTCACACTCATCTCTGAGTTTACTAAAATGCGGTTTCTAGTTTGCGAAATGAGTCTGTCAGTGTATTCTTAGACTGTGCATACAGAACCTTGCCTGAGATACAAGACCATCATTAAATGTAAGATTATTCAGAGAGTTAGTGGTAAACTGAATCACTTTAGAAAGTCACTGGTGATACTGGGGTTCCTCCAAGTGCCCTTAAAACCAGTTAGCATTAGTCAGCATAAAAATAGCCTCTCCAATTCATTGAGAAAGGATGTTTGTTGAGACATTGTTGAGTGTATTAGTTTTTATTTTAGCTGTAACTTTCAACAGCTACTGCTGAAGAAAGGTTTTGCTTTATTTGGATTTTTCAAATTTTTGAATGGCAGAACTTTTTATAAATAAAGTTCAGTACAATTTTTATTCCCTCAATTAAGTGTCAACCAAAAAGGTTTCCAGGCCATACAAGCTTACAAGACAGTGTACACAGGGATCAAAAAATAAATTCTAATCACGTGCATGATTGCAGCCCCTGCAGACATGAAACTAAAAATGTTAAATTTAATGGTAACAAAAACAAAAGAGAGAGAGACTTGTTCTTATTCCATGCTCTATTTATGAAAACATTGAAGACTGCAAGTGGACACATACTGACATTTGTCCCTTGGTTAGATTGAAAGTAGAATATGACTTAGTTGCATATTGGTGTTTAAAAGTTATATATGTTCTCAGTATGGTCATGTGCAAGGGACTACTGAAAAAAACAGCTACTTGGTTTGCATTATAGTTTTTCAAATACATTGTTATTATCGCCTTTTGGTTAGTTCATCCTTAATACTTGTTTTGGAAGTCTATCCACAGGCACAGTCAATTCCATTGGCCATTTGGTTTAACATTACAGCGATCATAAATCAGTGATAAATTGATCATTTGATCTATCCTCATTATTTTACGGTAAATAAATGGCTACGTCGTTTTGTTTCTTTCATATTGCTTTGCCTTGTGAGGGCAAATTCAGTTTGAAGACCAGCATGTGAAACATTTGCTTTGATTTGGTCATTGTGCGGTCACATGTATTGATATCAAGTGCAGATTTGCACACTTAACACACAGTGTCATTTCTGTGACAGATTGGATTAATTTAACAGAAAGTATCAAGGAATCACAATCAGACAATGATGAGTCTTTTATGACATAAAGCTGCGTCATACATTCACACACTAATGAATTGTTTTAATATGTGTATTGGCTGACAGAGATTGTTGGTAATTCTATGAAATTATTTTACTAGTTCTATATATTCTAATGCTATTGCTAGATAAATACTGCCCTTTTTCTGCAGCGCTTTGTCTTTTTGGCTCAGTCAGATTTCTATGCAGGGTAGATGTTAATCATAGAGGGAGTGGTTTTAAACCTGAATGACAACATCCAAGATCAGCATGAGAATGCAATGTTGCACTCAATTGTAAACGTCTGCAATATATTATGTTCTTTAATCATATCAAATGAAATACAAACATGCTTTTGAAAAAGATGCTGAACGCTCCACATTTTCTATTTAAATCCTATGCCGTATTTTATGGAATGTGTTGCAGTGCCTCGTGATGGATATTAGACCCACAGAGATCATAGTTAATGAATGACACATGTGTGTTTAGCAATTTGTTTATTTATTGAGTGACTGTATTTGTTATAGCTTCTGCTTTTTATTTTGTGAAATTTCTGAATCTGGCATGGAAAAGGCATGACAGCTGTTAAGGCTAACAATAAAGGAAATAAATGAATAAAATGTAGCAATTTGTTTCCACAGTGGATGAAACATGGTGGCAGAGTTATATAGAGAACTTTTATGAATTTAGTACTAAGCATTCTTGAATTTGCTTCATTTTAAAAATAACAAATTCCCGTCTTTGCTGCCAGCAGCTGATTAACACAAAAGAGTTGACTTGAAATGTTTCAACTCACAGCTGGGTCGTGATTGCATGATACGGTCTGAGGATGTTCTCAGTTCAGGCTGAGGCCACACCCTCCACATGACCCTGAGGACCAACAATTATGTGTGTATTTTCACGAGGGGGCGACTCACATTTCAACCACAAACAAAACTATTAACTGCTCCAAGGATTCTCAGGAGTATTTGATGCGAAGTCTTTATAAGGATGGGAAAGTATCTCTGTAACATCTGTTGCACATGTTCAATCAGTCTTGTCCTGCTGAGTATTTCCTAAAATCCAAAGAAGGAAAAGGAATGCCTCGATCCTTGAGGACCGTAAAGGCTCCTCCTGACCTCTAGATATAAAACAAGTCTTTAAGGTTTGGTGACTCTGGAGTGGATCTGAAGCAGACTGCAGTTTCGAGAGGATCGTGATAATTACATTGTAAGTGAAAGAAACTGTTACGGTAATGCGTATTAATTCATTTGTAAAAATCAACTCCGCCTAACTGTTTGATATGTGGTGAGACTAGATGGGGCAAGACATTTTGACACTTCACAGTAGGAAAAGCACAGGTGTAAACTATAAAACGCATGAAGGAGGAATTCCTTTTAGCTGCTTGAGTTTCAGGGTCCTGGTGGTGTGCGTGCTGGCTCACTGTCATGACTTACTGGGACGCTTGAACAGAACGGAGGCATTGATATTGTCATGAGCAACAGCTTTTTCTTCAGTGACAGTAAAAGCCAGTTGGATATTAAACAAGTTCTTAACTAATTTCCAGATTCCTTCTAGTGTTAACCTGCTCTGACCACTGCAGATGTCCAAGGCGAAGGCTGCACCCCCCCCTGGGTGCACTCTGAACATCAACGATCCTCAGGTCCAGGAGGCTGCAATCCGAATCCAAGCCTCATATCGCGGCCACAGGTACCAAAATGTCCAGTGTCTGTTGGCATCATTGACATTCAAGACTTCAAAGCATATATTCATGCAAGGCGTCAGTATGCTTCAAACAAACTGCTTGTTGGGGTCATTGAACAGCATCTGAAACCCTCTCACACCCCCCCCACACCTATCGGACGTTGGAAGCGGGGAGACTAAGTCAGCAAAACTTACCAACAATCCGGTGAACGGAGTTATGGGCCAGCTGTGCGGAGGTCAGAAAGTATGATGGGTTTGAAATTCTCATTCACGTTTTTCTCCATTTTTACGCAACTACATCTTTTGTTTGTGTATACAAAACAATGAATGCTTTCGAGAGGAGTCAATCGAAAGACTGTGTGGTTATCCCCATTTGAACTACAGTATTAGTAGTATTAGTATTAGGCAGCAGGCTTTTAAGCTTGCCTTCAAGTGTGGCCATTTAGAACAGGCATAAACACTTTTAACTTAATACTTGTTCGGACAACACTTCATACAAAGTAGCTCGTCTGAAGCATACTGACACCATTTTGGTATAAGATGCTTGTGTGGTCGAATCCTTATATTACTGTGTTTCTCATGTAGGTCGCGTAAAGAGCTGCGGGAGAAAGGCCCACCCAAGATCCTGCAGGAGCTCAAAGATGTGGTTCTTGTTGAGGGCAGTGCTGCAAAGCTGGAGTGCAGAGTTAGCGCTTTCCCAGATCCTTTCATCGTCTGGTACAAGGACGGCAAAGAGCTGAAGGATGGCCCCAAGTACCGCTATGTTTTTGAAGACCCAGATTTTGTGGCGCTTGTGGTTCGAGATGGGGTTCTGGCTGATCTGGGAAAATACACAGTTAACATTAAAAATCCATTTGGACAGACCTGTGGATCTGCCTGTATTCTAGTGGAAGGTGTGTGTACAGATTGTCAGACATGTCTGATGCTAAAGCTTCCCTCTACTCTGTTCCTTTAGTGATTACTAGTGTCTCCCGTAGAACTTTCTAGATCTTTGAGGCAATGTTTAATAGTACCTGCGATCTTCAGCTAATCATGTGGCTGACAGAGCATTTGCATCATGCTTCTCCAGTCCCTGCTAAGGTTTCTAAAGGCCCAGACAACATTAAGGCCAAAAGAGGGACATCAGTGGTGCTCAAGGCTGAAATAAGTGGGGAGCCAGCTCCAGATGTCGCCTGGCTCAAAGATGGAGATGACATTGAAGAAGACGACAGGTAGGCTCGCTAAGAGACTCAGTGAGGAGGAATGCTGAATTAATTTCTCTTTATATGTTAACATATAAACACAACATATGTTTTAAGGATATATTTAACAGATTCAAATAGTTAAATGACGATGAAATGAGCAATTGCTAATCAATTTGACAAAGTGACCTGTGACACAATGTAGTTGCTAATCAGCCTTGAACTAATGCCACCAGGACACGCACCAACTGTAGATTGCAAATTAAGTGATTGTGATCCGAATTCTAGAGAAAGTATATGTAACAAAAAGTGATAATAAAGGTTGCTGCAATTGTCTTTCAGGGTGTTCTTCGACGTTGGAGACGCCAACACAATCTTGACCATCAAAAAAGCAAAGTTGTCTGATGGTGGCAAGTATGAGGTGTTTGTGGAGAACAATCTGGGCACAGACCAGTCCTTTGCTCGTGTCGACATCCTCTGATGAGACCTCTCAATTACACCAAAGCGAACGCAATGAGCCTTTGTTTTCTTATTGTGCAACCCAATGGAAAATATACTGTATCAATGCTGTGTTCCCAGCTGCACATAACGTCAATCATGCTCATAATAAAGAGTAACATCTTTTTTTGAGTGTTTTTTTAATTATCTACTATTGATGGCAGGGTAAAGCATTTGTATTGTGAGACTACTACAAAGTGCAAGATTTGTTTCTGATAGAAATGGTAAAAAATTAGAGATTTATAATGACAAAGACATAATATATACAAAACACATCTAGCCATCTTGATGTTTAACATTAAAATGAGAGTGTTACTTAAAAGGGTATGTGGGAGACGTGTTTAAAATGGTATCCATACTTTTGTTTTTGTTATTGTAATAAATGATTGATTTGTACAATTTCTCCTGTCCTGGTTGATAATGACAGCTAAGTCCTAGATTTGCAAAATACAGCTCAAAGTTGGGTAAGGCTGAGCGGAGCTGAGCTGGCATGAGTAAATGACGACCGCAGCCGTGAAATATTTGTGTATTTTGGCAGAAAAGATGGACATGGATGGAAGTAGTTGTGTACAGTCAGAGACATTTTGCTGCCAGCGGCATCTAGCTGTGATCAGAGGAATTACAGCTTCAGGTACTCCACTGAGAAAGTCTACCCATTCAAAACCCCTCCTTTTTGAATGGACCCACCAATGTTCCCACCCCACATTATATATATAAAACCATACGGTATTTCACATACACCCACCCACATACAAAACCGAAAAAAAACCCAGAAAAAATTATGAAAAAATAAATATCATTTGTCAAGCAGAAATGTTGTTTGTCTGTATTTCCTGTATCTGTTTCATCATCTTGACCCCTCGGATTTAACTTTGATATTTTTTTAAGGCCACTTTCCCCCATTCCCTACCAAAATGCCTTTTGTTAATGGGACATGCATGCTTTTTTCTAGTTAAATAATAGGTCAAATAAATACTGGCCTAGTCCTCTCTAAGGAATACGTATAAGATTAATGGATCTGTGTTCTCTGTCTCCATCTCCATCGAACGATGTTCATGATACTAGTGACTGAAAACAAGGTGATATCAAAACAATGCAGCCATAACAAATTACAATTTAAAAAAAAAAAAATCCTTGTTTATATGGGGGAGGAGTGAAGATTTGTGGAAAAGAAGTGAGTTACTTTGATCTTAACTGTGGGCAGCCCATATAACTTCCTCTTTCTCTGGGTCGGTTTCAAGGCCCCCCCCCCCCAGTCAAAAAGGCAAATGAACAAATCTTAAAAACACGCCACGTGCAAGAAAAGTCTCACTCAGACGCCAGAAAAATGAAATATGTATAATATCGACACGACAATGATGAGAAATGGCGGTTATATATATGTTGAAGCACTTATATTTGGCGAGTTTACACTGGAAATAAATGTAAAGAATAAAACTCCAGAAACGCAATGAAATGTCCCCAACAACAATAAAACTACAACGTTACACGTGCAGGGACATCTTGTTTAAAGCTTCACATCCTGCATTGTGGCTTTAAGAATGGGGTTTCCTTGAAACCGTCAAGGTCCATGTTAGCACGGTCAAATTGATGAACTTCTTCAACGCAACAACTTTTAGAAAAAACCTTTTTAGACACTTGTAACCTTTGCATTGTAGGAGTAGTTTGGTCCGAGGTGATGTGCTGTTTTGTACGCTTTTCTGCTGTGTAGAGTTCCTTCACAGTATGCGCGTTTGCAGACAGGGAGTGGCAAAATATAAATAATTTTTTGGGGTTTTTTGTTTGCCATAACTCCACGTACTACTTTTATACAGCAATAACGCCCGTGTGTGTGAGTGACGGATCTAATGGACCATTCGCCGTCGATAATCACGCAAGTAACCAGAGACGAGGAGGAAAATGCGACTTGTCTTGGGGAAGGTGAGTTTGGGGAAACTTTTCTGAACATTTCTCAGCTGCGCATGACAATGGCAGCGAGGCGCGCGGCAGCGGGGTTTTCGGGGCGCCGCGGTGTCAGAAGTGTCAAGTGCTGCGCCATGAACGAGCTCCGACAGGCCCGTCGTCTCTTTCTGAGAGACCTGTATGCCCTTCAGTGACTTTGTTTTAGACAGCTTGGCTAGATGTGTGAGCGGCCGCTCGCCCTCTGGGTAGGCCATAGCCATGGGCAGCCGCCTGGGAGTTTTATAAGTAACGTAGGCTGCACAAAGGACATGAGGTTGGATTTAAACGACTACGTGAAGCAACAGAGTCGCTAATTTAACGAGCTAGTTGTGTTCGGCGGAGTTTCTGTGGGTGAAACATCAGAAATAATGGGTCTGTTCAGAGGGGGCGGGGTCACTTTGACAGTTCACTGTTATTGTTTTGGACTTTGATGTCGAGCTGCTTCACTTTATCTCCTCAAGTTGTGCCAAGAAGGGTTTTTTTGTTTGTTTGTTTGTTTTGTTTTCACTTCACAAAATGAACACATAGTGATACTAAAATGGGGATTTGAAGGGCTAGCCTCAACCACGTGTATTATCACTTTGGGGACCGGGAAGCATGGCCATTACTCAGTAGTCAGTCTCAGCAGTGTGGCTCTTCATGGATCTCCCGACTGTTAAAACCTTAGGTGAAATATAGCTGGTCCCTTCATATTATTATCATTAGTTCTGGGCTTAAAGGTGCTAACTAAATGTCGTCTTTGGCGGCATATTTAAGAGCTCACAACTATAGAAAGTCTGTTATTCCCACAGAAGTACAGTTCCACTAACCAATAGGCTATGTGACCCTCACAGGGTCAGGCATCTGAGAACTAAGCCTAAAACCTGTGGTGAGAATCAAGCACCAAATGTGCTCGTGCTATATAGACAATGAATAAATGTGAAATTTGAAAGCGTTCCCAGACAAGATAAATTAGTTCTAGCAAAAAAAGTCCCTTATCCCTCCCGTGGGCTTCATCATTGTTCTCTGATTAATCCTCTGAGGAGCAGCCTCCCTTACATCATAATGTGACATTTGCAGGTACAGTACTACTGTACAGGCCTCTGCTTGGCCTTTTGGACTAGTATAAATACAGAGAAGCTCTAACGTGACGTCCTTTTAGTTTGTTGTTTTTCTTCAGTCCATCCAAAAAAAAAAAAAACAGCGGGCAAGTGTTGCTCACAGTCACAGGTAACACCTCTTATGGTTCTTGTTATGAGCTTGAAAACTGATGCACGGATTCCAAAGTCTAGTCCAGTGATTTGGATTCAGTTTTCACCAAACCAGAGAGAATTATTATGTTAGTGCCAGATGTTTTATAGAAGTTACCAGTACATCAGCAGCTCACTAAACTAAGGTTATTGAGAGGAGCACCACCACTGTATGCCACAATAGATTTCTTTTGACTAAGTTAGACTCACTGGTTTGCATAAAAGAAAAGCATCCTAAATTGTACAAGCTCAGTTTTCAGAACTCGATATTTGCACCAGTGGTTTAGGTGATGATGTTGGCATCATTCAACATGATGTTGGTCTGCTCTCAGTGATGACACCTCTAACCCAAGCAAATGCCCGTCAAGCCGTGCCAAACTACAATGGGTGAAGCGACCAGTGGTCGGCTTCATGAGGTGGGATCCCCCATCTGGGAGGGTATTTAGCAATAATAAAAATGATTAAAAAAAACAAACAATAGAACTGCAGGATGTTATCTCCATCCCATTCTTTGGATTAGATATTGCTAATAAAAAAAGATCCAATTATAGCCTACATTTATACACTGGAGGACAGTCACAGTACTGGACTGCAAATCAGAGTCTGAAAATTTAGAATTTCATGACAAATCCAGGGTCACTGAAACGCCACACGAGTCACCTGTGTGAAATTGCAGAGGATAGAAAAGCAGATTTACAGAAAAATTAGCAATAAACAATCAGCTACTTATTAATGCTACTTAGTGGCCTACATTGGCAGACCGTAGGTGTATTGGGGAGTGCTCAGGTGCGACTTTTGGGACATGACAAATTCTGGCATGGGGCTTTGAAGGGCTGCTTTTTTTTCTGAATGCTAATGCTGAGTAAATGCTTATTAAGAAAGGCATTGCCTAGTATCATCTCCAATTTTCATCAGGAAGTAGACCTGAAGTCTGTCTGTCTCCTTACAGATCAGCCTGCCTTTGCTAAGAGTTTTATTTATGGGCTTTGACTTCCTCCCTCTAAAACACATAAAGGTTCAACATTAAGAATACTCCTACTTGACACGGGTCAATAATGTGCATCTTTATTTTGACAGTATTTAAAATACAGTAGCTTGATAGCTTGCTGTATTAGGTTTGAGGTGTTGCCAGACTTCCCAAAGTTTTTCATCAAACGGATACTGTGTCAGTTTTGTTAAATTGTGACAAGATGTCTAGCCATCTCTGTGACTCCAGTCATGCACCTACTGACCTTTGACCAGACAGAGAGATGAAGATAGTGAAGTGTGTTTTTCCTTTTTGTTAGTCCCTTTTGGGTTTAGAAGATTATGGTGATTGAATGAAAGAAGACAATGTAAGATGAGACTGATAGTACTGGGGTACTGAATCTGTAATGAAATCACACAGTCCTTGTGCTATGGCATGCCCCTTATCAATAGCATCTAAATGAACTGATTTAATCGGAATAAATGAATTCATTAAATGACTTATCCACAACCAAACAGTATTACAGTGGGCTTTAGCATGTGGGGAAGCAGGATGAAGTAAAGCTGAGTACAGCCAGAAGGTGGCAGTGCTGTCCAGTTTACAAGACAATTCCAGCCCTGCTCTTGGATTACTTCCTCCTTGCCAAGAGGTCATGAGTCCAAAACATGGCTGCTATCCAGAAGACAGTGGCCAGAATCAAAGGAAAGAGAGAGCTGTCTTCAGACCTTCTTTAGTTTTGCGAGTTGCTGCAGACAAATGAGGGTATTATAAACCTTTTACCTAAGGACACTTTCTTTCAAAATGTCCTGCAGAGTCTGTGCAAATGTCCAGCCTTCTATGCATCACTGTTCCCTGAAGTTTCATTCTGTTTGGTGGCATATTTATCTCACATGTGCAAAACTATGTATTATGCAGTTTTATGGCCGTGATAAAACTGCTATTAATATAAATTTATATTCTATTCAGTGGTCATTTTCTGCACCATCAAGCCACATTTCCTGTTCACTGAAGTCAGCACAGCAACATCAACTGTAATAACTAGAGTCGTTTTTTTGTTAATGGACATGAGACAGACTGTGAGGTGAATATTTTCACATGCACCTGACCTAAGTCTAGCTTGGCCACCATGAACCTGCCATACCATTTGCTCTGGAGGAGTGAGAAGCAAGTTTTCACATTGTAACAGAATATCAAGTGTCAAATTGGCAGAAAGTTGATTGTGGGAGGCCTCCTTTCTTTCTGCGTCTGGATAGGAATAGAGTTAGTTAAGCCTTCTTTCAACTAGGCTAAAATATGCTGATGTAGCGTGAGGTCGTTGCTGCCCCTTGGAAATGCTGAAACCTCATTATCACTGTTGGACAGTGAGGTGATAGGAATGTTGCAGTAGTTTGCTTCTTAGCCATTGCTGCTACCTAATTATACACTAATTAATCTAACTACAGTCATGTGATTGTAATTAATTGTAGCTAAATAAAAAAAAAAAAACTCTGCTTGAAATCAGCTGAGTTGTGAATAACCATACTTGCTGGAACTCAGTCGGCTATGGTTGTTTTTTGCTCTGGCAAGAAATCCGTGTGTAGCCCTTAAATACCAGTCGAGTGTCAGTGTTGAAAGTTTGTCCCTGGTCCAGCATGCCATGTAGATGAACCACCGGCATATCATGATCCCACCTGCACATGTGACATGGGCTGAATACATGAAAGATTTTTAAATACATCAGCCTAAAATCTCTTTTCCAGTGGACAAAACAAGTGCATCAGTGAAGCCTCCACAGTCCCAGCATAAGTTTGGTTCTGTACAGTCAATTGTCTTTAATGCACGGTGCTGTAAGCCATGTGTATTATCTTTATTTGTAAGACTTTATATCGAACGCATTTTTCAAAGCTTTTTTGTGGCTCTAGAGATGTCAGTGTTGGCCGGTCGGTCCTTCATTTTGGTCCAGACTTAAATAGCTCAACAACTATTGGATGGATTGCCATGAAATTTAGTGCACTCATTCATGTCCCCCCTCAGGATGAATTTTAACAACTCTGTTGAGCCCTTAACTCTTCCTCTGATGAAGAAGCATGATCATCAGGACAAAAATGGAAAAAAATTCCAATACTGATTTCTGACCAAATATCTGATCTGAATATATCAACTAATGACATTCCCACCTGTACAACACTGAGACAGTGTGTGTACTAACAGCTGCTGGCCTCAGTTTTTCTTCAAGGTCTTTCTTGTTTGCTATATCTATGCTGGCATGAGGAATTTAGGTTTATAATTACACTTGTAAATAGGATAAACATTCTGAATCTCCAAACTCATACTGTACCTAAACTCATGAATGGGAATCATGTCCTACTGCCTTTAACATTCCTGAGATTCTTAACACTGCAGTAAAGAAAAAGTTAGCCCATCCCATAATGGTAAGGACAGTCTTCCTGAACTGATTCTGCAATTTCACCTGAGAATTCAATCAGATCATCAATTTTTAAAATAACTTTGGAATCATACGGTGATACTGGTTAAGACAAATCTTTTTTTAAATTAAACTCTCCAAAAGCCATTTCCAACTGCCAGTCTCCTGCAACTACAGGCCCATAACAGAGGATATCTTACATTTCAAGATAATTAGTGCATGTAAATCACAAAACAATTCCACAAAAAATGTAATTATTTTTTGGATGTATTATTTCATATCATAAAGTGAAAGTAATGCATTCAACACCTACTCAAATGGTGGGTGTTGTCTTGAGTCCTAACTGCAAATGTGAGTAAAACATTTTTAAAGGGACAGTTCAACCCAAAATCAACAAGACATATTTTTATTCCTACCTGCTAAAACTATTGCAAAAAAAAAAATGTTTCTACGTGAAACTGCTCACAACAAATCTGTAGATTATCTTGAGTAACCGGGTCATGATTTCTGAAAAGAGACGTTGCTGTTGAATTTTTTAAATGTATTTTTTGGTGCTTTGAACACCACAAGATGAAGGCTGTATAGCCCCACTATATTAAAAACAATGCAGACATATTGATGGCTGATATCTCCAAAACTGGGCAACTCACACCAAAACAATCCAGATAGATAAATAGCACTACAGGTAAGAGGAAACATATATTCTTGATTTTAGGCTTAACTGTCCCTTCAATGGGGTGCCTGGGGGTTGAAGGCGCTAACCTGGTCAATTGAGAAACAACGGCAACAAAAACTTTGTTTGATTTGATTTCTCCATTGTAGCTTGGCATTTCTCTACAGTAACTGCAAATACTTCCCATTTAGCTCTCCTTGATTTCCCATGTCTTGCATGGTTCTCAAGCAAATGACGTGTTCCTATTAATTGCACAGTTTAAAAACATGCTAGAAACCAAAGGAAAACCTAGATGAAACCAGTTCAAATGGCTTTTGCTTTGTACTTGGTGACCTCTCTCTTATTTTGGACCTTAACTCATTCTATCAGGAGACAGTGCCGTCTGTGCAGCCTGGGATTCCTTTTATGTTGACATTTGCAATGTAGACGTGGTTGTTCAGAAGCTTTGGGAATTACATGATGTTGCAGAGTATACATTTCAGTGGTTTCGTTTAGTTTGTTTTTCTGTGCATGCACTGAAGCATTTCTGTGCAGTGTAAACACACAGCGTAGCCATTTCCTGCTGTGGGTTGTAAGTGACACAGCAAGGTTTTGTTTGTGACTGTTTATGGCCTGATGGGAGTATGCGGCACTATTTATAGTCTATACATAGAATTTCATCATTAACTGCTGTCAGCAGCTTCTATGGCAGACTATTTTAAGTGCTCTGATGTGTAATGTCAGAAGAGGTAATGCACTGAGCAGCATGATGTTTTTTAACACTACAAGCTTCACCTGCCCAGTTCCTTCACACATGTTTGCACATAAACCTTTCATCTTGGGACCAAGAGAGGTATGTCCCAACAAGCATGCCCAGGCCATAATGACCGCTCTCCAGTGGCTTCGTCCACTTTCAGCCCCAGTTGAATGAAGTACTCAACAGGCCAATGCCAAAGCCAAAGCGAATAACACTTGGAAGTAGGTCAGACTTGTTCAGGGATAAAGCTGGAGCTGGGCCGAATATAGAGGTTATTATAAAGGCTTTTTTTACATTTGGAATAAGTTGTGTCATTTTATTTTGTTTGCTGTGTTGAGATAGTCGTTGATAAATATATAATGGAATTTGATCACTATTATGACTTTTGATTCATTTTGTTCATATTTTGTTTTTATTTTATAAATTAAAATTTTCTGGGGTGTGTAACAAGGTAACCATTGCCCAATGGTGCACTTTGTCAATCATTACACATTTACACCCAAAGTAGGCTGGCAGGTCCACGATACGCCCTGTACTGGGGCAACATATTTAGCATGCTAATGCCTTAGCTGACAGCTCTGACTGGTCATCAAGGCTCAGCTAATTTGCCAGAGTTTTTTCTTTCTTTGAAAACACTCATCACTCTGACTACAGTTGATGGGTTTTTTTTCTGCCGCGTGCTTGTGCCAATAGCTGTTGTTACATGGGCTAGTGATGTTGAGGTAGATAAAATGTAAGATATATGCATATGCAGTCATAAGACATTGTCACGTGCATCCAGCGATAGCAATTTGTCATGTATTTTTTTATTTATTATTTAGGCCTATAGTTTTGAATTTCCCACGATTTCTTTCTGTTTTTAGTAGAGGAGGGTGCATGGTCAAACCACATTCATTAAGATAAAATAGATAAAGACCTATCCCTGAAATCCGTTGTTTCGAAAATTCTTGGCCATCATCACTGCAAATTCACGAACTTTGAGATATTCATTTTGGCGATCTAAAAAATTAGTACATAACAACCAATGCAGTAAATAACAAAAAATGGTTATGAAAATGTTGTTGCCTGTCTTTAAATATGTTCAGTTTTAGTCATTATGTTATTTTCGAAATCAAATTCTTGGAACACGGGCAATGAAGCTGTTCCAGGATTTCTTCACCTGACTATTTTTGGGGCTGAAATGTACACCTATAGTTTGTTATGCAATGTGTTTTAACTTTTTGCTACACATCTAAAATAGCCGCGGTCAAGCAATACACAACATGACAGAACACAGTAGGGGTCCTGCTGATAGACCAGAGAGATGCACAGATCAGATGCATTTACACCAATACTGATGTCATGACATGGATCAAGTCCTGGCCAGATGTGACAGAAACACTACTACTAAATACTATTTCTCAGTCACTGAGGGAGTTAATCACAACACAATTACATAAAGAACAATATGTAGACTTGATCTAAAACATATAAAATCCAAGTAAGTTGATGAGCAGTATGACAGATTATACGTCTGTAGTTGATGTTGCACTCCTAAGAATAATCCTAATTGGTTCCACTTAGCAAGTTTTATAGTTGTTTTTTTTATCAGCCCTCTTCCCACAGCATCAGGACAGAATTTGTGGGATATATGCATCTCTGTCATGTTGATACAGTATGAGCATCATGCCTTACGTTTCTTCTCTCTGTTCCAGGTGCTAAAGAAGTTTCCCCCTCAAAAAAGCCTCGCAGCAGAGGCCTTTTCCACAGTCTCTTCTGCTGTCTATGTCACAAAGAATCAGAGCCACCTGCAATTAAAAAAAATCCCCCCCTCTTGGTAGAAGAAAATGGGTCTCTGTCAAAAGTAAGTTAGTCTTTCAAGATCCCTCTCTCACTCTTTGTTGCGATATCAACTTTCTCTCACCCTTCCTCTTCATTGTCTTTGAGCAGCACGTGGTCGTCATGATAGACAGCCGTGTGATGTATGAAACGCATGTTTTCTTGGTTCAAAGCTTTTCGTGTTTACAAGAGCATCTGTCCTGGGCTGGGAAATAATGTACGGCAGTGTTGATAAGTACTCCACGTCCAGTAATCAATCAAGATGACTGGGCGCCAAAACAAGGGCTGAAATGGCGAAGGTGTTACAGAGGTGGACGTCTGACTGGAAGATCAGTGCATCCAATCCAAGAACAGCTACTGTAGATGTGCCGTGAACAAGGCACATTACACTAGTTGCTATGAGGGAGGGGCACTTTGGCTTATAGTAGAAAACTAAAATACAATTCAGGTGTGAGCATGTGGTCTCTAAATCTTTTACTGGATTCATAAGGGTTCAAATAAAGAAACTGATAGTTGATTGTTAATTAATGTATGAATGAAAACATTTCTGTGTGAAGCTTGTTTGAATATGAAAAATGTGATTGGTTGGATGTTTACATATGCTAAGGCAGTGCTTGAAAGTCCACCAATAACTAACCACTATTCCCTTACATAACATAAATGTATATTCTTGGAAAACAACATGACGATTGGCAGTTATGGTCTGAAGATCAGGTGGTCGATATGTTCTCAGGTGTCAGTTTCAGATTAATGCCTTAGTTCAGCCTTTTATAGAGATTTGATATTCCAGAAGTTATTTGTCACGTCTTTCCAAGCCCCCAAAATAAATCGCTTGGTCTCTGGCAAAGGGGGGGTCGAGTCAAATGCTAGGCTCAGTTTTGGTTGTGACAACCTGTCAAGTCAACGTGCATGCTGCTCCTGTTGCTGTTACTCCCTCAGGCTGGCTGTGGTCTCAGTGACTCCCCCCACCAGCTTTGTGAATATCCGCTCTGAATGGACCCAACAGTTACCTGCCAGTCATTTGGACTTGGATTCTGGAGGATCCGGAACCAATGCATGGAGTAAAAACTTCGAAACAACAGTCCAAACTGCGAAATAATTTCCAAATGTATTTGGAAAACTCTGAGCAAAGCAAAGTCTCTGGAAAAAGGGAGCCGTCTACTGAAGTCATGCTTGCTGAGCAATGCCAGGTTCCCAAATTAACAGAAGATGCAGATTTACCCAGCCCTTCAAAGGGAAGTGCTGAACTTGGCATAAAGGTCCTTGTGGAATATACTGAGCAGACTGTTGTCAACAGAGAAATGGACCCTTCTATCCTTTGTGTGGAAAACTGCAACATGAATAAAGATGAGACTGAATCCTGCACATATTGCAATGGATACTCCGAGAGCTTTGAGCAATACTCAGCAAGCGACGGATTTTTTCAATCCGACCAGATCCTTGATAAGTGTGAGACTTTGGGGTTAAGCCAACCATTTGACGAATGTGCTCAGCACTGTGAGTGTTTTAAACCTTGCAAGTCCTCTGAGCACTGTGCTAATCATAGCTTAGCTTCCAAATGTAGTTCTTGCTGTGAACATTGTGCAGAACACCTCCAATTATTTCAGCAATGTAAGCCCTCTGATCAACAGTTTGAGTCTTTTGACATTGAGCCAGATAAATTGTCAGTGAACTGTGACAGTTTGGGGCAGTGTGAAATGTCTGATTTCATACCTGAATGCACAGACCATCTGGAGTTATTGGAACAATACGAGCCTTCTGATCAGCAGTGTGACTGCTTTGACTCTGAGCCAGACACATCAACAGAGGACTCTGAGCAATGTGACATGACTGGTTTCACACCTAACATCTCTGATTCAGTGGACTTATTGGACTGTGGCGCTGAACTTTGTGAGTATGATGAAATTCAGAATCAAACTGAATGCACCGATGATGATGATGATGATGAGAGCTATCCACTTGAAGAAGAGGACGAGCGAAATGAAACCGAGTCTATTGATGAAGAGTCCTGCAGTTTATCAGAGGATGTTAATTCCTCACACTTCGACACACCTGTTCATGTTTATTTTGAGGACAGTGAAGGTGTTCCCTTTGCGAGTGAATGCTGTGAGACACACCAGCTCACTGAAAACTCTCTGCAAGCTACTACATTAGACAAGACCACAGATCACTGTGAAATGTGTGAAACTGATTGCTTTGAAACAAACAAAGAGTATGAACCAACTCAACAATGTGCTACTTCAGAGCAGTGTATCTCTGACAAGACCTCAGAGTTTTGCAGTGAAGAAGATGGTTCCTCAGATTGCTCTTCTATTGAAACGAAATCCTTTAAGACTTGTGCTGATGGCAGTATTCCTTCAGATCCCTGCTCTGATTCATCCGGGGAATCAGAAAAAGGAGCTCAGGAAGATTCAAGTGATGAGCAGACCGAGTGGGAATCTTTTGATGATGAAGAAGCGCAAAGCAATATTAACGGAAGTAATGAGGATAAAAAAAAGAAACCCACTGTTGATAGTGTTATTGAAGTTTACTTTGATCTATTTGACAGAGCTGACTATTACGGACACGCGTTTGCACAAAAGCGAAATTACATCTCCTGCTTTGAAGGGGGAGATATCCATGACCGCCTGTATCTTGAAGAAGTTCAATCTGCCAAAAATGCATACAAATGTGAAAAAATGAATGTTCAAATACATGTACAGGAAACTAATATATGTTTTGTTGCCACTGAAGAAGCATGTGAAGATACTTATGAGGACGAAGCCGGTCAGAGAGATGATACCTCTTCTGGGTCTTGTGAGTCAGAGAAACAACCTGAAGAATGGACCGTAGAATCAGAATCAAGTTTAGCAGAGGATGAAGTTGAAGAAAGTGGATCAGAAGCCCATGCCATGTATGCAGAAAATTGTGAGGAAACCGAGGAAGATGAAGACACTTTTGATGGAGAAGCTTGTGCGTTTGACAGCCATTTTTCTGAAATCTTTGATGAAGAGGAAGCTGAGGTTTACTTGTCCTCTGGTAATGGGGAGAGTATGTGTGCACCATGTGCGGAGGACATCTCTGTTGAAGGTGATGCTTATGAAGATGAAGTCTCTCAGAATTATGCATCTCCTGATGGCAGTACCTCTACCATTGGTCGTTTACAGAGAACTGTTAGTGATTTCAATAAGGATGACATAGTATTTATTGCATGTTCAGAAATGGAGCCATATTGGTCACTTATAGATCATGAGGAAAGTGGAGAGATGTGTGAGCCAGGTGTTGAGGAATACTATGCATATCAGAATAAAAGCATCCAGTCATCTGTTAACCAAGCCTTGAATAGATTTATTATGGAAGGACGATCATTCAATCAGGTAATCCATGGAAAAGCTAATGGGGATGCTTCTAGGAATGAAAGAGATCTTCTTTTATCCCTGAAAGAGACTGAGGTACAGGCACTTGGAGTCTGCCCAGAGGAGTGCAAAGCAGTCAGATTTGGAATTACTGAAATTATCGAGCTGAGTGAGAATTCAGCCAACTACTCTGTCGAGGAAAAAAAAAACAACGGACAAACTCCAGAATCATCTGATGACAATGGATTCAGTAAAATTTCAAGAGAAATGAATCCTCCTTTAGATATTATTCACAGTGTTGTCTTAACAAATAAGCTAAGCGATGCACACACGCTGGTCAGGACTGAGGAAAACATGGCCTCCGAACAAAGCAGAGATTCAGAAGAGGACGAGAGTGACGATGAATCCTCTGAGCCTTGTGAATGCGAGTACTGCATTCCACCAATAGAGCAGGTATTTTTCGTCTTTGCACCATAGTATTGGAGTAGTTGTCAGAAATGTGGGAGAAAATGTAATTATCCCAGAATCAAGTAAAATCTGCCGTCAATACAGTTGGTCTATTTTTAATTCATTAAGACTGTACTACCAGCTGTGGCAGGGAATAAGTAACAGGAGATCTCAACGTGGCAGACTGTATGGTATTTGTGTCAGACTCCAGCTCTGCCATTATCCCAATGTGGCAGTTCACTATACACGCACAAACACATGCACCAGTGTTACCATTAGTCAGTTTGGTCATGCCAACTTGTTCTTAGCATCTGAATCACATTAACAAATACCGATCTCTGACCACTTGTGGAAGGATGAGACACAATATGGTGATATTTACATGCTCCATCAACGTGGCAGCAGCTGTAGCATCCAAGGATTACTGTAACCCCTCACTGAAACACAAGTACACAATTCAGTCTCTTAAGTGACTAAAAACACACACACACAATAAGTCCTGTAAGTCCTATGCGACATATTGAGATGGTGATTTCTTATGTTAAAAGTAGTGACTTGCTTACATTGTAGCTGCTGCTCATACTGTGGACTTTAAAGCTAAAATAACTTTTTAATAAGGGGCAACCATTGCAATAAATATGCTTTAGGTCTTAACTCTCCTTTTGTCCTCAGGTTCCAGCCAAACCACTGCTCCCACGGATTAAATCAAATGATGCAGGGAAGATCTGTGTGGTCATTGATTTGGATGAAACACTAGTGCATAGTTCATTTAAGGTAAGTTGGCCTGTGTGACCTACTCTCTCATAGCCATACATATATTATATTCCTTGCTGAGGTCATTGACGGATTATCAACCACTAGCAGACATCATTATATACTGTAAACTGATATTATTAATCAAAAGCATTCAAAATAGATAATTAAAGCATTAGCTTATTCAAAATAAAACATATATAAGTATTTTTCTCCCAAGAAAACTGGGATTTCTTGTCATAAATGCAGATAATTATTATACATTAGAATGAGTATGACCATTTATATAGAGCTGAACTGAGCTTTTTACTGCATGCATTGTTCATTGGTACAGTGTATCATTTGGGTCAGTTGGGCGTGGTTTCCACTCCATATAAATCTGGCAAACAAAAATGGCACGTTGCTTATTTCATAACCAGGAGCAGTAACCTCCTGGAGTTTTCTAGTCACTGTGAGGTCACCAGGCAGCCAGTGGAGACTCCAGGAAGTTAGTGTTCCCGGACAAGAAGTAAGCCAGCACATAATCTCCCGTGAATCCACAACTTTTCATTTTTCCGTTGTCATTTTTATGTTTTTTGTACAGCGTAAACGAACAGGGCATAATGTGCTAATTAGTGAGCGTTAGAGGTGCTGAATACTTTTCAAATATGTTTTTGCACTTAAAAAATAGTTCTCAGTGAATCCGTATACGACAATCACATTCCGAAGGTCTTGCTGTCTTGCTAATGTAATCTGCTGGAAGTTTCAACGCTACTATCCAACGGCCATTTCTCTTCACAGTAATGAGGTGATAGAAGGTGACTTAAAGGGTCAGTTCACCCCAAAAACAAAAATGCATATTTTTTCAAAGACCATGTTGTGAACAGTTTCATGTAGGAACTATTGGTAGAAAGAAAAGGATAAATAGCACTACAGGTAAGAGGAAAAATATGTATTTTTGATTTTGGGGAGAACTGTCCCTTTTTAACAGCAAAATAAAATCAAGACTATTGAGAGAATCACATTAAAAGTATCTGAATGTACATACAGTATAGCATGCTGGGTAACTATAATTTCTTTGCCTATTTAGAAATGATATAGTCATAACAAATAACCCACTTCCATCCAAATTAGTTTCTTTTCCACTTGTTTCATCTGGACTAAATTGCCCTTATAGCTTTAAAAAAAAATGTTTATACTCTTGGCCTTTAATTTCGTAAAGGTCATCTTTTCAAGCATTCAAAAATAGCTAGGACACTCTCATTGAGTATCCGCTGCATATTGGCTGTCAAAGCAAACAATCTACTTGCCAAGCTAAAGTAGGCAAAAATAGCAATAGGATTTGTACTACATCATTCTACATATTATTAGGAGGCACATTACTTATTTTTATCTTAAAGGACTGGGCTCATGTGCCACTTAAACATTAACCATTTATTTTATGGGTGCTCTGGTTTCATGATGCAGAACCCACCTGGACCTTAAAATCCAAGTGAGGTCTAAAAGCAATTCAAATCTGATTTTAAAGAATAAAAACTAAATTGCAATGGACAATGAAATGTTCAGCTGTACTGCACTGCAATGTACCATTAGGTCTGAGTAAATATGACACAAAATTACAATTATAAATACAATGGTTACGTGAGTCATTTATATATAAACACTGTACTTTCAAGAAAAAAATACAGCTACACATCTTTTTTTAATGGAATCTCTGCACATCAGTCGGTGTTAATATACTGTAAGTAAAGATTTCAGACAGCATATTGAGTTTTACGTTGTTCCTACAAATAACTGGTTTCCTTTTGATCAGTTTGATACCTTTTAAGGTAGCATTCAGTGAACAAAGTAATCAATGCCAAAAGTCAAGGCTCCTGTGTCACGACAAATTATGTTACAAATGCCATGTGGTGTTTAGTCGTTCTCAGGTCACAGGCTGTCCTAAAGGATGTCACTGGATATTGCCACTAGCTATGTGTAAACAGGGTCGAACTCCATGTTTAACACAAGGTGGCTAATACAACTCATTTTTATTATGACACGCATACTAAAAATAGCATTAGGAAACACAGTTTTAGAGTTGGTTGTACTGAAAGGCAGGGGAAATCCGGTGTGCTGTGTGGCGCATTTTTTAAAAACTTTTAAGAGTATAGAATATTTAATTTAATATGAAATGGAAAACTGGACAAAATTAAACAAATGCACCTAAATTCAAATTCGGTTGAATGTGTACAACTGGTGAATAGTCAAGTAGTATTACCCTTAAGTCATCTCAACTTATTCAAACCCTGCCTGGTTCTGTAGCTAGTCTGTTAGTCAGACAAGCCCACCAATTGTTAAAAGGTGGTCCAGGTGCCTTCCTACAGTTTAAGATTACCCATCGTGAATGGTTCAGGAAAGAAATGCTCCATTTCTATGAGAAGCCATACAAAGCTGGTCACATTACATATAGATTAAAAGTAGGGAATATCTTACAAACTGAATGTTTTAAACCTTTGGTAATATTTCATAGGACAATGGAGACACTAATTCCACAAATCAATGACAAGTATAGGACATGTGCAATTAGATGTATTAAATGTAAGATTGGCAGAATGTTGATACACTAATTGAACTGACTGAAATACCTGACATACATGGAAGTATTTTTGGGAGTATATTTGTGGTTGTTTTTAAATATGTAGGTTAAGATTGCGGTTATATCACGTAAATTAAGGTCATTATAGTTTCAGGAGGAAAGGAGGATTTTTAAAATGCTAAATGCATTAAAACATTATTTGTGGATTTAAAAAAAAAAAAAGAATAATAGCAAAAAGACAGTGTGGTGGTGGATGCTCAGGCCACGGGCTCACACAGACGCTACTCACTGTCTGCTCACTGTGAGAGGATGGAGACGGAGAACTGAGGCAAAGGCAAGGCAAAGAGTTGACGGATCAAACCAGAACTAAAACGGCTGTGAATACTGGATTGGCACTGAAAAATGTGCTTTAGTTAAAGTTCAATTCTGACAAAACAGGACAAAATTAATTATTCATTAATTCCTTATTTAAATGCAAACCATTTGACCCAGTGTGTGCAGGACAGACCTTAAAACGAGCACGCAACATTAGGAAAAATAGTTCACATAAATTCTAAACGCATACTCACACTTTCTGTTTGTGATTTATGATAAACTCGTTACGTCTTACTTGCATTACCTCATAGTATAACTATTTAGGCCATGGTGTAATCAATCAAACTTTATTTGTATAGCACCTTTCGTACAGGTTAGTGCAGATCAGAGTGCTTCACATATGACTGACAACATGATAATATAATAAGGCAGCGATGTAGACCGTGACAGAGTGAAATTAAATAGATTAAAAGACAGAACAAAGATAAAAATGATGACAATGAGAAAAAGGTTAATAATAATAAAAATAATAATATAGAGTTAGATTGTAAACTAGACTAAAAACTGGACAAAATATTTCAAAAAGACAGCTAAATAAATTAAATTAATCCTAAATACAATAAAATAGAGTAAATAATGTCTACAAAGCAGTCTTAATCAAAAGCCTGGCTGAAGAGGTAGGTTTTCTGTTTTTGTTTAAAAATGTCAACACTTCCAGCTGCTCTCAGAACCTCTAGCAGACTGTTCCAGCGGCTCGGGGCATAAAAGCTAAAAGCTGCCTCACCAAAAGTTGAATCCTGCACTTCAGAACAACTAACAATCTCGTGATAGAGAGGAGCCGTACCGGTTCATATGCAGTAAGCATGTGAGACAGATATGCCCGAATTGCCTTTATATAGAACATGATGAGGGCGAGACTAACATTTGAGAAGCATATTTAAGGTCTGCCTAAATAAATCAGATATTTTTATCAGCCATGTCACTTTCTATGGTGGCTGTCAATGATGGGAGTGACACGAGCCATATTATTTACAGCGTTGTGTTATTTAGATGCTGAGGTGGCGTCTTCGTGTCTATTTGACACATCTTCACTTCAAATGTATTGCTATCACTCTCATCTTTATGAGAAAGTCTATGATTTCTTTGGAGATTAAATGAAACATATTCTTTTTTTTGTTTGTTTTCAACAGCCAGTGAACAATGCTGATTTTATCATTCCAGTGGAAATTGATGGAACAGTTCACCAGGTAGGCACCTTGATATGCTTAAGTGACCATTTGCTACACGTCTTCGTGTGTTGCTTCAGTCGCATCACCACAATGTCAAAGAATAAAGCAGCCATCATGGTGGTTTATACAAGCTTGCTAGACGTCCTGCTAAAAGCCCCAAAGATTTGTGTAAAAAATTGTGCAAGCAGGAATGATACAGAGCACCATGTTATGTGCACTGACCATCATTGTACTATATATTCCACACAGCAATAACCAAACTCTGTGCAATACACCATCTGACCTGAACAGCAGGATGCTTTATGAACTCTTATGAACACTCCAATGCAAAAGTAAGGGAGACAATTTAAAGAAAATCCTACATGGTGACTCCAGTTTGCACTGAAAACACTGTGCTAGTGCCCTGACAGTGCTGTAGGCCACTCTGTTGATGGCTCCAAGCAGCAGGTGGCTATTTCCATGGCCTGACGAAATGAGGAAACCCTGGCAGGCTTCTCAGAAGTCACTGGCCATCAATCTCACTCTGTGGCACATATTATGCCCTGCGCGTTGGTGCTGGTGTATGGCAGTGACCCTGCAGGCATTAAATGGGAACTACAATCTGTTGTGCTCGGCCTCCCAGAAGACAGAGGAGCTTTGGCCTGGGTCTGTTTCAAGTAATCCAGGATAGGCTTGTTAAAGTGGGGAAAGCCTATTCAGGATGACTTGGTTCAGAAACAAGGCCGCCAGCATCTTAGTGGAAGTAGATATAAAGTCCAGTTGGGGTGTCTACATAATGTGTTCTTGAATGAAATATTATAGCTTTGTCTTTTCTTTTACAATATTTGATGTCATTATAGCATCATAGTTTGTGCCAGGATATTTTTGTGGACACACTGATCAGAAGTAGGATCAACATTCCCTTTATTTAAATATATTCCCCCCCCGAGTAGTTTGTATTCCTGATCATATGCCTAATAACGGAAACATGTGTTACAATAAGTAATTTCATACTTTGCCTTTTGTGTCTCCACCCAGGTGTATGTGTTAAAGAGACCCCACGTTGACGAATTCCTCAAGAGGATGGGAGAATTGTTCGAGTGTGTTTTGTTCACCGCAAGCTTATCCAAGGTCAGACTTCTGTTCTCATTCTGTGTAACTTATGGTTCAAATTTGGCTCATTATAACCGGCAGGCTGGCACTTGCAGTGAGGCACAAACAGACTTGATGTTGAAATTGACACCTGCTGTTTCAAAACATTATGCTTAGAATTACTGGAAGCCCAGCGTCATTTTTGTGTTTGATTTATAAGTGGCCTTCCACGTACACTCTCACACATAAAAACGATTAATGATAGCTGTCAGGCGATTGCACAGATATTTTAACCTCTAACATTTACTTCAAACAGTGTTAACCTTAGCCTTAACTTAACTTTGTGAAGCATTCGGTCGTTTATGCCTCAGTGACTCACTCACACTTGATTAATTGGGTTTTAGTTGCTCAGACTGTGCATTGAAATTTGATGCAGTTTGGTTGCAGTCTGTGTAGGCCATAATGTTTACGTTTTAAAGGCTTACTATTAAACATAATAGACTTAAAAACAGCTTGGAAAGTACCACCAAATTAACAGACTAATGTACAACATGGATAACTAAGTTATAGTTTCATGATAGCGAAGTTTTACCCCTCTGCTCCATCTTCCACAACACACAGTGGGAAGGCTACTTAGGGAGACAATTATAAAAACCCACCGCATATTACTGCCCCAGCACCTAATAACTGACAAAGTTAGCATGTAGCTATGGAATGCCATTTTATTCAATATTAAATAAATACATAAATATGCCTATAAAATAGAAAAGTGAGTCTATGAAAAATAGGTTTTTATATCATGGGACTATTTCATAATGTCAAATTTCCATTTGATATATTCGAATGACGGGTGCGTGGTTCTCTCACAGAGCTGCAAGACGCTTTAGAGTCGAGGCCAGTTTGCAGTCTGAAGACAAGACAGGGAACACAGAAACGTTACAGAGGTGGTTTCCTGCCAGGTTTGGCCCCTGGCACCCTGTGTTTCCTCAACTCTCGGTGATTTATGGAGTTTCCTGATAAGTAAACTAAAAAGTAACCGCTGAATGCCGTTAACCTCAGCTGCCATTAGCTAGTTAGCCGTGACGCTAGCTGTCCTATTAACCTAGCCGACTCTGCCTGGACTGGGAGCTCGGAGCACGGGGGGGGGGGGTTTGTGTTTACACCTCTAGCACAGGAGGTGCTTTGGACCGCCAGAAGGAGGAGGTTTTCAGCTACCATTAGCACCAGTTAGCAGTTAACATTTCTCTAGCAACAAGTAAAGCTAGTAAAATAAAGTAAATTAAATGTGGCATTATGAAATAAAAGTCCAGTGAATTAAAAACCTATTTGTTTATTTATTGAACCATGTTGACTCACTATTTATTTCATAGGCATGCTTATTTATTTAATATTAAATAAAATGGCATTCCATATGTAGCAGCTAAAGAACCAGATATTTCCCACAGGAGTTGGTCGACCGAAAACAGCTAAAACAGAGTGAATATTGGCGTAACATTCATCAGGTGGAATGAATTCTAGTGTTAATGTGTGTCTGCTGGTGTAAACAGGCAGTTGTTTGCTAATTAGGTCTCCATTTCAACTTGTAACTTGTAATAATATGTCAATGATGTGTTTACAACTTGTTTTGCCTTGTGAGGAAATACTACAGCATGCATTGTCACTTAGTTTCTGCAATTTAGTTCAGCAGTCTGTGTTTGTTTCGTTGCTTTTGAGTGGAAAGTGTGTGTGTAATTCTTATCTCCCATGCACAATCTGGATTTTTTACTCATCTTAGGGTTTTTTTTTAGCAATGCTCCTAAGTCGTGTAAAGTACCATTTAAATGAACATACCCATACATAATCGCTGTATAGCCGTATAATAACATACAAACGTAGTTAAGCACCATTTAAAACTAGCCCCTGGTTTTCTCCTGCTACTATAGTATGCAGATCCAGTGTCGGACCTGTTGGACAAATGGGGGGCCTTCCGGAGCCGTCTCTTCCGGGAGTCATGTGTCTTCCACAAAGGGAACTACGTAAAAGACCTGAGCCGTTTAGGAAGAGACCTCAACAGGGTCATCATCATTGACAACTCCCCAGCCTCCTACATCTTCCATCCAGACAATGCAGTATGCCATTTATATTTCTTTCCCTGCAATACACTGACATACATGTGATTAAAAGACACTTAATAGCGGTCTGTTGTTCACTCAAATCTTAAAAAATAGAACAATATTAATATAACTATTGTGTTTATATTAAGCACTATGAAATATTGAGACGGTCTTCTAATTCCAACGTATCTTGCCTCTTCAAACCTCCAGGTTCCTGTAGCGTCCTGGTTTGACGACATGTCAGACACAGAGCTCCTCGATCTTATCCCCTTCTTTGAGAGACTAAGCAAAGTGGACGACATCTATGATTTTCTCCAGCAGCAGAGGACTTCAAGTTAACAGGGGCAGGGTACTAGGATGAAAATAATCACCAGCAGCTGTCGTCACGGGGCCACGGAGGCTGGTGGGCCACAGGCTCCACGCTGCTTCCAACTACAAGGACCACACTGCAAAAAGTGTATTTAATCTCATGTTCTTACAGTATATTGCATAAAAAAAGTGAAAAATCTTCCAGCTGGGTTTGGTACTTCAGCATTGGCTGGTATCCAACCCCAGTGCCAGATTTGTTTAGATTTTTTATTTTTTTTTGTGTAATATGAGATAAAGACTGAATATGAGATTCAACGACTTCTGTAGATATCTTTTGCAGTGCAGCTAGTGTGTGTTGTGTCGATATGTGACGGCAGTGAGTATGTAAGTGTGCTGCAAACCTAGATTGTGTGAACAGTTGTTCAGTGCCATTCTACAAATGAACCACGTCAGTCATTTTTATGTCGGTACAATGTAGCATTTCTAACAGTATCTGAAGCTCTCACATAGAATATAACCAGCCATTGATGACTGTCCCTTAAATCTCAAATCCCATTAACTTACTTTTTTCTGTGACTAAAATGGCCAAATGTGTATGTAGAAAAGACAATCATTAACTTTATTGAATTTTGGTTTAATAATTTCTATAGCATGTGACACATTTCACTACAAAACACACACTTTTGATAATGAATACTGTGCACTTACTGTATGTCTTCTGAACACTTTGAGCAAATACTGTTCGTGGTAGGAATTTGGCTCCAAAAACACACCAAATACTCCAGATTTTGGATATAATTTGAAAAGAAACCGGAAGTAATTATGGGCAACCATATCCAGTAGTCCATTGTCACTGATTGTAGGCCTTATTCACTACTTTACAGATGAGATAATGAGATAATGTTTAATAACATTCAATTCTAATATTATTAAAATCTAATTATTAATGTGTAATAACACTTTTGTTATCTTATGGCCAGTCCAGTCACAAAACACCATCATCTTGTTATTCATTAGTTGACCTCATACTTACATGCAATTAAATCTTTAAGACACATAAAACGTCTTTTGGACAGTTCTGGATTAGCATTAGGACAACAGATTGACTGCACACTTTCACACTTCAAAGATTTCCCACTGCAGAAATGGGGAGATTATTTTTGTACATACAGTACAGTATATCAGGATTTAAGGCAATAGGTTTGATTTTGTTTTAATGCCATTTTATCTTTTGAGTTTTTAGTTGAATTGGCCACGAGTGCAGTGTGTGGCCCGTCAATAATGCAATACTGTTTATGTGTGCAGGAGGAGGCTGCAACCTGCTATGGCGACTTAAAGGTCCAGTGTGCAGGATTTAGTGGCATCTAGTGGTCAAATTGCAGTTTGTAACCATTTGAATACCGCTCGCCTCACTCTTCCCTTCCAGCGGTGGCCGCGAAACTCGTGAAAAACGGCCCTATCTGGAGCCAATCTTTGGTTTCTACGTTCTGGGCTACTGTAGAAACATGCCGGTGCAACACGGCGTCCTCTGTAGAAGAGGACCTGCTTCCTCTGTAGATAAAAAGCAGCTTATTCTAAGGTAATGAAAACGCAACGATTCTTATTTTCAGGTGATTATACACTAATGAAAACATACTTAGAAATATTATATTCCATTTCTGCCAACAGCTCCTCCTAAATGTTACATACTGGACCTTTTAAATAAGTTTGTTGTTTGATTTGAAAGCACACTTTGATGCCTCCTATCAGTAAACTTGAATCCGAGCTTTTTCGTGTTAATGGAGTCAAGTGCGCGACCTGATTGATCTGTATATTCAGCGGCCACAGGGAAAACTTGTGCCAGACATGTTCGAGCCCTAATTGACTTTGCCTCAGTCTGGAGCGAGTGTGTATATTTGTGCGTGTGGGTTTTAGTGTGATTGCGTCAGTGTGAGTATTTACATTGGTTTAAGATTTGACAATACATGTAAAACCATAACCTGTCTTTTAAATAACTTTTTTACTGTATGCAACAAGAGTATTAACGTTGTGACTCACGTAAAGAAACTGGTTCAAGTGAGTGAGTTTTAAAAAATTGCTGCTGACAAATGTTAAGATTGAGAGAGGAAAAAACAAAACTAGAGATATTTTTACCTTGCATCAATAAAGCATGTTTTATTGAAACAGCTTATATTTCACAACAGCCCTTTTTTTTCACATACCTAACGCTCGACACAACATGGCAGAGGTGGAAACACGTCAAATGGAATATGGAACAGGTTTCATATGAAAACAACTATCATTCTCCTTTACGTTCAAACATATTACCTACTCAACAGTAACACTAGCATGCCCTGATTATCAATCAAGGTGATCAAGTAATTTGTTTAACCCATTTCTTTCCTAAATTACCTGATGTTTGGCCCAGTGTATTTACATTACAAGCCCCTTGCTGCAGGACAGAACTCGCTTCATTCAAACTTGAACTTCAGGTTTCATCATAGTGTCTATATAATGGACAAATGATGAAAATAGACATGAATAGACACAAATGTAATGACTTGTTGTCAACCGTTGCTTGGATGATCCTCTCTTAAGCCTGAAGCAAAATGTTAATGTGAGATGGATACATGGCCCGTTGTCATCTGGAAACTAACATTTTGTTACGCGGTAACATCTGCTGGTGTCTGAGTTTGCTCACTGTCACAACAACAGCCACCAAAACCATGCTCTGATATACGGGGGGAAATTACACTGAGAGCAAATCAGATAATACTGCATAGAAAATTAAATTACACATGTAGTCTCTAAGTCAGTTCTGGTTAAGGATTTATGTACAGTATCTTTTCTGCTTTCATTCATTCTTAAACTACACCAAATTATTAAAAAAAAATGACCACAGCCAAAGCAGTCAACTGTAATCAGACAGGGTCACAGAATTCCAGAAGGACTAAGATGGCATCTGGAGCAAACATTTAGCATTGTTTTTTCACCAGTATATGAGATTTATAATGCCACGATCAGGGCTTAGCCTTAGAAATGGCCTTATAAATTCAAATGGCTCTTTATATGCATTGTGGCTGGGTTGCATTGCAACTACTGTACGTAAACCTTTGAACTCAGACTTTATTTTTGTTTTTTTCATGGATTTTCCCTTAGGTTTTTCCACTAGTGACGTCCTTTGATCTTTACAGTATTCAAATCAGTTATTTATTGTCACAAACACACAGTCACCTTAAACTTCCATAACACGGTTACGGTCCGATCACTTACACACAGGACATTATTTACATCCAAACTGCAATTTGTATTATGATAAAGAAACCCCTTAACATTTCTTCACACACTGACTATGAAACATTTTATATGAACAGAAATGTAATTCCTTAAATGCAAGTTACTGAAAGACAATCCACTCCCTGAATTAACTGAACTGCATCAAAATCCATCAAAACCCTGTTTAAACCACTTTTATAGACATACTGTTTGTAAATATATATGCAATGTCAATATTACAATTTAAAAGCATCAGTATTATAATCAATCCATTTCTATTGGGTGACGAAAGATGGAAGATGTCACTCACGGATCACCTATGAAATTTAAGCAGAGAAAAGATTAGGACTTGGAGCATCAGTCGTGTTTGACCTTATTCTGTCAAAATGTACACCTGTCTTACCTGTCCATTACACAATAGCCAGTTTTTAGTTCATATTTTCAGCAATTCAACAGTTTTTCCATTAAAACTGCACTTTTGTACTCTGAGCCAGCGGTTCCAAAGCTTTTTGGCTTGTGACCCTTTAAGCAGTGTCTAACTTGAGACCCCTTATTACAAGTTTGGTATGGATCAAAGACAGATTTTTTTCCTTCTCAGACTGTTTCATTTGAAGGATTTTTAGAGGTATGAAGAGCTGAGATTATCCAGACTTTGACCAGGAAAAACCAAACATTTGGAGAAAAGTCAGAAAAAAAAGAATTTTTGTGCAATAGAAATGGCTATTTTTATTTCTTTCTGCCTTTAATCATCTTGTGAACCCTCAGATTTATCTTGAAACCCCTTCCTGACCCCCACATTGGGAACCACTGATCTTTGCTTAGTTAAAATCTTCCAAAAAAACTTTCTGCAGACGATGACTTTAGTATTGCTAAGAATTCTTGTTAGCATCCAGAAATGGATTGTAGAGTAAACCAAATGCCTGAAATCAAATCAACAAATTATGACCCCCAAATGTACCTACATTATATGGCCTCATTCATCTAACAAATTTTCCAGTGTCTTTCTCCCTGCCAGCGATAGGCAATTATTCATGTATCACACCCAGTTTAGAGTTTCTGACCATTTCAACTTCTTTTCATTTTCTTAGCTGAGCGTGAGTTCTGGTTGTGCTGCACATTGCGCTCAGTTTAAGGCCGGATTGAACATAATACTCTTTCGTTTCAAGCCAACATAATAAAACTAAAAATAGTTTACTCTCCTAGACATTTACTAAATAGCTCGAGAAGGTTCTGTGGGTACTTGCGCTGTAATGCTTGACCTACATGCCTGCAGATGGAGTAGGACCATAAACACCCTATATCACTTACAGAAAGCAGCAGTCCACGAGCCAAAACATTTACTGCATTTATTGCTATGTGCTGCATGTGCAGTGCCAAGTCATGCGACACACTTTAACACGCCATCTTTACAATTCAGAATCAGTCTGAAGGATTTGGGGGGGGGGGGGGGGTTTTGTTTTTCAGTGCTTCTAATACAAATATGGCTATTTAGTTGAATAGTTTAATAAATAAAAACCACGACTGCATTAAAACACCATTGTCTTCCATTATTTGAGAGTGCATTGTTCCACTACTTGTGATGTATCTTTTGGTGCCGTGGGAAAACTCAAGACTTTGTCATTACCTCCATCTAGTGGTTATTTTTTTCAATTCCATCAAAATGGTCAGCTAAATTCAGTGCTACTGCTGATGGCAGTAAGAAGCCTGATTTCTCCAGCTAATACACCCCTAACAGTGCCCTGTCCAAGGACAAAAACTCTATTACTATTACTATTACTATTACAATGAAAAAAGTAAGCTGTTATTAACTGTATAATGTGTACTTTTATAATTTTTTTATATTAGATGCAGGGTATTATTATATTATGTTAAATGAAAGGATTTATTTAGCACTTTCACATTATTTGTGAATGAATTGAAATCATGTTGCATAAATGCATAGCAACACTGTGACAACTTGGAACTGTGACACTCATCCATGAAAGAGTCATAATTCACCCCTGCAGCCTTTTATGCATCTTACACATATGTGGATATATACATTAATCCATACACCCATGCCCATTTTCCTGACAATTTAAATACAGTTAAATGTAAATACATTTAAAAAGTAATGTCAAGTAAACTGCTCAGAAAATTGCATCAGAAAAATGCCGTAAAACAGCTTCTTCTTTTACTTACTCAGCACCCGAAGCATGGCTCGGCTTTTTGCTTTCCCAGAGGTGAACTCCACCGCTCCATTCATGTCCGGGGAGGTTTGTCTGAGGGTCAGCCTGTGGACGGTGCCCATCTTCTCCAGGCGTACGCATGAGCTCGGCTGTAAGGGCTCCCCATTCAGACTCCACACAGGAGCCTTGAGGACGGGCACCGAGACCTCACATTCAAAGCAGGCTTCGTCAGGGGCCATGACTTCCACATCCTTCAGCTCTCTGACAATTAACAGAGACTGGGCTGAGTCCGGGCACAAAGAAGAGGGAAGGCTGTTAGCTTACAACACACATTTTTAGCAAGGTTGCCTACCAGTGTACTTAAGAGTGGTACAGTAAACCTATTCTTACAGTATTCTCAAGAGCAACAAACTCCCAAACCCACATTTTTTGCGAAACCTGACATCTCCTAGTTGAACTGGAGTAGTCTTTTAGTTAGCCTTTCTCCACTTATTGAAAGCTTTTTCATTTCCCATACTACATGGGGAGTGGTAGATCTTCCCGAGGTAACCCCTAGCACCACTGAGAGTTTGTCTTCCACTCCCTTTATTCCTACTGTGACCTGTCAAAATGTCTTCTGTGAAAAAGGCCTATTGTTACTTTTAAGGTCCGGTTAGGTTGCTCAGAAATGTCATCACTTGGCATGTAAGTGCCATGTTCATTATTATTACTAAAACTTTATTATTATGAGGGTCGTTTTAGGGCTGCCATTAGAATCCATTGTAACAAGTTGTTCAAGTTGACCGCAACAGTCATTTCTCTTTCAACAGAGAAATAAATGGCAAAAAAAAAAACCAACCAAGGATGTTGCAAATTGCCATTTTAAATGTAAACAAGGCACGAGTGAAAGGAAAATGGTCATGTGAAAAATGGAGGGTCAGTTTTGTTAAGTGCCCTGGTGTTGTCCCATGACAGAAAACATGCGTTAGCTTTGCTTTGACAGTAGATGGAGCTATGAGGTTATGTATGACATCCTCCATTCCCTGTTGCACTACCACAAGTAGTCCAAGTGTGTTTGTCGGGCTATGACCTGGCATTTGTTACTACTACCTATAAGTGGTATGGGATTGTCAATACCATGCACATGCTAATAACAAGAGCAGAACCGTGTACATGGCAATGCTTCATTGTTGTTGTCAGACAGGTCTTGAGAGTCAGTTTAAATTGTTTCCGTACTGGACTGAATTGTATTGCGCTGATTATATTGTACAATAAGCTGGGAAAAACAAAGGTTTGGGTGTAAACTACGCAGTGCTTGCAACTGATCGCGAACTCCCTTACCCTCCACTGTTAGTTTCGCAGAGCATGTGTACTCTCCAACCTGCACACTGTACATGCCCTCATCGTCTAGCGCCACCTGCTGGATGATCAGTTTGCGATAACAGCCCTCGCTGCAGATCTCAAAGCGCTCGGAGGGCAGGATGACATTGCTGCCTTTGTACCAGCGGATACTACATCTGGGGTTAGACACAGTGCAGTCGAGGATCACACGGCTCTTCTCAAGCGCAGTCTTGTCCTGCAGAGGTTTCACAATGTTGACAGGAAGCTCTGAAAAGGACAAAGTGTAATTTGCATTCGGGATTTACAGTATAAATGAAGACTCTGACTTAGCATATATATTTTTAAATATGAATAAAAAATGAACTGCACAGCTTTAAGTGCTTAGAGTTTTTTTATACCACCGACACTGTTTTCGCTGTAAATCTAAAATGCTGTGGCTACAACTAATTGCAAATCTAACGAGCTCATTCACTTCATGGAGTTGGGACCGCAAACATCCGTGCCCTATAACCCACACTGATGAATACCTAATGAATGAATACATACTTCATTTGGAACACCTAGTAATATATATTCATTATACCTTCAACATCCAGGTAAGCGACTGATTCAACATGTCTGGCGACAAACTTGATCTCTCCAGAGTCCTCTGCTCGCACGTTGCACATCAGAAGAAAATGTTTGGTTCCTGAAATAAGAACACAACTGTCAAGGTAAATAATGAGCCAGATAATAATTGGCTCAATTCTACTGGCTACAAAATCTGCAATTCCAGACACATCATTTTTTCATATCTATTCATGGGATTATTATCGTTTAGAGATTGACAAATGTCTCCTCCTCTGTTCCATTACATTGTATCAGAGCATTTTACAGTAATTATGAACACAACATTATCAGCACAGACGTCCAGGAACTCTGAATTATGCGTTTGTGACTTGGACGCTGACCCTCCTGGCGGATCTTGATGGTGCTGGTGGGTTGTATCCGCTCCCCATTTTTGTACCATTCTCCCTGCACGTCTTCCACTGAGATCTCACAAACAAACACAGCGTTCTGATCCTCCTGGATGTCCAGGTCCTCGAGGCCCTGCAGGGTTAGCAGCTCACGCTCTGCCGAGAGATTTCACATTAAAGGGTATTTAAGGTCAGCGGGCCCCTCTCAGCAACATCACAGTGAAGAAAGGCAATGAGGAAAAAATGAGACAGGAAGGAACTGTTGCAAAATGATTCCCTTTTTCACTTCCTACAATACTGTAAACGTATAGAACTATTATAGCCTAGAACTACACATTGAAAGCTAACTGTTATTGTGCAGAAGTTTATGTTTTGTACAGAAAAGATCAGGAACAGTCCTCTGATGTTGTACTGCCATCAACTCAACCTGGGTCAACAGGCAGCACTCCTTCCTGCAGTATTACTAAAGGGAACTTAACATAAGAACTACATTACCATACATCACAGTAATATGAATATCATACTGCTACCAGTCTAAACCAATAATTGTAGTACTAATAGTACCTACTGTACTAGTTGGTCTTAATGCTAATAATAATACTAATACTTTCATTAATACTAATATTAGATAAACAATATTTAGTATTGTGTGAGTGTTGGGTGAGAAATTGGATGAATCTATCCTTAGAATGAATTCCTACTTAAAACACATTACTAAGTAATTTGTGTTTTGTAATATTGCATATATGAACATTATTCTTTTAGCTTCCAACTGTCAACCTTCTTCTTCTTGGGGTTTATCGGCAGCTGGCATCTGCTAAGTTGCATTACTGCCATCTTCAGGTTTCTCTTATATTCTTGTTACTTCTGTTAAATTATTTTGTCCAAACCACTCACCCCTAAGAAGCTAAGTATTTCTTTCCGGCCTCGTTCATTCTCTCCACACTCCAATACGTTTACCACCGTTTCCCCAGCACTCCCCAGTTTCCTTAATTGTTCTAACATATTTTTCCTCTCTTCTCCTTCCACTTTGGACAGGATAAAAGGAGACGCTCTCTCGTCTCTCTCTCTCTCGCAGCGTTGTTCACGTAACCCTGTGGGATGTTTCTCAGTATGGTTTAATGTGCTATTTAGACAGCTATGCCCAATCCTCATTCTGTTTAAGATTACTTGCTGCTTCCTCCTATTTCCTCTCCATCTAGGGACCCTGACCCTATTTTGTATGGAGAACAAATGCCTTCCCTGTCCTTCACTCTCCCATCTCTGTTGCCATCGCTGAGCAGCTCTTCTCCTGACTGTACTTTTCCCTTCAGACTTTGATAATTTAATATTATTTTCTATCATTTCTTTTTTTGTTGCTTTCTTTGCAAACAACCCTGCAACCTTCTTCTTCTCTTCTTTTTTAATGGCAGATTGCAAACAACATTAAGGTGCATACCGCCACCTACTGTACAGGAGTGTGTAACACCATATTATTTTATAACTAAAAAAATGAAAAGGAAAAAAAAAGGATAATAGTTATTATTCTCATATTCTGTTCATCAACCCTGTGTCTTTAATGAATGTAAATAGTGCCTTCCTGGTGATTCTTATCCCCTCTCCTTCTGTTCCCAGTATCCCCATCATATTCCACTCCCTCCCTGCCTCATGAACCCTCTCTTGCACCCGTCTTTCCGCCTCATATAATATACATTGCAAAATGACATGTTCAACATTTTCCTTAGTCTCACAATTCTCAAAAACAAGGTGCCATTTAATCCTGTGCGGTCCACTCTCAGCCTTGTCACTGTAATTTCTTCCCGCCTGTTTCTTTCCCTATAACCTTTAATACTGACAGACTTTTGTATTTTATGATATCCCCTTCCTTTCTTGTCTTTCTCCCACCATGTCTAACTGTCAGCCTGAGTGCAGCTTCTCTATAAAACCTGTTAATTATGGCAAAGAAAAGAGTATTCATCATGCAGCATGGTGGTAAACCCTTGCACACCCACACAGGTGTTTTCAATGATTCCAGCTAATTAGACCACCACCTCCGCTCAGGTTGACGTGGGGTCGAGCTCTGCTGAGAATTACGTGAGGTCACCTGCCTCCAGGTGCCAACAGGAATGATAAAGGTGTCATTTGTCCCACCCTAACAGGTGCAGCAACGTTTCCAGGAGGACGCGGAGTGATGTCAGTCAGGTTTAGTCTGTCTACACGCCCACGCAAATAGTCACGTTAAATAACATATATTTTAAATAAAAGTCTAACCTGCCATAACTGAAATCATCTGTGTGTGGGAACCATGCATGTGTAGGACCTTTAACCTTTTTATAGGAACCATGTTGGTAAACCAAGTTTTTAAACGTTGTGGCCCTGTTGGTAACTGGTGTATTTGCCGCTGCTCACATCTTGTGGCTCATTTGACTTTTAATTCGGCCCCTTGGTGTGCGTTCATCGTTTATTTGAGCTTTCCTGAGGAATGGGGCAGAAACGTTAACCGTTGGCTAAATGCAAATAACGTTTGCCCTGGGGTAATAATAAAGTCCCCAACCTTAAATAGAAGCAGCAAGACAAGAGCGGCAAATTAAGACGGCAGCGCATATCTGGCTCTGTGAGTACTTTCTTCTGTTCACAAGTGTTAACGACACGTTTACAGTGTTGTTTGTCTACACTCGAAACACCTACTGTAACAAACTATACTGGACTTGCTAGCAGCGTGAGTGGAAACATAGGTAGGTCGCCCGAACTCAGACTGCGCACCTCTCGCATTATGGCCGACGTTGCTAGTTTAACTACATTTCTCAGTAGCGTCGCTTTGTTGGTCGCGTGGCGCGCGGTAGCGTCCGCGCAAGCTAACGTTCCATTTACGCGAGCATTCGCGTCAACGTGAGCGTGGCTGACGTTCAGGCGCAGCGTAGCTTTCTTCTTCTTCTTCCCCTATTGTTGTTTTATGGCGGTTGGCAAACAACTGTTAGGTGTGCATTAGCTTCACCTCCTGAAATGGAATGTGTCTCAAAGTGGTTTAGAAATTCCCGCTACACACAATAATAGATTAATAACAATAAATAAATAAATACCCACATTTGAATTTTTTATGAAATTCTATATCCTTCTAATAACCCCAGGTTTTTTTTTCCAAAAACCTAAATATTGCTCTACACCCCACATGCCCTGAATTCAATTGTAATTTTTCCTTGATATTAAATCTAATTTGTGTCCTACTAAGCCTATCTATCAAAATCCTCCTTTCCAGCTGGTAGCTAGGACAATTAATAATTACATGTTGTATTGACTCTAGCCTATTACACTGTTACACTGTTCACATAACCCTGTTTCATGTTTCCCGACTATTTTAAGCGTACTTTAAGTATGCCCAAACCTCATTCTCGATATAATGTCCTCTTCTTTTTTTTATTTATTTTCTCTGACTGCTCCTACCTTCTTCTGTATACTGTAGAACACTCTTGCAGTTGTTTCCATGTTCCACTCCTCCTGCCACATCTTTTTAATTTCTGCTTTGATGATGCTGTTCGCATCAGCCTTACTATAGCTTACTGCCATATCTACCTCAGATTTTCCTGCTGTGCACTTTTTGCATATTTGTCTCATTCCCTCTACTCCTATATGGGCCGGGATCCAGATGAACTTTACAACTATACCTGCTCTACTAATCCTGGGGACAGTTTGTGCTATTTCTAACATTATATCCTGTCTTTCTTCTGAATGCATGTTTTTTTTTTGTTGTTTTTTTAAACTGGTTAGTGCACTGGCTGAATCTGAGCAGTGTAACTTTCTGCTGCGTTATGAAATAAAACTGCTAAGGATCGGAAGCCACTGAACGGAAGCACTTCCCTATGACGGTGACATCACGAACCAAATCCTTGGGCTGATGCCTACGATGTCTCCGCTGCAGCGGGAGTCAGAGACGCCAGCTTGAGTTTGCAAATTCAGGTGATTTGCGAATTAGCTCACTACAATTTCCACGTAGCCTGCCCAACACTGGTCTAAAAGCATTTTATTTTATCTTTTCTTAGACATAATTTACCCTCTTTCATAAACCTTTTTCGCAGCAGACATTTTTGATTTGTGGGGTGAAAGCGCAGGTGGAACTGATAACATTAATAACGGTTAAGTTCTATTTACGTGTCACAGTGAGCCATCGTGCAGAATCCAAGCAAAGGTGAATTGAATACATTTATTTTACCACTCACACCTGTGTTTTTCCTGATATGACACGTCAAAATGTCTGCACCCCAACTGTGAATTGTGTTGCAGACTGTACATAGGTTGCTGTAGATGTGGTGGAGTTTAACTAATTACTGAGCAACGACTAGCTGCATTGTTGATTCCCTAGAATAAGTGTGCTATCTGTTTAAAAAGTTGGTGGGTGAATGAAGAAAGTCATCATGACCCAGCCCACACTGTTACTGTTCTTTCAGTCCGCCCAAACCACTGCGAAACTATCCTTGTCTCTAATTTCTAGTAATCAAACAGCAGACTTTACCATAGACCTCCACAGTGCAGGACGTAGTAGCATCTCCAGCATCGCAGGTGTACACGCCTGAATCGCTGACGTGACATTTCATGATCTGAAGAAACCGTTTCCTTCCCATTGCATAAATGCGCAAGTCCTTGCCTGGCTTAACCGCAACCCCATTCTGAAAATGATTAATCATCACAATTAATTATCTCCAAAAAACTGAAACTGTAGGTGATGCATTGTCCAATTGAGTGAAATGTGCTTCTTTGTTTTCACATTGATCAACACAAAGTTGACAGAAAAGATCTGAGCAAAAATTTGTTTTACTTTGAACTCAAAAATTGGTCTAGAGTTTTCAAATGCTTGGTTGTTGTTGTTGTTGTTGTTGTTAGTGCATTAAATATGTCTTTATTGACTTTTTTAATTTTTATCATAACTTGACAGTTTATTATAAATTGTTTTGGCCCTGGAGTTTTGCAAGAAATTATAAATGTTGTTGTTTATGAATAAAAGCAAAAATCCAACACTTGCCTTCATCCATTTCACATCAACATTATGTCTTGATAGCTCACACTCGATAGAGATTACTGCCCCTTCAGGGAATTTCTGGTCTTCCAGTTTTCTGAAAATGGTCACTGGGGGCTCTGGTGGAGAAAAAACATGCTTAGTTAGGCAAATAAAACCCTTCTTAAATGTACCCAAAAAATGCACCAAGCAAATGCAACGCTGCTCAAATTTGAAGTACCCTACGCGATCAAGTCATGTGGACTAAGTTACCGCGATGACATTTTTTTATAATTGTCATCCTCAGCTTTTCAACCCCTAGCTCAAAGGGATAATGCACACTGAGTGACTCGGCATGGAGCGGATTAAAAGACTGAACAGAGGTGCCGCTTTTCACTGGGTCATACTAGGCTATTTTGTGCTGGTAACGTGAGCCCAGATAAAGGCAACAGTAGCAGAGCCGCCACTCTATTCTATTACCATGCTTCCACCGGCTGGCATTTGGTCTACTCTGAGAGGACCACTTTAGCTACCAGTCTGAGGTCATAACAAAATTAGTACAGTAAAATGTTGTTTTGGTAGTACTGCAGTGTACTGTACATGGTTGCGAGCTGAAAAGTTAAGTAGACCTTGTAGATAACTTACACTGCACATGTTAATTGGTCTTGTAATAAGTACATTGTCTTAAAGTACATTTTAAGTACATTACTTTAAATTAGAAAGATAATGCCGTTTTAATATCACTACTATGGTGAAATCAAATATTGAGCTCTGCTTGTTGAAACATTGGCAAAATCTCGTTTTCCAGATCACCTACCCTTCACAACAAGCCTTGCAGACGTCTTCAGATTCTCTACACAGAACATAAAGGTGCCAGTGTCTTCCACTGACAGGTTAGGGATAGTTAGGCTGTGGACTTGTCCTTTGGCACTCATACGGAAGTGATTAGTTGGCTTAAGCGGGATTCCGTTTCTCATCCAGGTGCCTGGGACATTGGGATGCGAGAGCTCCACTTCAAAAGATGTTGTTTCTCTCTCTGTGGTTTTAATGTCAGTCAGGCCTCTCTCGATTGTGATCTTTCGAGCTGTAAAGAAAATTGCAGAGCTGTGTGAAAGCAACAATTACAAGTACATTTAGCTAGCTACTTTGTGGGTATTTTTTGTATAGTTAAACAAAGGTTATGTTTGAAAGCTTGGCCCCAGTAACAAAAATGTTCATGCCATCTTAACACTGAGCAGACATGGTATCCATTTTCTGTTACAGAATAGGCTTCGAGTCTGGTCTGTACACAGCAGTCTCTGCAGTTCAACAATACAAGCTGGCACACATTGACGAGCCGATATTTTAGTCATTTGAGTATGGGGCTTTACACAAAAGCCAGCTTTGAAACTGCCAACATTTTTCACTTATTCTAACACAGACCAGCATTCCCTCGGGGGAAAAAAGGAGTGTTTATTTTGGAGACCTGATGACAACAACCTTAGTTTTGAAGGCCAGGGTGTAAATTTAGATGCAATGAGAGGAGATCCAAATTCATAGGAGGTGCCAACAGCAGCCTGAAGTCCTGACTTTCCCCTTCCCAGCCACACTAGTGTTGAAAGAACAGCCTTTAATTCACCCACTGGCCTGTGGATCATAGGACTAAGAAATATAAGAAGCATGCACAAAGAAAAACAAGCATAAGTACGTCTTAATCACTACAAGATGCTGGTTTTATAGCGTGTCAAGCTTGCTTCTTTTGAGAAATTTAAGTGGTTCTCATTTTCTTTGCAAAATGTAATTCTATTTGTTGAACAATAGCATCTTAACTTGTTGTTTATCATGTACTTAAAACTATAATCAGATTTGCCTTTGAAATAGGTAATGAAATCATCAGGTCTTTATTGATCCTGTGTCAATAGAGAAACTCTGGCCTTACAGTCCAAGTCAGCTTGGGCTGTAAGGCTATCACCTGTTGGTTGCCATCATGTTCCAGTACAAGTGCCACCCTGGTCCCCAGTCACTCAAATTTCTCTTACTCAGTTAATTGAGCTTTGCCTTCCCAAGAAGCAGTGATAGAGTGTGTGCAAAAGGTGGAGTCGTCGGCAACGGCGGTAAACAAACAGCAACAGGGCATAGTGAGAACACGTGCACACTCACGTTCCACTGTGAGCTGGGCTTGCGTGCGGTCATGGAGGGTTTCACAGCTGTAGGTGCCCCGGTCAGACGTGGCCAGTTTGTGGATGGTGAGAGTGTGTTTTCGGCCCTTGTGTTTCAGGCTATACTTGGCTTCAGGGTGGATCAGCATCCCTTGCCTCATCCACTGCACCTCACCTGAATCCAGACTCACCTCCACCTCTAGAGTTGCCTCACTGTACTCTTCAGCTACAACTGGTGTCATTTTTTTGGTGAACAACACCTGTTGTTCTAAAAACGAATTTCAGAAATTACTAAATAGCAGAATTGTCAACGATTTTGGTACCTTGTTATACAACACTATGTATGAATTCTTTAATTCTACATAAAGACTCTCTGAAGCTACACCGAGACAAAGCAAAATACAATACAGACCAAAGAAAATCAGCAAAGTTACACTGCAAGTTCAAGCACAGAGAGCAAGAACAAAGCTCAGAGGAGTTTTGCCCCCTGCAGCGTCACATATTTCAAAACCACTGAGCCACTTGTCTCTGTCAGTTACCAGAGGAATTCTAACAAGAGAAGCTGCTAAGCGCTAGCCATCAAAGGCGCCTCTTCCACAATTTAAACTTGTCTGAAAGGGTCATTATTTACACAATGTATGCTTAAATGATACCTAAGGTACTCAGCCATTCAAAGGTTCCTGCTTTTATGTTCAGATTCACTCCAGTATTGTTGAAAATATGGAGATAACTAGCAGAGAGAGATGAGGGTTTTTTTTATTGAATTTTTTATGTTGTAGCTTCTGTGATTCATTGAGACAAAGTATTAATGGATGGGGGAAACAACTCACCTTGAACCTGGAGTTCTGCCTCTGATACCAACCCCTCTGCATCAGCTGTCACTCTGCCGCTATCTGAAACCATGCAGTTGTGGATGCAGAGCATGTGGCAAAGTCCGTTGCTTGAAATGACAGTGCGCTCATTCAGAGCTACTTGCTTGCCATTTAAGCGCCACACCAACTGAGTGTCCTCTGGTGAAACCACACACTTAAATACTGCATCTTCTCCTTCACAGACTGTGATGTTACGAAGCTCTGCTATGAACTCAAAAACACGGGGAGCTGAAGGCAAAGCATTCAGCTGAATTAGAATCATTGTACTTTAAGTATTAATATGGCACACTGACTATTATAACTGACTTACTTTCTACAGTGACAGTAGCTGAGGTCCTGTCATCTGTGGATTCACAGGCATATTCTCCAGCATCTTCTTCCACTAGTTGGTGGATAGTAAAGCTTCGCTCTCGACCTTGTGCCCTTATCGTGTGCCGGCGGCTTGGAGAGATCTCTTTGCCATCTTTTAGCCACTGGACATCTCCTTTGGGCTTGTTGATCTCACATCGTAGTATAAGGCTGCTGCCCTTCAGAGACACAATGTTCTCCAGTGGTCTGATAAATTTCACCGTCATTTCTGGGGAGTAGAATAAAGAGATATAATTCCAGTGATGTTAACTTTGTGACAGTCACAATCAAGTAAATGTTTATTTGGAAATAGAGGTCACATTTTGTTTAGGAGTGCCAAATTCTTACCTTTGACTAAAAGACTGAAATGCATCTCATCTGTGTTTGCGTCACAGACATATTTTCCAGAATCTGACAGCTGCAGGGGATTAATGGTGAGCTTGTGGGTATTACCCTCACTGGAGATGTGAATGTTGTCCCCATTCAATAGTTGGCCATCCTTCAGCCACCGAACATTAGCCCTTTCTCGGCTCACAATGGCACACATCGTAACACACCCATTTTCATAGCCTGAGACGTTATTGCTTGCTTTTTTATTTACAAACTTGACTGGTGGCTCTGAAAAAAATGAGATTTACAAAGAGGTTGCTTGTAAATTCCATGCTCATACATGAGACAGTAAGTTGATCAAACAGAAACTAAAAGAATATAAATCTATAACCTGTTTCAAAGTAATTAAAATCTTACCTTGGACTTCAACAACTGTAATCAATTTGTCATCGATGGCATCACAAATGTATTTTCCAGAGTCCGAGGGCTGAAGTCCAGAGAGAACAAGCTTCCTCACAATGTCATAGCTGTCAATTTTTATACGAGTGCCTGGTTTCAGTACCTTGCCATTCCATAACCACTGAACGGTGGCATTCGGCCGAGACACCTCACACTCCAAAATAAGGTCATCTCCTGCTACCAGGATATGATGCTCCGGATGGCCCGAGTTTCCAATGATTTGTACTAGAGGCTCTTAAAACATAAAAGACAACGGATTAGTTTCCTCCTGAGTGAATGAAAGACATAAGCTTTACATTGCTTGATAATATGATTACCTTTGACAGTGATATAGAAGACCATATTATCATCCACTGCATCACATGTGTACTCTCCTGAATCCTCGAGCCCAGCATTTAGGACCACCAGTGATCGGAAAACACCTTGCTCCTCACTACAGTATCGCTCCGTGTCATCAATTAGCTGATTATCTTTGTACCAACTGACTGAGGCATTGGGTCTTGATAGTTCACACACGAGAATAATGTCATCTGATACTAAGAACTGCTTTTCTGTTTTTGCGGCCGTTTTTCCAAGAATTTTTACAGGCATCTCTGAAAATGATCAAGAAAAGAACAGAACTTCTATTGGAACACAAAATCTTTTGTATGCAATTTTAGGCAACCTCCTGTTTAATTGCATAGTACATGGCATAAGTCCCAAAAGATTCAAAAATGTAATGTTTCAAGACTTGGGGTGCTCCATATCATTTTGGAGTTATACCTTTTATGTATAGTTACCTTGCACTTTTACATAGAAATCCATCACATCATCCTTTGCATCGCAGACATATTGCCCAGCATAGTCCACGGTTAGTGAGTGAACGGTTAATTGACGCATGACACCATCTTCGAGGATGGTGATATTTCTGGAGTCTTCTACTTCTTCCCCATTCCTCTTCCAGGTGACCTCTGCATTTGATCTTGAAACCTCACAGTCTAGAACCAGAGTCTCCCCAGCCACTTTCTCTACTCTACTTGCCATCTTCCTTGGACGTATGAAGCGTACAGGAGGCTCTGTGCATTAAGAAAATGTTTTGTTTAGAAATTGATAAACACTGACAGCAATAAATTTAGAGAACCTGCTTTTTTCATTCTTTAGTTTTCTCTACCTGCTATGTTTACAAAGAATGTCATGGAGTCATCTGCGGTATCACAGACGTATTCGGCGGAATCTTTGACAGTAGTTTCAGGTATAATTAGTCTTCTGTAGACACCATCCACCTCCAGAATTAGGTTGTCATTCTCCTCCACTTCGAGTCCGTCTCGATACCAGCGCACCACCGCATTGGGCCGTGAGATCTCACAGCTCAGTACCATCCTCTCCGAGGTCTGTTGGCAAAGTTCCATTTGGGACTGACTTGGGGACACAATCAGCACTGGAGGTTCTGGAAAGGGGCGTTATCATCCATTTAGCCATTAGTCATTGGTTTAATGAATGCTGCAAGAAATCTACACTGTTAACTATGTGTCAAGTTGATGCATATATCGCCCGCAGGAACTTACCCCCTAACTTTGGCAATGTTAAAGGGTGTCGGTATGCTTCAAATGAAGTGCTTGTCAGGTCATCGAACAGCATCTGAAACCTCATCTCCCCACACCTTTCAAACGTCAAAATTGGTGGGGCTGCAGCTGTTGATTTTCTTTCCAAACTTCCAAAATAGATAACTCAACAAGACTGCCTACTTCGTGTACCGATTTGCCAGGTGTGTGGGGGGTAAAAACTAGCAGGATTTTATCTTTTAATTTGAACTCGTCTTTACATAACTATTTCCATTACTTTTTGTGTCTACAACTGAGTGAAAAACCATGAATGCCCTTCAGGAGAGAATGTCCCAGAGTGTGTGCCCTTATTCCCTATTTGTACAAATCAGCTTCTTGTCCCTTTCTATAATGGCAGGTTTTCAGCCCACCTTTGTGTTTTGCCATTCGGAACAGTTTTAGACATGTTCAGACGACGCTTTGCATGATCGTTTGAAGCATACCTTAAATTACCACAATCTACTCATTGTGCTTTTTGCTGTTACAGTACTGAGATCCTTACAAATATATACAGTATATGTAGAATCAGGGATTTTACCTGTAATGCTCAGGTGAAAGAATATTGAATCGTCAGCTGTATCACAGACGTATTCTCCAGAATCTTCGACTCCGCTAGACAGAATCTTCAGTCGTCGATAAGGGCCTTCAATCTTGAGCTTGATGTTTTCACACTCTTGCAGCTTTTGGCCATCTTTGTACCAGCTGACAACACCATTAGGACGAGATAATTCACAGCTCAGAATAATTTCTTCAGGGACGTGACGGTCAAGGTGGACATCCTCCTTGGGGTAGGTTATCATCACCGGAGGTTCTTTGGATGAAGAATATATGAAATTGAAACATTGTCTGTACATTCTTCTTCACATTTTAACACAAGTGAAGTAAATTTAAGTGATTTTTTTTTTTTGGGCAGTTTTTATGTAATGTGTTTAATGAAGTTTTTCAAAAGCTATTTTATTACCTCGTATGTTAACCTTGAACATTAAAACGTTGTCTCCCACACGGCATGTATATGTGCCTGTGTCGGACAGTTGGGCTGAATGTATTGTCAGATTCCTTTTGGTCCCCTCTGCTTGCATCGTGATATTATTTCTTGGTTGCATTTCAGTTCCATCTTTGTACCACTGGATAACACCATCAGCCCTTGATACTTCACATGACAGAACAAGCTGTTCATGTTCCACAACACTCTTGAAAAGGTCCTCTTCTGGGATAACAGCAAATGTTACCGGTGGCGCTGCAGAAAACGGTACACAAAAGAAGTAAGTTGTTGCACGAAAGTGGCATCAGTGTTTATGTTCATGCATGCAGTAGCTGTAAGGTCAGATTTTCACAGCTTAGACATGCTGATCTCAAGCCTTGCTATCTAGATAACAACTCCTCATAGACAACATAATTATCAGTGGGTGTTAATCCACTTCTGAAGCAAAAGGAGGAAATTAATTGAAGCAGCGCACTGACGTAATGCAATTACCATAGATGTGTTTGGAAAAATCTGTACTTCAGACACTGGCATTAGATGTAAAGAATGTGTATGAAAAGCAATTAAATATGTAATGAAATTAGAACATTTAGAATGAAATAAGCTATGATGATGATCAGGTTTTGTTCCTTCTTAGATATTAGAGGTCATGAAGTTGTATAAGACTCTACAGTGACAACATCTTGCCAAGAAAAAGCATAGCATATCACCTTTCACCTCCACATAATCGTTGAAATCTGAATCAACTGTTTTACAACTGTACCCTCCAGAACATGAAGACGTGGTGGACTTCATAACCAATGTCCTCTTATTGCCCTCTGAATCGATGTTTATTCCCGATTTAGGCAAGAGTTTTATTCCATCCTCGTACCAGCAGGTCTGGCTTGTGGGGTCTGAGAGCTCACACTGCACTTTGATCGGGCTGTCTGCTTCAACAGACTTGTTCCTTTCAGCCTCTGGAACAGCTGAGAATCAAACCGGTGCTATAGGAATTTCAATTCATTGAACAGTAACCAGATAGTAATCAGATTTGCTTTGCTATGTAACTTTGTGCTCACACCAGAAGCTTCATGAGCGCCGTTGGGCAACTCCGGGACACCGACAACCTCCACAATCACTTTCTCCTCCATTTTCAGTATTGAACAAATTTTTGCTTGGATCTTCAGTACATAGGGAGACGTTTGCAATTGTTCAGTGTGTCACTGCTAATTTGCATAAAGTTCAGCTCCGCTCAAGTACCGCTCGTCGCTCTGGTCGCTGGCATCGGGCCGCTGGGTGCTGCCACGGTGTCATTGCCAGTTCCCATTAAAAATGAATGACTGTTGGCCGCTTTTGGAGCTCATGAAGCTGCTAGTGTGAGCGCACGCTAACATACTTGGATTTACAGGCTGTAAAACTAACTATTTTGCTACATATTGGACAGATAGTGTAAAAATTGTTTGCTATTATAAAATTTGTGTCTGGGAAGTTAAATCAGCGTTATTTTTTTTTTGCAGAACAAGCTGTAAACACAACATTGATATAAGTTGTGGCAAACAGTTACCAGTTTAGACAGCAAATTTCGTATTCATTTGGAGTCGTGTTTGTGGACCTTCGTCCTTTTACCTCTGTTTTGGTCTCCACCAACTCCCAAGAGAAATATGTCTCACATATGTCTATGTTCACCAGCTAGTCGCTAACTTAGTCTCTCATTTGGTGTTGGGCAGGTAGTATGGAGTCTATTTATCAGAGCTTTTAGGATGAAAACAACAGCTTGCTGCATCTGGAAATAGGGTTGATGAGGGCAGTGAGACTGAACCAAACAGTAAAGTTGCTGGCTGTAAAACCAAAACAATGTGCTGAAAAACACCGAAACACTCGGTAGAGCTGAGTGGAACTGAAGAGTTGAGTGACTCTGTGATTTATACCTACAAGCGGCCCCTTTAACACTACACACAGTAATTTAATCCACTGTTAATTGATTAGTGCGGTTTTAAGCTAACACCAGGCTCTTAAAAAAAGGCATAGTTGACCACTCGTCGCTTCCAGTTTGAAAGGGCCTTGAAGTATTTGCTTCTTAGGGCAAGAATGTCACTGCTGTTACTTAAATAAATAATTATCAAAATTCATCTCTGATCCCTTATGTCCATGAACACATGTAAGTAAGCTTTCATAACATTTATATTTGTGTATAGGGTGTATATGTCCACCAAAATAATAGAACGTAATTAAGTATTAGTACACATTATCGTAGACTATGATAGAATAAAATGTTGAAGCCTAAGTTGACCTAGTAGCCAAGCATTATTTAAATGAAGTTAGTGATTCTGACATAGCTCAAAATAATTAGATCACCTGCAACATCCACCTTGAATTCTATATGGTCATCTGCGGCATCACAGCTGTACACCCCAGAGTGTCTGACTTCTGCTGATTTAATAACCAGTAGTCTCAGTTTTTCTTTTTCTTGGATTTCATATTCACTCTTTGAAAGTAGCTGTTCTCCATCCTTGTGCCAATAGACTTGGGCAGTTGGCTCAGAGACTTCACATTGCAGCTTAATTGGGAAGCCTGCTTCAACAAATTTGTTTCTTGCGACCTCTGGAAGTGCTGAAAACCTCACAGGAGTAGCTGGAGGGGTATTATAAGATTTGCAGAGCACTGCTGTTAAGCTGGCAGAACATCATTATACAAAAAGTGTTGTGCACATCTGACTTTTTGGATTGGTTATTTTAGCACATACAGTATTAGGATCTCTGTTTTCAAATATATTACAAAATATATCATTTATTTATATATATTATATTACAAGAGTTTTTTTCAGCAATTGTGCAAAGAAGTTAAGGGTAATTAAGAAACAGCTCAAATATCCATCTCACACCTGGAAACCCATTCATTAAAACTGAATACAAAAAAAATTACCTTCGACGTCCACATGGAATGTCACAACATCATCCGCGAGGTTACAGCTGTAGAAGCCAGAGTCAGAGAGCTTAGCAGAATGAATAATTAATTTTCTCAGGCTGCCGTCTCTTTTCATATCAAGGCCAGTTTTGCAAAACAGCTCCACCTCATCTTTAAACCAGGAAACTTGGGCAACGGGGTCCGAGACCTCACACTGGAGGATAATTGGACAACCAATTGCAATCATCTTGTATTTTTCTGACAGTGGCATTGGCATGATCTGTGGCGATCGTCCTAAGAGAAGGGAATAACAAGGGTTTTGGATAAGAGATTAATTCTCTAACAGTCGACAAAACACACTGTCCAGCCAGTCATACCATTTTCTCATGAACATTCAAACCAAAGCATGTTTTGTTCACCACCCACACCATAGAATAAGATGGACCTGGTATGTATGATAAGAAGATAGTAAGGATAGAAATAATTCACCTTTTACTTCCACTTTAAATGTGATGGTGTCATCTGATGTTGAACATTCATAGGTGCCACCACATATGTGGTCAGCTGAATGGATGTGAAGTGTCCTTATTAGACCTTCTGACTGTATTTCCATATTGTTTTGTGGTAGGAGTTTCATCCCATCCTTGTACCAGTCGACAAGAGCAGAAGGATCCTGAGAGAGTTCACAGCTGAGGACAATGGGAGAGCCTTCTTGGACAGACTTGTTCCTCTCACTCTCTTGCAGCTCTGAGAACTTCACAGGTAGTGCTATAGGTTTCAGATATTACAGAAAGTGTCTTAATAAACTTCATAAATATATTTTCTCGGTAATTAAATATCCAACCTACTGTATATTCAAAGAATTTCAAGACAAAACAACATATCACCACACAACAACATAAACACAACAACTGACTCAACAAAGACAATAAGTATCAAATTGATTTAAAGGGCTAAAAGAGCAAGAATCAAGATCTGAAATTTCAAAGTTTATCCACAAATATTGTACACCGACATAAAGAGACAAAAAGCACGGGTAAGACACAAACAAGAAAGTGTTTGTTTATGGTAAAGGAGCTGTATTCAGTTAGTGCCTTTAATGGAAAAGACACATGAAAAGTTAGCTTTCTTAAGAAATTGGACATGCATAACAAGAGGCTGCATGTTTAATAAGATATTTGGTGAGAAGATGTCCTGTATTATTTAGTTTCACTTTTGTGAAAAAGTAAAAAAATGGTCATCATGATTAGGTATGATAGGAAGTTATTTTTCTTTAAATTGACATAACATGATATGCGATAATAAATTAACATAACAAATTGAGCTTTACTTAAATTTTGCCTCTGTTTTATCAGCTTGTATCAATTAAATTGCAGAAATCATTATTTCAGAGGAAACCTGTTGCTTTACATTTTTAGAAAAATTGTTTTTCTGTTAGGTGAAGTGACTTCATCACCTGCTCTTACAGTTAGTCGGCCGTGCAAGACAGTGAAAGCGCTACAGAGTTTCTGAGCATCACCTTTTACTTCCACAGTGAATTGGATGTCATCATCCTTTGACTCACAACGATATACCCCAGTGTGAGCCCGCTCTGCTGATGGGACAACTAGACTCCTCAAATTTCCCTCTGACTGGATGTCTACTCCATTTTGAGGTAGGAGCTTTGTTCCATCCTTGTACCAACTGACTTGTCCAGTGGCGTCTGACAGCTCACATTGTAGAGCAATGGGACAGCCAGCCATGACCGCCTTTTTCTGGTCAGCCTCAGATAAAGCTGAAAATTTCAGAAGTGGAGCTACGGGATTGAATGTAAAATAGAAGTGGTCAATCAAACAGGTACTGTTATAAACTAAATGAAGCAAAGCACAATCCTGAAACTAAAGCCTTCAGCAGCACATTCAAACTATCTTAGCCAATAATTTTAATTCAGCATTTATAGCAAAGGTATAGCTTTTAAATTATAACATTGAAAAACTGTTAGACCTATTGTAAAAGTTACAAAAAAATACTGAATGACAGTATTTATGGGAAAATGGCACTTGAATGCCCAAATAAATCTTAATTTAGGTCTCTGACTTTGACAGCAGTGGACATTTAGTCAAATTAACTGAATTAATTAATCTATGGATCCTATGATAAAATATGAAAGTTTTATGTACATAGTCTTGAGCCTTTTTTTTCTTCTTCAGTAAATCCACATTTTTCTCCCCACATTTTGGCATTGCTTATTCACTTGTAGGATGATTCAGCCCAGAGAGTTTCCTTCCTTTCCAGCAGGAGGTGGGAAAGTTTGAGGCACTGTAGTGGCCAGTCATCAAAAATGAAAGGGACTAATGAAACCCTGGCTGCTTGACATAACTTGTTGTACTTTTCTTTTGATGTGACAACAAACACCTACGGAATTTAAAATAGCTCATCTGACTTCACCAATACTGTGTGCTTCTACTTTCTGTCCTGGTAGGGATTTTTTGCTTAACTGATGTGTCAATCATGTGCCATAGAAAGGTCTGTTCAGCTACCCTCTGTCAAAGAATATATTTTCTCCATGACTATTTCAGTCTTTCTGAAAAACATGTTTCCAGGATCTTCTGTCCATATTCTGAGCTTAATGGCCATATATTACTACCGTACTGAACTACACCAATTCATCCTCCTCTTCAGCGCAGGGGACATCAACCGTTTTAAAAAAATAAATTAAAAAAATGGGTGAACCTTTAAAGAAACGCTGCAAAAAACACCTCAAAGATTGCTCTGTGTCCATTTAGTCAACCAACAATTGTATAGCACTAAAACACCTTCCAAAAAAGAGAGCAGGCATATGGAGCTTTACTACTAATTGGAAAAAGTGTAAGAAAGAACTTTACATTTATCTGTTTACCAAATGAAAGACATTTGGAATTTTAGAAGGTCATAACTTTAGTAGGTAGATTCTGTCACCTTTTACCTATAAGTGGCCTATTTTGTTATTATAACACATACACTGGTTTTTTTGTGTGAAAACTGCACATAAATGCAGCACACAGCCAAGATCTCTTATTCCAAACTGTCATGTGATAACTTTTCTTATGTTTTAAACTCTGAAAGTGTCTAAATTCTTGCTTGTATTTCTTGATCTACTTAAGGTTTATTTTTGTTTTTTTCGTGATATAAAATTTTTTTTAGATTTTATTCATCCAAAATAATAAAATGAGAACTTACTTTATAAGCAAAGCAAAAGCATTCCGATGCACTTTAGCTATAAGCAAAGCAAAAGCATTCCGATGCACTTTACCCTGACTAAAATCTATTTGCAGCACAGATGAAAAAACAACTTTTTCACCTTTAACATCCACATGAAACTGCATTGCATCATCTGTTGTCTTGCAGCTGTAAATCCCTACATGGGACCGCATCGCTGACTGGAAAGCCAGTGTTCTTATGGAACCCTCTGCCAGCATGTCTTGCCCAGCTGCTTCATGTAGTTTTATTCCATCCTTGTACCAAGTAACTTGAGCGTTAGGATCTGATATCTCACATTGCAGCACTATTGGTTCACCAACTTCAACAGATTTGTTCCTCTCAGCCTCATAAAGTGTTGTAATTCTCACAGGTGGAGCTGGGGATGTTTGAGGTAACATCAAGAGAAAATTGCATCACTATTACTTACTACAACAAAAATGATGTTTTCAAACAACAGAAGAGCAAAATCTCACATCACGATTAGTCATGCCAATAAATCTTAAGAGTTAAATTAAGTCATAATAAAAGATGTCTTTGTTATTAGTAATCTAACAAGAGGTATCTTTGGTTAGACTTGAGATAACTAGGCATTCAAGTTAGGATTTGAAGCTATGTGTTTACTCTTTTCCCTGTCTTTATTATTCCTCACAGACCACCCAAGCTCAAAGTTTTACATTGACTACTAAAGTAGTTTTAGTATGAACAAAATCAAGTAAGGAAATGTAGAAATTGACATTTTACACAATGTCAACATTATGCCCATCCATGTTTTGATTGATAATGCTAACCATTTAAGTCACCTTCAACAGCCACCTTATTTGCAGTGACATTGTCACCCCAGTGACTGTCACATGTCCTTGATAGATAGATCTCTTCTGATTGGACAGTAGATGTCTGCTTGACATAATAAGGCTCTGCAAACTGGATAGATGATAGGCTTTGCCCAGAGTTAATTGTGCTGTCTACTTGGTCTTCTGTGTTCTTCATGGTGTGATGATGCCCTGGTTGGACTGTTGTGGCCTGCAGGGACTGATACAGAACCTCTGAATGGTTAGGTACTACTTGTCCTGTGTGATAGAGGTCATCCAATCTGACATATGCAGGCTGCAAGTTGTACTGTTCCCCTGGTTGGACAGTTTCTGCCTCTTTAGAGCTATGCAAGGCCAATGTTTGAAGGGATGCAGTGTTAGGCAAGTCACCGAGCTCCTCTGACTGGACACTTGATGTCGGTAGGGGTCTGTTTAACCCCTCTGATTGGTCAGTTCCAGTCCATAAGGAGTTGCAGGGCCCCTCTGAATGGACAGTTTCAGTTTGTAAGCAATCAAGAAGCTTCCCTGACAGGACAGCTGGCATCTGTATGGAGCTACAGAGCTTCTCTGATTGGACAATTGCAGTCTGTAGGGAGTTAAAAGGTTCCTCTGATTGGATAGTTGTAGTATGTGAGGATTTAAAGAGCTCCTCTGACTGCAGCGTTGCAGTGTTTAAGGAGTTACAGAAGTTGTCTGATATAACTGTTGAAATCGGTAAGTGGTTAGTATGGTGCTCTGACTGGGCAGTTGAAGTCTGTAGTGGGTTACCTAGCTCTGACTGGACAGTCGGCATCAGTATTGAGCCATGTAGCTCTTCTGATTGAACAGTCTTGAGAGTGGATTCCTCTGATTCAACAGTTGCAGTTTGTAGAAAATTACAAAACTCATCTGTCTGGACAGCTGTCTGCAGGGAACTATCAAGCTCTTCAGATGAGGCTTCTGCATGCTGTATATAGTAAATGAGTTCCTCACCTTGTGATTCTGTGGGCTGTTTAGTGTGATGGTGTGTGTCAGATTGCATTATTGTTGGCTTTACAGTGTTACAGTAAGCTGGAGATTGGGCATTTATTGTTTGTTGATTGTTGGAGTGCTCCTTTGGCTGTTTAGCTGTTATCCAGTCAGTCATATATTTGTCTGTTGACTGAGAAGTTGGCATACGCCTGGAATGTTCTTCATTTGTCTGTGTATCTCCTCTCTTGCCACCGAAAATTCCAGAATTGCATTTTGAGGATATGCAGTCAACGTCAACAGGATAAGCCTCTTCAGTGGACTTCTCTTGGTCAGAAGAGAGCCTTGGCGATGTAGCTATAAGCATTGTGATGTACACAGAGAGAGGTTTTCAGTGGTTGAAGGTCTCAATACTTCTTCTCATAACAGAATTTTACATCAGTGTGGGTTAGCATGGAGTTATGGGATAATTCATTGCAAAGACAAACAAGAAGGTCGACCAGGTTTGGTCTGAAATTGAGCTCCTTTATTTCCCCCTTCAACTGACTCGTAATACTGTTATACCATCAATCTGTACACTAACACCTTACAAACCTAAACAAGTTCATGAATTTTCTTCTCTTTAATAAGAGTTCATTGTCATTGCAACGGGGAGAGGTTCGGGGCAGCAATGTGAATGAGAGGATCTGGTGATGAATAAGATTTAAGATGAATTTAAAGAGTTGTTAGCTGCTTGTTACAAGCAAAGATGGCTGTTAAAATGAAGAATTAAATGACAAACACAACATATGTGTTAGTATGAAGTTCAGCTACTAAACACCCACATATTTGATTATAAGCCAAACACAGGAAATGACATGAGACGAGGATTCAATATGACAAAAAGCAATTTTCTAAAGACAAAAAGAGATGCCTCAGATGATTGCGCTAACAGTAAAATTCACCACTGTTGTTAGTGGCATGTATGTGCTGGGTTAACATGGATGACTGATGTTGAAATATATCAAATCACCTTTGACATCCACAGTGTATTGGGCAGATGCATCAGCTATCTCACCAATCTCGTCACCATAGTGACACTGCTCTGCTGTTTGGACAAAGCCAAAGAGAAAACAATGAGCTGGGTGATAGCTTCACGTATTCTACTAAATACTTGATTCTTAATTGTGCATGTACAATGTGGAACACCACCTTTTATGTCCACATTTAACTGTGCATCACCAGACGTTTCACAGCCAAACCTCCCATCACCAGACAAGTCATGTAACTGGAGGGGCAAGGCTTGGCTGCTGCTCTGTGATTCACAGTCAGCTTCCCTTTTGGGGTAGATCTGGGTTCCATCTTTGTACCAACAGGCTTTGGCAATGGGATCTGAAATCTCAAATTGTTGAACAATTGGACAGTGTCCTTCAGCAGACTCTGTCTTCTCAACATCAGGACCAAGAAGATATGTCGGAGGTGGCACTATGGACAATCATTGGGGGGATAGTTTCAGTGTACATTATCCTAGAGTTTAGAAAAACTCACTAAAAAGAGATATTGTCAAAACTGTCACAGATATTAGCTCTGCATTGTGACAACAAATAAGAAGACAGACTAAAAGCTACATAAAGAGTTAGTCATAACTAAAATATGTAACATATTTACAAAAGAAAAATCACCTTGATTTTTTACTATTAATTGGGCAACATCAAGTGCTGTTGCACAATAGTATGCTCCGGAGTTTGAAGGATGTGTTGGTTCAATAACAAGGGTCTTCTTGATGCTTTCCATTTCAAAATCAGGCTCTCTATTAGAATCATGTTCTTTATCCCTCTGGCATGACACCTGGAAAGCAGGGTCTGAGGTTTCACATGTTGGTTCAGTTGGGCAGGTTGCTTCAAGTGACTGTGTCTCCACAACCTCTGGTGAGGGCAACAACAGCAACGTTGGAGCTAAAGATGATGAGTCATATTATAATTGCGGAATTAACAGTGCATGTTTACATGGGGAACTAATCTGTTATATGACCATATTCAAGGAGAAAAACTCACATTTTCAAGGATTAGATAGATATTTTCATTTCATCAGTAGAGATTAATTTTACCATGATTTAAGAAACATTTACAACTTCACACAAAACAACACTTGAACAAAGACAAACAGATATGCATATTGTAAATGTTAGTTGCATCTAGTCTCCAGAAAGCTCTAGGATTTGCTCCAAGATTCAATAAATGTTAAATAAAAATCACCTTTGATATCCACATTGAAGTGGATAGTGTCATCAGAGGTATCACAGCTGTATAGGCCTGAGTGAAAGAGCTCAGCAGATGGGATAATGAGTCTCCTCAACGTGCCATTACTCTGTAAATCCCAACCATTCTGTGGGAAGAGCTTTACACCATCTTTATACCAGCAGACAGGCACAGTGGAGTCTGCAACCTCACATTCCAGCTCCAAAAGTTTTCCCGCTTCAAGTGACTTGGTTCTCTCAACGTCAAAGATAGTAGAGTACGTCACTGGTATAGCTAGCATTGGAAATTCAGGAAAGCTGAATAAAATCAAGAATGTGGAAATACACACCTTGCAAAATTTTTACTGCTGAGCAGTAAATGAAAATGGCTTTGGAGACTTTCAATTCAGGGCACAGCAATCACAAAACAAATGATTATAAATAATAATTACCTAGTGTGTTAACAGTTACTTATTTATGTGCATGAAACAGTCCTTCAAACCACGTACAGTAGAAGCAGGGATTATTAGTGGCATCTAGAAAGAGGAGATGGGGTTACAATATTAACGCACAAGATAAAAAATGTAAAGTCACCTTTGATTTCCACTTGAAACTCCATGGTATCATCCTGCGTGGTGCATCTGTACACACCAGAGTGGGACAGCTCTGCAGACTGAACAACTAATGTCCTTGTGTTGCCCTCTGAGTGGATTTCTAATCCAGAGTTTAAAATGAGCTGCATTTCATCCTTGTACCAGCAAACGTGGGCCTCAGGATCTGACACCAAACACTGGAGTACAATAGGGTAGCCTGCTTCGATCGACTTGATCCTCATTTCTTCAGGAATTGCTGAGAACTTCACAGGTGGAGCTATAGATATGTTTAGATCTTATGTCAACCTCATGCCATCCTTTTAAGATTATTTATCATAATCTATTTACTGACAACTGTATTGCTAACATGCTGTAATGCAGTCAAAGAATATGTGACAGTTTAGATGCACCTTTAATGAGTGCTAAGAAGAAAGGCAACAGACAACATATAAAAGTGTCATCAGAGTTAGTTGCTTTGCTGAGGAGGAGCTTGTTAATATTTCACATCGTTTAAGGTAAAACAAATCACCTTTGATGTCCACACTGAACGTGATGGTGTCACCCTTTGTCTTGCAGCAGTATAACCCAGAGTGGAAAAATTCTGCTGCATGGACAATCAGTTTTCTTGCCAAGCCGTCAGTTAGAATATCTACTCCAGTTTGAGGATGGAGCTTTGACCCATCTTTGTACCAGTTCACCTGGGCAGAAGGATCTGAGAGCTCACATCGTAAAACAAAGGGGTAGCCTGCTTGGATGGTTTTGTTCCTCTCAGCATCTGGAATTGCTGAAAACCTCACAGGTGGGGCTATGGATATTTAGATATTTTAATGGATCGTTAAGTTGTAAATGTAATTTTTTTCAATAAGTAAGACTTTAAGAGAAGGCTAAATGCATTTTTAAATAAAATGCAAAAATAAAAGAAAAGAGGGGTAAAAAGTGACAATAAAGATGGTTAGTCTCAGTGAAAGACACCAGTATTGTAAGAAACTCACTCTACTCACCCTCTACTTCCACATTGAACCTGATGACGTCATCAATGGCATCACAGCAATACACTCCTGAATGTGAGAACTCTGCCGATTGGATGACAATTCTTCTCATGGTGCCCTCTGATTGGATATGAAGACCCTCCAATGTTTGCAATTCCACCCCATTCTTATACCAGTGCACTGGAGCTTCAGGGTCTGACAGCTCACAGTAGAGAACAATGGGGTTCCCAATTTCTACAAATTTGTTTCGATCCATTTCCGACAGTGGTGAAAACTTGACAAGAGGAGCTGCAAATTTTTGAAAAATAATGAGAACTTTTTACATCCCTGGATTAGGGATGAAATTAATGAACTGAAGGATACAGTGCTTTAATGTCATCTTGCATTGTTGGTGTCAAACTATTTCTGCAAATTTTACAAAATTTCAGTTGATACAAAACAAACAAACAAACACAAATCTTTGACTGACTAAGACACGCAAGCAAATTATGACAGTGACCCATACATACCTTGAATGTACATTGCTGCAGAATCCCGAATTCCATAGGCAATAAATGTGATCTCAGCTCCATTGTCTGTATCACGGACTCCGCGAATGCGAAGAGATTGGTGTGTTCGTGACCGACGCATGGAATAACGTTCATCCTCCTGAAGCTGAGTACCATTTAAGAACCATGTCCCAATAACTGAAGCAGAGAGCTCAATAGAGAAGAGGGCATCTTGCCCCTCTGGCACCAAGGCATCCTGTAAGGGAGCTTGTATTCTGGCAACTGGAACTGGAAAAGAGAATCAGTTTTTATACATGATTTAGCAAGCAATATCCTCAACCATGTTGTGATTTCATCAATCAAGGCAAATCATGGCATAATTGATTCAGCACTTTTGTTTTAGTATAACTGAAATTACCCAAGTGAACAGCTTTAGGGAACTCAACATTGTTGCTCTTTCCGTATTTGTTTACACTGCAAATGCGAAATCGATAATCGGCTTCACATGGTACGCTGTCACCAAGGATCTCCACAGAGGTTGCGGAGTCAGTGGTCAGGCACTGTAGCCACTCCTGTGAGCCAGTACCCACTTCCTGTCGCTCAAGCACATATCCAGATGGAGGGTTTTTTCGTGAGTCCTGAGCAGGAACCCATGAGAGAAGAGCTGCATTAGCACGCTCTGTGTTGATCTGCACGCTCACTGGACAACTGGGAGGACAATGTCTGGCCGCTGAAACAGGAAAAGCCCATCATGCATCAATATCCCTTTGGATTGGAATAACTTATACCTGCAAATATTGCATTTGGAATGCTATAATTTACAGATGAGGGACCTTACCTTTCACTCTTAGCTGAGAGGAAGTCTTGGACCTGCCTACAAGGAAAATCACAAGGCCAGAGTCTTGGGGCATAGTATTGACGAAAACCAGGATGTGAGTTCGACCAAATGACTTAAGGATGGTCTGATGTGTTTCACGCAGCTCTATGCCATCTTTGTACCAGTGTATGTCCATTTCCTCTTTTTCCACTTCAACACAAAAGGCAGCATTTTCGCCTTCCAATACATCCACTTTTCTTGGAAGCTTCCGCAAAATTGTCCCTGCAAGGAAACACTTTGGCAGTGAGTGACTCCTTAGCACATTAGCAGGACAATTATTTTGATTATCTAATGGACAACAAGTCCTACAAATGAAACTGCCTGTCAGAACGACACATAAGTGTTTTCTGATCTGACAACCCTATTGTTAGGACATTTGTCAGTGCCTTCCAAAATAGTTACAAATCAGCGTTGTAAAAATAAAACTGTTTTCTAGTCTGACACTTCTATGGTAAAGGTTTGGTTAGGCTTAGGCAATAAAACAACTTCATTTGGGATAGGGAAAGTGACTCATTTTGTGACTTTCAAAATGACAGAAGGAAAACCGACAAATCAAGGGTAAGGGTTGTCACAGTTTGAGTTAGATCAACTTTGGTGTTAATAATCCCAAAAATAAATTTAATTGTTGCTGTTGCTTTGTGTGAATCAGTTTGCACATGCGTTTGCAAAAGAAAGCTATTTTATTATTCCATCCTGATTTACCTTTCACAGCTACTTCTGCAATGCTTCTCCCCCCATCGGGCATCTCGCAGAGGTAAATCCCATCATCATCAACTCCGATGTCACGGATAGTTAGTCGTCGTTTTGTTCCCCACTCCTCCATTCCATATTTGGCCCCTGGCTGTAGTCGTCTATCCTCCAGATACCATGTGATGGGAACGGAGTCCTCTGGAACTTCACACTCGAGAACAGCCAAATCTCGTTCCCATACTTCTAGATCAATGAGAGGCTGCTTGAAGCGTACAGGCGGCTCTGGAACCGAGGAGGAGGTAGAACACCAATTTGAATAAGCCAAAATGACATCTTATCTAATTATTACAAATCTAGCTTAAGATTTTCATATTAACGTATATCTATCAAACAGTAGTAGTGTAATTTGGTCAACATAAATTCTTCATGCAAGCTGACCCTGTGAAAACTCTCTCACAGCACATCCTTCTAGTAAACACTGTAAATTGAAATCTATTTGGCAGTAAATTCCAGTGAAGCAAACAAGATGAGCAAAATCATGAGACAAGTGGCTCATTTAGTTGAGGAATGGAAAGGTCATTAACACATCGGGGTGTTAGATAGGAAATAAACTGTTGGTAACTGACACCATCAGACAGTACCAGACAGTTGTAAACAAAAGAATGTGGCCTGTAATTAGTACTATGTGTGAAAAGCTCTTCATTTACATATTTTCCCAATGTTTTAACAAGTCCAATTAAACACACAAACAACGGATTAAATATATTCACCATCTACCATTTGAACACCTTGAAATATACCCACTAGCCAATATTGACTATTAATCCTATGTCAATGTTAATTTCTTCCTCTCTGACTGATACAGTACAGTACTTTCTGTTGGTGCCATGAGTTTGGACTTCTCTGGGCTATGTGAGAAATATGATCCCCTTCCCAAAGAGTTCAAGCACATGGACGCCCCCCTAGACATTTCACAAGCTAAGTGACTTTGCAGTCATCATACTGCTGTTGGAATCCACCTCAAGCTGATGAACTTTGCCTGTTTAGATATGCCTGTTTAGATATCCCTTGGGTCGAATTTCAGATCATTAATACATTTCATTAATCCTCTATTGGTCCCAGGATTGAATTGCTTTTAATGTAGCTGGTGTCAAATAATTTGATTACTGGTTATATTTGCTGCTCACTGGCCTGCTGAATTCTGCCCTTTCAATGAATTCAACGGACTGATGATACAAAGCCATGCTATTGTACAGTTTGTGCTGTTCTTTGCTTTGTGAAAGCATTGGTCACTTTTGTCACTATCTTCTATCTTGAATAATGAGATAAAAATCATTATTGTACCACTCAGGTATATACTTATATACATAACATGTTTTTTACCCTGTGTTGTAGTTGATGAACAAACCGTGTGGAAAATATCTCCTTTTTAATGTTTATATGTTTGTAAGATTTATGTATATTGAAGCATATTATTTCAGCATATCTGAAACAATATCATCATGCAGATAAACAGATTTGTATTCTGAAGCCTCATAATACTGCCATAAGACTTTACATTTTTATTTTGCCCTCCTTGTCTGGCCCTACCCCAATAAATGATCTCACAGGACCTCTTGGAAGATATCTCCCTGACATCATCCTAGCATCAAATGGATAGAAATCTGATCCCAGAACACACCACACCCTCCCTCACTCCTTTACTGACTTCAAAATGTATCACAGGCTGCAACAGTGTCTGGATTTACTCTTTAAACTGTACCTAAATGTCTTCACATTTTACAAAATTAAAACTTCGAAGCCACTGAAAATGATCTTGACTTACCTTTTACGGAGAGGTGTACGGCACTAAGGGTTTGCCCTGCAGTATTTGATGCAGCACAAACGTAAACTCCGTTGTCCTTCTGCTTACAGTACAGAACTTTAAGTGTGAAGTATCCTTCTCTGTCCTCATATAGCAAATAACGCCTTCCAGAAAGTATTAGCCTGCCATCTTTCCTCCAAATTATTTCTGGTTTGGGTTTCCCAGTCACAAAGCAGCGGAATTTGGCATGTTTACCCTCTGTCACTGCAAACATTTTCACTTTAGTTGACTTGGTCATGGTTTCGTCTTTGAGGCGGTTCGCCACTTGCCGTCCGCTTCTCTGTTTTCCCTGGTGGGCTTTCCAGTGGCCATTTGTGTAGCCATTACGATTTCCTTCTTCCTCATGTACTGGGCCTGCATCGACGAGCAACACAGCTCCTGCCAACGCTTCCCCAAACTCATTCCTGGCTTTGCATGTATATACACCACCATCTGGTGCACGAGTCTTAAATATCTTGAGCTGGAACCATCCACCGTCCTGGTAGCCCACACTGAAATGTGTGCTTTCAAATATTTCATTGAGTTTCCTGCCATCCTTTTCCCAGACAACCTCTGGTCGTGGGTTTCCCCAGAGCTTACAAGAGAAGACCGCATCTTCCCCACGACCGACGCGAGTGGAGAGGGGCTTGATGAGGAATCGTGGCTTATTTTCCTCTCGTAACTCCATCTCTTGTGCCTCCCCTTCCACCTTCAGTGTGGCCGCTGCATAGGTTTCCCCAATGCTGTTCTTTGCTTTGCATATGTACTGGCCACTATCCTCTGTGATGACAGCTGAAATGATAAGATTGTAAACATTTCCATCCTCAAAGACCCTGTATCGTCCTTGTGGGTCAATCTTTTCATTGTTTCGCTCCCAAATAACTGCAGGTCTTGGATCACCACCAATTTGACACTTTAGGACTGCATCAGTTCCACTTTGTACCACCACAGGTCTTGGATAGGCCAAAAAACGTGGCGCACCACCAAACACATCCATTTTTGTTACTTTGTCAGCCTCACTTCACCTTAAGTAAGTCTTCAGTCCAGGAGAGTAATAAGTGGCAGTTATTCACTGCGGTAAGATGGTCCAACTTCTGCTATGCAAATTTCTAAAAAAGAAATAACAGATGGGTTACTTTTAATATCAAAAGGCTGGTGCATGTGAAATAATATTTGAAAATAAAAATAGTGAAATTGTAATTTGTTCTAACATTTTAGCCAGATCATTCAACCTTATTAAATAACTGTATCTGTTATAAGATTATACTTTCAGGCTGTAACGAGGAAATGAACCCTTGTGTTTTGGAAAGTAAAATAAAACGTCTGTCATTCAAACACTCAGCCTCTGCCCCCTTTTGGTGCATGTGTTTCAGCACAAACGGATGGAATGATTATTAGGGTTAATTGAATTAGATCTGTCTGCATGAGAGAAAAACACAGGCTAGCAGTGAGATGGGGAACAGCCTAGTCCTATTGCAACAGCAGCCACAACACATAGCCAGTACAGCTGGTGCTGTATTTCAGTGGGAAAGCGCTTAATATAGTACACCCTAAATAAAGACCTGCGAGGGAGTGTGTGTCAGGTATCACAAAGAAGGCTCTGAAACCCACGTGCTCATGCAAACTCAGGCCGAAATCACAGTCTGCCCACCCAAGAGACCTTGCAGTCAAAATATACTAAGCCTCCATCAAACCCTTTTGTTGGCAGCTCTGTTGGGGAGTTCTTTCTTTAAATGCCCCTGTTAAAATGATTTGTCTGTCATATTCATAAATAAATATCAGTTAGGCAATCCTAGAAATTTTGTTTACAGTTTGTAATTTTCTCTCTCCCACTGAAAATGATGCACCCTTATTTACCATTTGTGTATTCTCATCCTTTGCCTCAAACGTTTTATTGATGAACTTGAAAGAATATATTTATCAGTTAGCCTGGGAGCGTTGTAACTTGTAACAAAGTTTCAGGTCCCGAAGAAGATAATCGCAGGATAGTGCTTTTGAAGCCACCAAGTTGTCATCATAATTACATATGGTTTATTTTGAAGGATGTATTTTACTGAAACATTAAATAACAATATATTAATGATCATAATCTTAATAAAATGCTGTTATTCAAATTCAGAAATCCCAACCCATGGTCAAATCTTAAAAATTGAATGCTGTCTTGATTCTTTCAAACTTTTCAAAGTATTGTCAGTCCTTATGTGTGATGCATGCCAACTAAAAAATAAATCAAGCTTCTATTTGATTATATTTTTGCAGCTAACCCTAAACATTGTAGGTAAAAATGTATTTCATTTAAATATTGATGTAAAAGAGAGAGTTTAACGTAACAGTTGTAATTACTTAACAGTTATATTCTATTATTTAATTATTTAACTTAAAATGTAACTGAATTTTGATGGAAAACTAATTTGTATAACAGCTGAATATATACTTTGATAAAACTGGGTGTTTACATTAATTTTATAAGTCGTATAAATTCTCTTTTTCACACTGCAAGATGTTTTTAATTACGCAGTTTGGACATGACGTTGAAAGGGTCGTCAGTATTCCCTCCGGAGGTTTAAAGAGAGGAGATTAACCCCTGTGTTTACTCGTCTGATTTAATTGGAATGACCTCTGCCCCTCGTCAAGCTGTGCTGTGTACCCCTCACATGACCTACCTCGCTTTAGTCGCGGGAAACGACCGTCAACATACATTTCGCTCTTGCAGTCTCTCTTCGAGGTAAGAGGCAATGCCACCCGTCTCCTGAGGGCTGAGTAATGTCCCAAGTTGACTTCTGATTCAGACACATGCTCTCCTCAAAGGTCCCAAGTTCTACTCCAGTACATCTATATAGACTTTTGTCCAGTAGGAGGTATAGAAAATATACCAAATCAGCTTCCTGTTTAACAACTTCAGAGTGGTCCCCCAATCTCTGTGTCGTTCAGGCCTTAGGCACCCCAAGTGTCATTGTTCGTGGAATACCGTTAAATGCTTTTGCAGCTGCTGCTGTCCCCTAAAAATACTGGCTGCCTCGATGACAGCAGTGAAGATAAGTCAGGCACTTTCATTCAATTGCCAGCAGGGGCTAAAGATAGTTCAGGTGGCCAGTGCAGACTGCTTATCTTACTTGAGGCTTTGCAATAAAAATCTAAGGAGAAGAGCAAGATTCTGGTCTGAAAATATTTTAAAGCTCACCTTCATTAAATCGCCAACATTTGTTTAAGTCACAAGTGATACAGTCTGTCATCTTTTACAGTAGATTATTACACGGTGTGCTGACAGTAAGAAAGCAAGTAGCAACTAACAGAAATTGTAAATTAATTAAACCTGGCTCAGAGTTCCACCTTGGTGCATTCTCATTAGGCTGGTAAATATTAACAGATGCAATAAATAAGAAAAAAAGCAAAAATAAATAAATTGATGTTGTTTTATGGTTCATTAACACTGTGAACCTCAACAGCACATACTATTCTGAAAACAGTCAAGCCTCTGATCATTTACTAATAACAAGGGATAGAAAAGGGGGTAAACTTTTGGTTATGCCCAGGAGTGAAGAAGCAATTTTAAAAAGTGTGATGGTTCTAAGGGTGGGTGGTGACCACCACAAGCACTGCCGCCTTCGGCCTCCATTCCAGTATTCACCATATACAAATAGTAGCTAAAAATGTATATTGTAGCACCACGCCCTTCAGCCAAAGATACTATATTCACCAGCATTCAAGATCCCATAGTATTAAGCAATGACTTTAGACTGTTTAGGTCTGTTAATAAACACACTTTTACACAGTTAGTTTGTTTTGAGATTACAATTTTTTCATCCCCTTTCACAGGAATAATGAGGAATCCATGTTTGGTGATTTTGAATGTGAATGTTTGTAAAACTAAGTGTTACTTTATGGATTGAGATTCTTCTACTTTTTAAATGAAATGAACAATTTAACCCCCCCCCTTGGATTAGCTTGAAAATGCATTGCCACAAAGCTGAAAACAGGCCGTTTTTCTGAGCTCATTAAAAGTCGACTTTTTAGAGCTACATGGTTCTCACAGGATCTGATCTTATAGACCATGATGTATTAATGTAGATTAAACTACCCAACAGTAATATAAAGTAGTTAAAATGTGCACAACCTTAAATATCTCTCAGTAAAATGCAACATACACATTAATGCAGCAGTAATATTAATTCAGAAACACAAGATTTAATAAGAAAACTGCACTATGACTACTTTTACTTTAAGTATTTTAACTACATTTTGCTGATTATACCTATTTACTTCTTCTGAAGTAAGGTTTGAACGCAGAGGGACTTTTACATGTAGTAGAGTATTTTCACATTGTGGTAGCAGAAGGTCTAATTCTAATGGCTTTGATTGGCTGGATGGCAGATCAATCAATCTAACTTGACCAATAGGTTTACGATTAAGAACGCATCCTTAATTTTAATTCTTAATTTGAATTTATGTCAAAGATTATCACAAGAAGTAATAAACTGATGTAAAGTTATATGCAAATAGGCTTTCATCAAAAAAATAATAATACTAAATACACACTAATACTAAAAATACTAAAATAAAAAAAATGTATAACACTCATTTTTAAGATAGGAATTTTCTATTTCTCCTCCACTTAAAGGTAGGGTATGGGATTCTGTAGAAATCCAATACCATGACAAATACTATGATCTAGAGCGAACAGCGACACAGCCAGTAATGTAACTAATGTTAGCCAGGTTGTGGGTTAGCAAACTGTCCCTATGGTTGCTGTTGCGAAGCTAACAGCCATTGAGGATGAGAGCCAGCACACCAGCTCCAGACAGCGATAATCTCAACTGTCCTGCTACTATAGATAACATCACAAAACAGCATAACTTGGAAAATAATTCAAATAAATGCATTAAAATACAACCAATATGCAGAAGTGCAACTTCCACCACTAGTTGCTGCAATGACTGAAAAACATTTTTGCAGAAACACTGTGAATATATGGTCAACTCCTTTTTGGCTCTATATTACTACTTTACAGCGAAACATTTGCTGAAGTGGTACTTGCATTAGCTGATTGGCATCAGCTGCTTCAGTCATGCTTTACCAGGGGCACTATCAGCCCCGACAAAACGTAGCTAAGCCTTTATTTAAACGGAAATGGTGGTGCATTAGACACGCGGTCGTGTACGCAGGTGCACAGCACTGCCTTTTTAATGCGGTGGTGTTGATTGGGTAACACCTCTGACACACCCACCAAACAACCGAAAACATACCTCAAAGCCTGTTGCACACCATTGCACACCAATTTTAGGAAACCTGTCATTCAACCTGGAAACCATAGAAAAAAAGGTGAAAACCGTTTTCAGCCTGAATGTGCCCCAGCATCCTGGCTGCCATCTGACCAGTAACAAACAATCATGCAAGCGTACCATTATAACTTCTTTCTATTACTCTGCTTATACACTCAAACTATTTGCTGCTTCAGCTCCATCCACCATCCCCCCTTCCCCTTATGTTTGAGTTATTGTTGATTTAACTAAGATTTATATTTAACTCTTCACAGGGGAACTCCACACATTTTAAACATCAAAGATTGTTTACAGGTCTTGGGGAGTACTACTGCAAGTTTTAATAAAGTTGTATAAAACCTTTTATGGCTCCAGAGGGAGCTGCGCAAAAGTCTGATAAATTACCTCAACTGATGTCACTTGAGTCAGCGTCGGTTGGCACTGAAGACTACAAGTTTGAAAACGTGGGTGTGGAGTTATAAAGAAGTGGGCTTACCAGACCCCTGTAGACAGCTCCCCAACTGTGCTAGAGGCTACATTAGCCGTTATTAGCATAACACACCTGAATCTTCCATCAAATTGTTGCTGGTTGAGTTGCAGGACAACTGTGCGTTTACACCCAAATTTGACATTTGTCAGTAGCAGAGTATGGAGAGCATTTCCGTCCCATGCAAATACTTAATGTTCTATTGGCTGGATACAGTAAAGACCTGCAAGTATAATGGATGTGCTCGTCCTGACTGGCTGTTTAACTGGCTTTGAAATACCTGTACAAGTACACTTGCTGCAGTTTGAATAAGTTGGCATCTGTGTTGTCTGTCAGTTTCACTTGCAAGCAGTGGTGGAAGAAGTATTCAAATCTTTACTTAAGTAAACGTAGCATTACCATACTATAAATGTACTCAATTATGAGCAAAAGTCCTGCAAACAAAATGTACTTAAAGTATCAAAAGTGAAAGTTATCCAGCAGAATGGCTCCTGTCAGCTTTATATGATTATATTATTGGATCAGTAGATTTATTCATATCTAAGTACTTTAATGTTGCACTTGGTCTAGGTGGAAAAAATTGTAACAATTTTATACGCGGTTGGGTAGATTAATCGACAACACTCTATCATATTTTACAAGTTAATCATGTGTTTTGGACTGTATGTGAAATCTTAGTTTGTAAAGTATCTAGTGATGAAACTATTGCCGTCAAATGTAGTGAAATAAAAAGTACAATATTTTTCTTTGGAATGTAGTGGAGTAGAAGTATAAAGTGGCAGGAAATGTGCCTCAAATTTGTACTTAGGTACAGTACTGGAGTACATGTACTAACTTGAAAGTCATTATCTATGCTGTGCAACCCAATCTTTTAACATAAACCTTAGTAACACAATATGTGGCATAATCAGAAACAAATTGCAGTTTTATTTAATTCAAACATCTGTGTCAGAGCTGCTGTTGAGACGCTATCATTGATTCAATGATTCAGTTATCTTTAGTTTTATTTATGTCATGGGTGATCTTGGAAGGTTAGTACTGTAGCTATGCAAGATTTCATGTTTTCCTTGTTGGTGTCACATATTTTAGGCCTTGTTACATAATTAGTTTTCCTTTTCACTAGGCCGCAGTCAAGTTAGTAAACCATTAAGTTTTAATTCAACCAATTAATTTATTTACACTATTTACTGTAAACATGTATGGGTCATGTGTACAACTACAACTCCCAGAATCCTCTGTCCAGTTTCATTATTTTTAAAACATGAATGGAGCCAATAGGCAGTATTTCACCCTACGCCTTGTGGTAATAAGGGCTATGGACAACACGTGTGTGAGGCTGTTGTGTGAGTGTGAGACCAAGTGTCAGCATGGGCTGCAGTGTCCCTTCAGCTGTTTAGTGGCCCCACACTCCCTGATTTCAGCTGTTGGAAGTAATCTGATATAACTTAGACCCCTGTAGCTGGCTATGAAATGCTTTGTGCCTTCAACTGAGTAACAACTTAAAGGGTTGTTATGTTATCAGAACTCTCATATACTGAACTGAAAACCAAATTCAAGTATGTTTTTCCTCTGTGTGTTGTATTAAATCCAGGTAAAATTGTTTTCAAAAATATGTTGGCTACCATAGGCTACTTAGAGCACGAAAGGGTTTACCATATTAAGAAAAACCGTCAAGTAATGGGTTCATACTTTGCTGCATCTATTTCCTTCAAACAGGCTGAAATAAATTCCAAATGATTTACAAACACTATAAAATCTCTTCTCTACCCCAAACCTGTTTCTTCAGGACAAAAAAAACAATTTCATCAGCGGCAGCTATTGATGCAGGTTTCAAAATGCAACATCTATCTGAGGCTTTCACTTCAACACAAATATACACTAGTTTTTTTGGCCTTAGTGTGTATTTTATCTCAGCAGAACTGGAATTTGAATTAAAACTGTTTACAGTAGAAACGTTTTTGACATTCCCTGTCACCCATTTGTTTCATTGTTTTCATTGATAAACATGAAATTATGATGAAAATAAATGTCGGTCAAGCTGTCACCCATCACAAGCGCAGTAAATTATTGGAGTAGAAAAGAGTATGAAGCCTCGAAATCTTCGAAAACAGTGTTGATGGGATCAGCAGAACAACCACCTGGTTAAAAACACTGTTTTTGTCAACAGTGACGGTCAAGAAAATACATTTAGTTCATTTTGGCCATCAGGATCTGGACAGTGGGTTACTCCGAACCATTTATCAGTACAGTCTATTCTAGCTAGTGACCTAATATGGAAGGAACACAAGTGTGTCAAGGGTGCTGTACGTACTGATTACAGAGTACGAACCACACCTGTGTCAGGTGATTTTGTATATATAGTAAAGTGTGTCACTCTCTCTGTGCCGTGTGGTTAGCAGGACTGAAATGTGGCTCTGAATAAATCATCCTCTGAAGAACCATTCCTTTAAATGTTGCGCCCATTTTCTTAAACTGCTGTAGATAAAAGCTATTTAAATTATGTATTGGACAAATGACAGCTTAGGTAAGATTGCAAGTAATTTATTTGAATGCTGAAATAAATGCATGGAAGGATAGAGGCACCATAAAATATTGGTGCTTAAGTCTTTAAGGCAAATTGCAAACCCATTTCTATGCTTCAAACTCCTTTTTAAGTCCCGCCGTGCTTACACTGCAACACAGCATTTAACAGAAAAATTAGCCTTTTCTTTCCCCTGACACTGGAATGTGAGCGAAGCAGACTTTCACAGAGCTGTGGACGTGTTCAGACAGTAGCCTGGAGGCCTACAGATCGAGCGACTAATACAGCAGAGTCTAATACATTGTGCCAGAGGACTGAACCCAATGCCTTTTCCTGTGATAACAAACTCACCTTATATGCTCAAAGAAGTCCTAAAGAAGCTAGTAGTACCTGGTACATGTAAAGGAAGTACCACTAAATTGCATCAGTACATGTCTGTAATTCTACCAGGTGCTGCTGCATGGATACAAATCAACAAATGGATAGTCTTCTCTCTTGTTTGTGGCAATGGAGACAAAAGCAAATCTGAGATGAATATATTTCAGTGCTTATATTTAGCTGTTTTTTAGTTTTTTGGACAAAAAAACCCCCAATATCAATTTAAAAAAACAAACAAACACTTAAGACATTTTCAGGAGTGTAACAAGAAATAAATACATATAAGGTTTGGAGTTTTTACATCACTATTGCTGTCGTCGTTTCTTCAGTCCTCGACGTGGACAAGACTGCGTTTGCATCGAACACAGAGACACAAAAAGAAAATGAAAGAAAAGGGAAAAAGACAGCAAGAGACACCCATTAAACTCAACAACCAAACACCATCAACAGTGTACCCTGCAGGGTGGCAGCAGTGCACTGATGAGCTGTACAGGACCAGATCAAATGTTTCCTCTGCAGACCTTGAAAAGAACACCAACTTCGCCCTCCGGTGGTCATCTTGTGTCAGTGCAACATGCCACAGCTCAGCTCATAGCCATGCTTTTCAGGGCAAATTCAAAGACTGGTTAAATTCTACTTTTTAACATGATTTAAGTGTTTAGTTTGTTCATTCACTCGTACTTTAGTGGGTCAGTGAGTTGAACTATGATGTAGGTTAGATTTTATACTGATGTCGCATGCGAAGCTGTAAGATCATATGATCACACAGTTATGTATTCATTCAATTATATTTGTATAGCCCAGTATCACAAATCACAATTTTGCCTCAAAGGGCTTTACAATCTGTAACATACGACACCCTCTGTCCTTAGACCCTCGAATAAGGAAAAAATACCCAAAAAGAACCCTTTTAACAGGGGGAAAAATGATCGAAACCTCAGGAAGAGCAGCAGAGGAGGGATCCCTCTCCCAGGACGGACAGACATGCAATAGATGTCGTGTGAACAGAACAGAAAATCATAGCACATACAATTGTGATGGCATTGGTGAAATTGTAGCATATATAATTATGATGAAAAGTGTATTGTGTGTGTATAAACTCTTAAATGGCATGAATCACTCCGTAAGAACACATTCGAGGGGTAAAATTGTATTTCTGCCCAGAAGAGTCTGTATTCCTCACCTTTCTCTTACCCCCTAATAAACCAAAGCAAATACGCCTTCCTTGAAACGACATGAGCTCATTATCTTGTCGAGTCCGTTCTTGTGAGCCCACTACAGCTCGAGAAGGTAGTGACAGTGTACACTTCGCAACGAATGAAAGAAGGTTTTCCGGCTGCGAACGTCGGTTTGCACAGCTCGTGTCGTGGCCTGTCACCTATTCACGTCCACTCCAGCTCCTGTCAGCAGAGGGGCTCGTCGGGTTCGTCTGCGGGAGACACCAGCGGTGCTAAAGCTGCTCATTCGCTCTGCATTGTTGACATGTGAGAAGAAGGGGGGTTGTTGACACCCAACAATAAATAACACAACTTTAAATAAAAATAGTAACGCACACTTGTTCTTGTTGTTATTGTTGGGGGCTAGTGTGTTTTTGGATAACACGGGTCCCTGTCATTGACTATAACTTGAAGCCGAGTGGAATTTGTTCCCTTCTAGGACCTGGCGGAAGTCCCTGATGTGAAGCCCTGCAGGTCACTTCTCTCGCTCTCCGCAGCCACTTCTTCTCTGCTTCCAGCGCGGCTCGGCGTCCCCATCAGCTGTTCGAGCAGCGTGCGGCAGCGGCGGCGGCGGCGGCGGCGGCGCTGGACCAAGGAAGCTGGGAGCACCCTTTTACACCCCGAACACTCCGTGGAGCTTCTCCCGCTCGGTATCCGTGAAACAAGTGATGAAGATGAGGTACCTTTTTTTTTTTGTTTTTGTTTTGTTTCGCGTTTTCATTTCAACTTTTAGCAGCTTGCAGTCGAGCGGTAAAGCTGTGAGTGTGATTGCTTGCAGGTGTCCCTCGCGGCTGGAGCGCCTTCTCTGCTGCGTCCTTATTCTCGTCAGCCCAGCTGCGTCGCAGTGGCCAGGTAAGAACTGATACTGAAAACAGGACTGTAATGGCTCTGATGGCATGCCTATACCGCAGTGTACTTTCTTTATTAACCGTTGCAACATTCACAAAGCCTTCTAGCGCCCCGGTGTTGTTTAATAGTTAACTCCTGTGCATTGTTAATAGCATTTGGTATACATCTTCTAATACACTCAAGTTTTCTTTACAATAAAAGTTTCAAGTAGTATAATATTTTCTTGCATTGACAATATCCCTTTTTGGGAAAGCTGATCGAATTTCTCTGCCCAATGTAGCATCAATCATAGTGGCGTCAGGAGCAGTTTGCGTTATTGTGTAGCCTTTATGAATAAGTGAGGATTCGGGCTGTTAAAGCTTCATGCCACTGTATGTGCCCCCTCAGTTTACACAATAAATTCTGCAGCAACACTTCGTCAAGGATGATGCTACACTGCTGCTGCGTGTTGAGCATGATGTGTGTTCATTGCTATCTTTTCTTTGGCTTGGATTGCATTTGTCTACTTGAGCATATTCTTTGCTCTTTTAACAAGATTCTACAGCACCCTTTTATGCATCACTAACTTGCTGACTAGCATGCCTGCTACAAAGCTGGGATGACATATTGTTATGATTCAGTGATAGAGAGGCTTTGCGACTGTTTACAGATTTTCTGAAGTCCAAAGTCTGCAGTGCTCAGAAACCTACATTCCTCCTTTGTTTGTCCTGTGTCTTTCTCTGTGAGTCTCACCAGAGACTATTCCCTGTGGTGGCTGCATCTAAGTACTGAAAGATGCCCCCCCCCCCCTCCCTTTATTCCTGTGTTGCTTAACTTGTATCTTTCCAGCTGTTATAATGTTAGCACATCTGAACAAAGAGGAGATGATTTTATACACACACACACAATGCTAATGTAGGTAAAGGGCTATATGGACCACTGAATGAAAGAACTCTCTTCTGCTGCTGAATAATTGATCTTTGAACCTCACTATTGTCATTCATTTAATTTAGTAAACGTTCAGTTGGAGCTGAACTGGGTAGCTGTCAGATGATAGGGAGAGGAAACTGAGAGGACACCGATTAATATTTGATTGACTGTGATCACCACCAGCTAGATGCAGTATTTTAGGGGCTTTGGGAGAAGACACACTTTGTGTGTCAAATTCACTGTACCCCTTCTAGCGCTCAATGTATAGTCTTTTATAACTAATCCAACCCATGTAGTACTCTGAACAGGTTGCAGACATTGTTTGCATTTTTCCATTCATCTGGTCCTCCTTTTTTTGTTCTCTTTTTGATATATTAACATGCTGGCTGTTGATAATACTCCGTCTCTAACTTCAGTGGAGATCAGAATAGGTAAAAAGATTTTAAAAAGGGTAAAACATATTGCAAGTAACACTCGAACAGTGTGACATTTTCACAGGAATGCTGTCCTGTCTGTGTGTGTCCAGGTTGAAAAGGCCGGCCACTCTGTCTCAAGAGCAGTGCCTTTGGCTGCCTTCGGCATGGTTGAATTAGGCCTGATTCATTCCCAGTCCCTGGCTGGGTCAGGAATCCCTATTGTCATGTGATCTTTGACATGCACCCAGCGTGGATTTCTCTGAGGGGAGCAGGACGAAGCAGGGGGAGGGGAGCGGCTGTAGGGGGACACCCCACCGTGCCATTTAATGGCTGAATTAGATGCCACATTAAAAATCACAGCTGGCTCGGGGTTTTCTCCTTTTCAGTGCGGGGACATGATGACAGGCTTTCAGTGTGCTGGGAAAGGATAACAAAACATTTTTAAATCCATATATTACAGTATTTGCTCCAAAGCATATAGAATAGCCTTTATTTGAGTATGGAATCTATTTTATACTAAGATTATTTGCAAGCTTTTTGATTGACAGCGCTCCTTTTGAGGTGATTTTGCAACGTCCATCTGATTATCTTGAGCCCTAGTTTGTAATACTCCTGTTGTAATAATATATGATGGAAAAGTATGTCTGAAGCAGGGGACTGTTGGACAAACGTGTTGACCGGTCTCGTATAGCTGCAGGAAAACGTACCAGGTTACGTAGGTAACCATGGTTCCCTGATAGGGAACGAGACGCTGCGTCAGCTGACGCTATGGGGAACGCCTCCAGCGTGACAGCCTCTGAATCTCTTGTAACAACTTAGACCAATCTTGATTGGGTCCGACGTCAACACGTGACGCACGCCGGCGGAACCGGAGGTATAAAGGGAGCCGGCTTCACTGTTGTCGTCAGCCTTCTGATCGACTGAAGCAAGCCGCTCACAGGCATGCCGGAAGTATGGCAGCGAGACGCAGCGTCTCGTTCCCTATCAGGGAACCATGGTTACCTACGT
>CM022488.1:23367582-23481981 GCA_011952105.1 Coreoperca whiteheadi
CCACCACCACCACCCATTTACATTCTCTTGTCCTAAGAAACCTATACCATAAGCTTTTCACTCTCCATGAACCAGACGGATCCAGAGTAACCAAGGCCACTTTATCACTACAGTTATGATGTGACCCTATAACATTTTTTCAAAAGTACTTTGCAGATTCATACCTGAAATAAACATATTTTAACTGTTAGATGTGAACACTGTTAATACAAGCACCAGCTACCACCCAATGCGTTTTTTTTAATGAATGAATAGACCATTCAGCATTTCATGAGGCCCCTCTGGGGAATGCCATTGTGCGTTTTCGAACCTCACTTTGCTGTTATATCCCTCTTTTTGCTCTCCACATCTTCTTATCTTCTGATTGACTCTCATGATGTGCAGGGCGCTTTTCAAGGCACCCTTGAATTCCACTCATTCACCCGTCCTTCAAGAGCTTCCATGTCTGTACGTACCCCCTCACAAATCTCACACCATGGGGGTGTGAACTGAGGAGAATCCCATGGGATGGGGAGATTACCATCAAGCGTAGAGCTCCTGTGACAAAAGAGGGATTTGCTGAGTCCTGCACCTCTGTCCTCCGCTTTCATATGGTCTTGCCGGAAGTAGTACTTTGGGTGAGGTATGGGATTCGATGACATGGTCCGTCTTCACTGTACCTGTTAGAAACTGAGTGGTGGACTTTCCAGGTGTACTCGAAGAAGTACTCAGATGATTTACTTAAGTAAAAGTACCAAGACCAAAATACTCCATTGCAAGTACAAGTCCTGCATTTAAAATTCTACTTAAGTAAATAAGTATTATAAGCTAAATTTACTTAAAGTGTCAAAAGTAAAAGTACTCGTTTTGCAGCATTTTAGTGTTGTAGCAGGTCGAGGTGGAGCTAATTTAACTACTTTATACGAGAACAGGTAATTTAGCACACTGGTTCCCAACCTAGGGGTCGGGGCCAATCCAAAGGGTCTAAAGATAAATATGCGGGGTCTTGATATGGTTAATGGAAGAGGGGAAAAAAAACAATGTTCTTATAGGACTACTGTTATCAATATTATGACTTATGTTCTTTAGGAAATACGTAAGTAAAGTACAAATACCTCAAAATTGTACTCAATTTCAGCACTTGAGTAAATCTATTTAGGTACACTCCACCACTGTCTTGTGGGATCATGTGCGGAACCTGGAGTTTTACAAAGTGAAGGCCTCGGTTGGTTGTAACTTGGAAGCTACTAATTGTTATGTGAATCATGAGCTCGCAGACAATAGAGTGCCCTCTATTCACTCTGTGGTTGTTATGGGCCAGGTGGCAAAGTGCCATCCATTGAGATGTTTACAGAGGAAGAACATTGGCCAATTGTGAGGACATTAAATATTTAGGGGTCCAGTGAAAGATTTGCTGGGCCATTCGTCTGCTGAGACAGTGGCATTATCAGTCGGGGAGATTGACTGAAGACCTTTCAGCCTAATTCCTCCCTCTGTGGCCTCTTGACTTACTGAAACATCATTTGAAACTTAGTTAGTGCCATCTTCAACAGGACCCTTTTATAACCTTATTATTTGAGCGTGGTAATAGACTTGGCTGTGTAAAGTTTTTGTAACCTTGAGTTTCCTGTCTTGAATGTGTCTACCCATGTAAAATACAGAATAGAGTGCAAGAGGATAATTGTGCATACTGCAAAACAGTAAAGGGGCCTATCAGAAAAAACTTTATGCACTGAAAGTTGTGACGGTCATTTTGCTGTTTTACTGACTTACAATGATTTTCTTTTAAAATAAAAATATCAAAAGGCAGCAAATGGAATCATTTTCAGAAAAGGTGATGTGCTTATGCCATTGTGTTTAGTTTTTTGAAAATATTTGTATGTGTTATTAAAAAAAATGCCTAAACTGTAATGTAAAAGTGATTGTATTGCTCTTTGCGAGTGTAATTTGCAAAAAATACTACTTTTCTGATTAGACAAACCCGATTGAAAAACAATTTCAGAGAAAATGAATAAATATTTATCAATATGTATATCATCAAAAGGCTTAAAAAATTCCAGATGTTACTTTTTAGCCATGACCCATGAGATGGGAATCAGTCATGATCTCAATGCCAAAGTTCGAAGAACTAGAGTAGACAAAAACAGATGGCTGGGTCGCCTCATTTCTTCAGAAAAACATTACACTTACAATGCATTGTAAAGACTACAACGTAAGGCCTGCTGGCTGCAGAAATGCACATACACTCTGCGCTTCAGTGAGAGAAAATAACTAATAAGAAGTCTGCATTTGGTTAGCAATACATAACCCAACTGTACCTGGCGGCGCACTGTTGGCTTGATGTGTCAGGGGCCTTAAACAGGCACACACTAGCCTTGGGCCTTGGCGGGTTTTGTGTTTGTTTTCGCTCAATATCTTGTTTCCTCCCTTCTTTTTCTCTCTGTGAAACTCTGAAAGCATGATAAGGCCTCTGCTCTAGGAATGCCTTCAGGGGAGAGTAAATGTAGTTTTCTGGTTTGGCATACTATACGCACAGTAGATCAGATCAGAGGGAGAGGTTGTATTTAAGAATCAACTCTCTAACCTTAGTTTATATTTTGATCTTTATCTGTCATGTTGTGTGGGGCATTCTGCCCTGAAACTAAATGTTTCCTGTTGCTTGTCTGAAAAATTGGTAGAGCATTGTCTGAGTTTACTTTGAACAAGAGACATAATATTGATACAGCTTTGATAAAGATGATTCTGTATTATTCTTATGTTATCATTTTTGAAATACATAGCTAAAGTCAATACATGTAATTTAGTCATACACCTTGGCTGTGGGGTCAAGATATTTTTCAGCTGGTTCACTAAGTTCACTTGTTTTAAATCAGGTTGGTGCACCAGCTCACCAAAGCCCCATCACGTGGATTTTAACATGCCTTTGCCTGGCTTAAGCATAAACTGAGGAAGAGCGTGGCCTGTGGGCTTTTTGTGCTCAAGTGCCCAGCGGGGGAACAATGAACGCTGGCACCCTGGACCCTAGTCTGGCCTGTACTAATTGAGGGCCCTGATATTGTCTTGTCAATGAAAGCCCTTTTTGTCCCACTTCTCTTCATCTACTGTCTCCCCCGAGCCTCTGATATAGCCATAGGCATTATGTCATTCCCTTCCAGCCATTGTCTCCATTCATTACAGGGGGATTAAAGTGTCAGCTGAAGGGGAAGTATAAAATAGCCAGTATTATTCACCGGAGGGGGTTCAAAAATGTTGTGCCTTGTAAGGTAAAAGTTGGTGCCCCCTTCAACACCCCTTCTACTGTAAAGGATGAGACTTTGCCTTTAGGGGACTGGAGGGGATCATCTGAGGGAAAGTCTATGTTTCTCATTAATCTATGTGAGTTAGATGTGAATGGATATCAGTCGCCAAGTAACAAGGATTAGGACTGAAGAAATGGGTAGTGGCTCTCAGCTGTGAGCTTCTTTCAAATATGGTGAGAACTTTGAGCATTTAACCACTTAAAATACATTTACATATGTAATTGTCCAGTTCAGGGAAGATAAGTGGGGGAGCCCACATCACCTACTTTTATCTCATTTGTTGTAGCGATGTCCTCACTGTGGAATTTGTATCAGTCTGCTGCAAATGTCAAGGGTTTTGGCCAACGATCCCCTCCCATGAAAAGACGAAGCTTTGTGACAAAAAAGAAGTAATTTACCCCTTTCATGGTCGGATTTACTGTCAAAGTGTTGATCTGCATTGACGTGTTCTTGAAGTGCTGCGCAAAGCTGAAACTCGACACTTGAGTGAGGCCTAGCGGGTTCAATGAACCAGCAAAAGGACAAAGAGACGGACTGGCCAACAGACTGATCTAACAATCTGCTCCTTACACAAACTGGCTAACGCACAAATGTGATCTGCATACACATTCTTTCCACATGAAGCCCACGTCTTCAGTGGAGGATGTTTTTTTATTTCTTGCATTCAGGAACAACAACAGGTATGGAAAGAAATTGATTCTTGGCATACTGACTGCTGAGAGGATGTACATATAGGATATTTGCACGTTTGCCAGCATTTTTAGCTGCTTGGTATCTTAGACCTGTGTAGGCAGGTCGAATTTGGGCATTCATGGTGAATGTGAGGGTCTGATGACCTATGAAAAGAAATACATGACTGAGGGAGTTGAAATAGCATAATATAGTTATAAAGGTTAAGGTCACATTTTCAAAGCTTCTTTTTTTCATTTACTTCTTTGAAGAAGATCAAATCTTTGAAGCTCATAGGAAAGGTTTCCTTATAATTCAAAGTTTCAAAGATTTTCAGACCTTTTTAACTTTTTGTAATAGAATGTAATCTAGGTTGTTTCAAACAACAGTTTTTTAACATACTTTAAGTATAGGAGACTAGAGTTTGTAGCACAGAAAGGTTCTAATCTGAGAATACTCAGATTAGAATACTAGAATGATGAAAAAGAGGGAAAAATAGAGGAGGTTTAAATTACAGACAACAGCCCAGAAATGATGACACATTTCACTTTTACTCTTGACTGCATTGAGACATCATACATCTGCCCTAACATACTATAGTCTAATTATCAATACTTCAACTAAAATACAATATGGACAGGGTTCAGCAACTTGCCACTGGGCGCCATAGATAATAATTATCATAGAAATGGCATCTGTCAACGTCAACCATTACAAAATGTAGCTTTGAAACCACTGAAAGAATGCATAACTATTAACGCTGTATCTGATAACTATATCTCAAGTAAACATACTGTTTTAGCAAAACATGTGTTTTTTTCTTACTTCTTACATTTTTACTTAATCACTTAACCACCAGTGTTATTGATGATGATGGCCTATCAGCCCAAACCATTAAAGGTCTTCGTCCGACGCTGACGAAACACTGCAGAAAATAAAATCCAGCATCAACAATCCTGCTTTTCTCTTAATTTGGAGGACAACATTTGGAAAATGTCTGAGTGATCAGTGTCTTGGCGCATGCCTAGACAACGAGCTTTACAATTAGTAGCTAATGATCCATACTTTTTTTCTTAGACGTTTGATCTTTGAGTCCTTGTCTTAAGTCTTTCAGGGTGATGAAAACTAACCTATTCCAGCCAAACCCCTTTGTCAGTGTTACAGAGCAGCTTAACATTTGTTGAAATATGGTTGCTGTACAACATACCTTATTGATTTGATTGTCAATCTGTAATGGAAGGAACTATAAACCTTTAAAATGTTCTGTGTTAAAACATTGCATCAAGGTTGTTAGATGGTCAGTCAATAAATTGTCCTGTGTGACTGGCTAGAGAATCTTAAGAATGCCAATGGCCTGGGAAGTTTGTCAGTGGACAGTCTGCACGCTAAAGAGGTGGGCCTCTATTTTATTAGATATGAGCATGTCTTGGAATGTGACCATAATGTACCTTTTGACTAATAGAGCCAGCAAGCAACAGCAAGTTGTAGAGTTCTCAAGTCTTTAGGTCTACATGTGTGTAAAACCGTCAAGCAAGAATAATAGGCCTGAACCACTTGCAAGGCCATTATCATTATGTATATTTAAAAAAGTAAATGCTATCCCATAAAGCTATGCATGGACTCTCAGTACCAGATGCTTCAACTAAGTGCAGCACATCTACTTTAATTATCACTTTTTGCATTTTTTATATGCTTCTCTGTTGCTGGATAGTTCTGTTCAGCTGCTGTGGACACTCGTTATCATTTGGGAGTAAATCTTTAACACTCATTAAACCAACTGATGAAATGACTCACCAATGCCACACACTGGCTGGGTCTGTTGCCAAATCTGCCCAGGGTATCACCTTCCACGTTTTTTTCCCTTTACCTTTCTCTGATCCTGGAAAACCGTCACCAGGTAGTGTTGTGACAAACAGTAAAATCTGCAAAGTCTAGCTAATTATTTGACAGTGACCTTTTTATTCTGATTATTTATTAACATGCTTTCTATAACTTAAACATGATTACAGACATTTTATTGCCTGATCAGAATCAAACTGAAATCTGTCCTCCAACACACCCTTGTTGGTATGTTCTTGGTGTGTTTTTTTTTTTTTTTTTTTTTTTGAGCGAAATGGGCAACGGAGCTGCTGTTAAAATGGGTCAAGTGGGAAGCTTAGAGAGCTCAAGAAGACACTGAGAACCCTATGGCAGCAGTTTCTGGTTAGACTGTGTAGGGAAATCATGTTATTCTTCTCCCATCATTTACTTCAATTCAGGCTGGTCTAACAAAAGCTGAGTTCTTTGTTTCACCTCTAAAGATTTTTGTTTTAGTTGATTAAACCTTACGAGTTCACACTGATTTCAGATGATCTAGACTTTCAGGTATTGCAGGTATATGCAGTCAGAAAAGAATCTGTGTTTTATCTCACTGAATGCAGTCTGCCAGTTAAAACTGAGCAATGGAAGCCGGGAGTTACTTTAAGTATAACCTTAAGGCAAAAATGTTTAAGGGATCAAATTTGGGACCATATCTTGATCTACTTAGCCTTTTAACTTGATAGCATAATGTTTAGCTCTACAAAATATGAATGTACCGTTTAACAAAAGTAGGATTTATGAAAAAAGTACAAAGAACTGTATTAATACTATGTTGGATCCCATTTGATTGAGAAGGTCAAGCCCTCCAAATTAATACCATGGAACAAGCTTGTTGGCTGATTCTTAGATCTCCCATCAGTGTAGTTCAAATCTTCTCATGGAAGTCAGTAAGGCCAAGGGTGACCCTCAGACCTCTTGTGACTTCTTGTAATTATTTGTTGCTAAACCTCATAATATAGGGCTGTGCTGCTCACCTAATCTGATTCTGACACCTGATATTGGATTGACCTAGATCAGTTTCCAATGTTTTGGGCCAGGACAAGGAACAATGGGGCACTAAAAGTTTAGAGGCACTAAAAGACTTTTGCATGCTGAAGTGCTTTGCTGTTTGTGGTTTGGAACTGTATGTTTTAAAGTCTCCCTATAGCCGCAAAATAATTTGATGTAATTTATGTTTTTCTCACAGTCATAAAAGTTAATGTGTGCAAATAGCATTTTACTGACAAGGCCCCAGTAGAATTTACTTTGTGTTGAGAGTAAAGACCAATTGAAGACATATTGTGCAATAAACCACAAAAGGAGCATCAATTACATGTTTTCTCAGTATCTACTGTAAAGTTGCATAATGTGATGTGAAGTGCCCTGTTGTAACACTGCATTGATGGATGTTTGTTTTTACCCTCAACACCACCACAGTATGCTTACCCTCTCACTTCCCCACCTTCTACAACACAAAGACTTGCCTCAGGCTCCTGACAGTGTTTCAGACCAGGACAAAAAAACTGGTGAGGTGTGAGTGAGTGGGGGGCAGGGGTCCACAGGGCCTTTCTAAGAGTTTAATACATCACTGGAAATTCACAATGAGGTGGAAAGTACACTGGCAACAAATTACTCCTTGATAAACTCAGTGGAGAGCTGAGCTGATGGCAGATGATTTTTCAAAGGATATAGGAAAAGGTGGAGCTGTGGTGTTGGACAGGTTCAGTGCTTTGTTGATAGTGTTTGAACTGTGTCAGGAGAAAAAGCCATCAAGACTCACATGAGGTGTGTATTTGCCTCCACTTCCTGCTCCTTACCCTCTATATACGCATTTTTCTTCCTGCCACCGCTCAGGTATTTGGACACATTCCCAGCCATGCATACCGCCGCTCAGCCCATACAGCGAACCAGCGCTATTGGGTTACTGCAGCGTTACCTAATAGGTCTGATCTGGGCTCAAAAGCGGCATAGTTGTAAGATTGGCTTTCGTATTAAGTCGAGGAGGCAGAAAAGTCTGCACGTCTAACCTTTTGCAGGTTAAAATGGCAGAGCCAAAGCTTTTCACCTTCTGTACCTGCAAATTAAATGTTTAACATGTTTTTTCAGTGAAAGCAGAGAGCTTTATGATTTCCTTCCAAAACAGATGGAAGTTGGTCCACTGAAGGTTCGAGACGTCATACAACGGAGTAGAAGCCCAGAGCCCTCCCAGGGGTTATTAAATGCTTATGAACGCTCATCACATACTAATAAGCCATGACTGATGGTTTCCTAGACTTTTATTATGATGGTGGGATCATTCTTCTGTTTTTTGTTGCAGAAAGCGGAGGTTGGAAATGTCTTTGCTGCTCATCTTGGGGTACTGAAGTAGTTAGTTGGGGCCAATTATTTTCGTCTAGCACGTTGTAGTAACTGTTACGCATGAAACAAAGAACACAATGGAAACTTAAAGAGAAGTACAACTCATCCTGCTTTTTTAATAAAGCTTTTGACAGACTCTATAAAATCATTAATGTTATCTTATTTTATCTTTTGTGTGTGGCTTCATGAAATTCAGCCTCTGAATGTCCTTCCTGTAACAATTTGTAGCATCTGCGGCGTAACTTTTGTAGTATTTATTCTCCAGTTGAATGGTGCATTGTTTGTCAGAAAGAAGAAAATGAGGCCACACACACACAACCACCTCCTCCTCCCAACTGGAGTTCACCTTCCTCCGCTGCCAGAAATACCATGGCATTAAGCTTCCAAATTCTGGTGTGTGTGCCTGTTCGTTAGGTTAAGGATTTCTGTCACTCCCAACAAAATGGTCCTTTACCCCTCCCTCCCCCCATCTGAAGTCCTAACTTTATTTTATCTCTGCTCCCCCTCACTGAGCCCAAATGGCCATAAGCTCAGGGGCTAAAGTCGAAGTGAGGGGTCAGCAGGCCTTCCCTGTCTCACACACACAGTGAAGTCGCCTTGGTGAATAGTCACAGCTTGTTGGGAATGCCTCAGAGCAGACAATAGCCATGTATTCTTTCTTACTTCTCTCACCATCCAACTGAAACACTACGGGACTCTGAGATCTAGTCTGTGTTCCCCCTTAGCTCCAGTTGTCCCAGTTTGACTTGTTTTCCTCTGGTGACACAGATCTCAGTAAGTAGGCCTACATTGTGCAAGTGAGAACAGCTAAATGCTGCCGACACTGTTTTAGAAACACCTTGGAAATTTCAATTTGAATTGAGTGTATATGTGCCACCAAAGTAAAGTGGACATGAAACCTAAAAATTGGAAGGTTTTTTGAGCTAAATGCTAACATGCTCAAAATGACTGATGTTTATTTAAGCAGGTAATTTTTACCATTTTCACCATCTTAATTTAGCTTGTTAGCATGCTAATATTTGCGCTACACACTACACAGCTGAGGACGATGGGTAGTTTATCATGAACCAAAGTATTGGACAAATTAAAATTTTGGCCCAATGGTGGCACTAGAGAGGAAGTCAGGGGATCACAAAAGTCATTAGGATTCATCCTCTGGACACCATGGGTATCTGTAGCAAATTTCATAGCAACTTCAATAAAAGGACAGTTGAAACAGTCAGTAGAAATGAAAAGTAGCATTGCAGAGCTTCAAATATTGAAAGTTACAGTGCATGACGCCCAACGACAGTACAAAGACAACAGGTCGTTATGTGCTATGTAAAGGGGCATTACAGGGCAGGCTTTCTTGGAAAGAAAAACCCTTTTTCTGTAGCAGTGGTGGCCGTTGTTTTCCTGTGGTGGCCCACTGCTGCTGAATGATACACGGATGTGTGTGTGTGTGAGAGCCGTGGAATGTTTCAGTTGTTCAGCTCTGTACTTGTCGGTCTGAGTTTTCCCACTCAGTTTTGTCAAATCTTTGATGTCAAGGGATGAAAGGACGTGCCCTTCCCATCTTGTCTTTCGTCTACAAGGACAGCCTGTGTACATTTAAGTGTCCTCCACACCCATTGCATTTCTCCGAGGACCAGGTCATAAAACTTAGGACAGAAAGAGGGACGAGTAAAGAGATTAGGTATTCAGATGATCAGACTTGTACACCCCACCCAGACTTTAAGGCAGCATTGTGTATACTGTAGATGACACAATCCTTTAGGACCCTTCCTGTTTTTCACTGCTGCCTTGTAGGTTTTGATTTGTGTTGTTTTGTTCAGTTTTACTGTATGTTCAGTTGTCCTTGAAACATGTCTTTAAGGTTAAATATCTTCCTCTCACGAGTAGGGCTAGGTATAAAACGTTAAACTGTTTTTAGGAACAGAATGAAATGTGTCTCTAGCACAAACTTTCCATCTCGTCTTTAGTAAATAAAACACATGCTCCGTTGGATTGAGGTCATGTGATTGACCTTGGCCAGTTGTGGCCAGCCGAGGACTGTTCACTGTTCGGCCATAAAAAAGAACTTTCTCAGTCCGTATGTTTAGGATCATTGTCCTGCTGCATTGTCCTAAAATTAGGGAACTAAAGGGCCATGAGTCCCCCACTTTTCTACCAGTATGAATGTGAACACCCTGAAACACCCACAAAGGTCGATGTCAGCTCTTAATAGATTAACAGCTAACAGACTTAATAAACTGACCTGTAAGGCCGGTGACATTGTTGGGGTGGAGCTGGACTCTCTGTTGGTGGTGTCAGAGAGGAGGATGCTGGCCAAACTACATGCCAAACTGGACAGTGTCTCCCACCCACTCCATGACGTGCTGGTCAAGCAAAGGAGTACCTTCAGCGGCAGACTCATCCTCCCAAAATGCACCACAGAGTGCCACAGGAAGTCATTCCTGCCTGTGGCCATCAAACTCTATAACTCCTCCCTCTAAGTGTTAGTCGATATGACCCTAAGTCACTAAACTGGACACTGATCATTAACATCTCTGCAATACTGGACATAATTGTGCAATATATTGTGTTAATACCACTGTGCAATATACCCTGTTTTCAGTTTAATTTATTGATATTAATTTATACTTCTGTTACTGCTGTGCAATGTCCTCAGTCTCATAATAATTGTAATAAGCTACACTTAACTTGACAGTTCATGCACTATTACAATATACCATATTATTATCATCAACTGGTAAATCCACTTTGTACTTCCTACTTATTTAAATTTAAAATTGTATACTTATACCCACTGGTACTTTATTTATCTGACCTGTGTTATAGTGTATTATATTTTTTTGCTTAGTACTTTTATTCTTGTGTGCTCTGACGTGATAGTGAGCTGCTGAAACAAAGAGTTTTCCCTCGGGGATCAATAAAGTATTTCTGATTTTGATAAACCAAAACAATAACAATCCATGAGTTGTATTACTTAATAACTGCACTGTATATAAGACCTAACATTATAGAGTATTGAAATTACATGAAAATTATTTTTTGCCTTATTTAAGATATCCATATGGTATAGGTATTACATTTGAATTAAGACTACAGAAACATCCGTTCCGTAAGTTATTGCTGTGAAAACCGTTGCTGCAGCCACATGTAGCCATCGGCAACATTACTAATGCAAAGAAATGACGAAGGAAATCCCTGTACATCTGTTTAAATGATTTAGGCCCATAGTAATCCAGTTGCTGTGTTTATGTCTGGAGGATGGCGCATTCTACCACAACCTCGCTGTTTCGTTCTCTGTCTCCTCCTACACTGTCAGCTGTATTTTTCCTGATGCTTCATAAACGTGTTACGGATGTGAAGTAAATCACATGTGGTTTGAAAACACCTCCATCTTTTCCCTTTCCCAAAATCCCTCAGAAATCATTCAGACATGCTTTAGCAATCACTGACACCTGATTCTATGACTCCCCTGCTTGTAAGTTTGCACTGCAGAATGAAGATTCATTATTTGCAGCAGTTTTTCCTCCTTAAAGGAAGTAGGATGTGTTTGCAATGACTAATGCGTTCTGATATTCTCATCTTAGGACTTAGGGCTGTAGTTTTTGAAAATATATTAGCGGTTTAAAGGGGTGTGATGTGGTACAAAAGGCTGTAGCGTTGACTGCAACTCTGTTGATGTGCCACTGTTTCCCTGATTGCCATTTATGTAAAAAAAAAATATATATATATATAAATTTGTTGAAAGGGCAAACAGCTGTATTTGGCTGACAATCAAACTGAGTCAGACAGTCTTTTCTTCCAGGCGGCTGTAGGTGATAGAAAACTCCACCCTCTCTTACTGACCACACAAAACCAGCCCTGAGGCGATACTTTTGGTGTGCCTGCTGTTCCCCTTTCACATGCAGTATTTTGGTATTGCAAAGCTTGAATAAACATGATTGGAATGCGTTTTCCCCCTCTTTTGTGTCCTTTTTTTGGAGAGAGGCTCTTTTGTTCTTAAAGGATAATTTAAGTTGGAATGTTTTCACTTTGGTGTTTGGAGCTAGGGGCTGTGAGTGAAGAATGAAAAGATGGACGTTGCAGAAAGACCTTTGTTGGTTATAGATCTTTCACAAGTTATTTAAACTAGAGGGCGATAATGGTCAACCATAACTGTTAAAATATAGTATTGTTTGAATAAAACACAAATTGGAGGAACAGAAGTAAGGAACATTGTCTGCCTTGGTTCACCATGTGTGTTCCCAAATGTTTAAAATAATATGACACTGTGATTTGAATTTGAATCAAAATGTTAAGTTGCCTGATATTATCATTTACACACAGTCTACAAGATGTAAGAGGCTGGTTCTCATTCTGTGAATGAATAACTTCACCACTGAATTACATGTTTACAGCTTTTTCAAGCTTTTTGGAATTAAATGGGAGAAAATGAGCCCAAGCGGTGTGGCAAACATAATTTTAAAATGCCGCTCTTGCAACAGCTGTGCGTTATGGTTATAGCAAAGAAAAGAGTATTTAATTACAATTATGAATACACAAATCATAGTGACTTTTCTTTAACATTGCTTTGGTGGTTTTTGGCATCCTCAAGTTGCCAAACATTGAAGTATAATTGATAGTACACCACTACCTGTTCTGGAGATTAGCTGTTGTCCTCTTCCATTACCCTGCTTTTTGTGGTTCGGGATAGTCTGCTGTACTCTGATAATGAGTCAGCAGTACTGTGGGGTTTTATTACCAGTGCCTTTGCATGCTTGTATTGTCTTGTCTTGAATGAGCGCTTTCATCTGCAAACAGTCTCTTTGCTTACAGTGGATTATGGAGATGAAGTTCCACTGAGCATGCAAAGCCACCGAATTTCCTCTTTTTTATCCCAGTTCTTCCTCCACAACTCGCTCTTTAGAACAGATCTGCTGAACTAAGAGAACAATTCCCTTTGATATCCCTTTTTTGGAACATGTGTGTTACTTGACTTGGCTGTGCTTGTGAATATGTATGGTGAATACTTTGTACATTTCAGGGCTCTGTCCTGAGTCTCTTGCAAGTGCATGTGTTTCTGAAATATTTCCCTAAAGAAAGTGAGTCATACAGTGAGTACGGCCCCAGTCTGTGACTCTCATGTAGCATTACAGTCAAAGGATTTGGGAAATAACTTCAGATCAGTGGTAAGTTAAGTGACCTTCTTTGTTAGTTTTTTTTTTTTATTTTTAAATTGACTTGTATTTATCTGTAAGAGAAATGGATGGCTGCCACTGTGACTTCAATGTAATGCTAATACATGAGAGGCACAAAGTCGGGCTAACAGTGAGTGATACTCTATGGTAAGGTAGCTATACTGTTGTTGTTATTATTATTATTTCACCCAAAGTTGATTTTTTTATTTTTTTTTCCAGTGTCAAACACTCAGCTGTAGACTTGAAAGGTGGCTGTAAATCATTTCATCAAACTTTTTTCCCCCCTGGAATATGGCTTAAATGCACAACTGCCAACTCACACGACCCTGCAAAGGTCATTAGGAAGTGCATTCAGAAATCTGATAATTAATCTGCTCTATTTTAGGGATTATTAATTGATTGCTAAATTTTAAGACCACTACTGGAGTCATTTCAGTATAAACTTCAGCTGATAATGATGGCACCAGATCGACTGCAACCCTTTAGCTTGAGATCATTTTATACAGAGTTGTATAACTTTGTGATTTGTATGTGCCACTGTTAATTTAACGTTCAGCAAGTATTTTGGTAATAAGTGTTTTCCCTGTATGTAAATATAAGGCAAGCTACACGTTTCTGTCATAATTCTTTTATTCTTTCATTCTTTTGATTTATTTATGTCTTTGTGGACCATCTAATTAGATTAGAATATTAGCATTTCATTCCATCATAATGCAGTATAATGTAGTTTGAAAATGTTGGATCACTGTTCGATCTCAAACACATTTGTTTGGGTGCAGGCATGTAAATGTTAATAATTTCACTATGATATGGTGATGATGCTGCCTTGAAAAGTTTTCATTTATTTTATAGTAATTTTTCTAATAGACCAATTGAGGGCTCTTAATGCCTGGTTGGCTGAGTAAAGCTTCTTGAAATGACTCCCTTTCATTGGTGTGGTCACAGAAGAATGCTCCTCGAACGGCCACAGTCCCACGACCTTTTGATGTTTAAACACATGCTTCACTCATTGTGGGATTAAGAGGCTGAGGAAATGGCCTGGTTGACATTGCTGGAATTACCCAATGATTTATAAAGTCCGAGGCTTAATTACTGCTCCTTCAGCATCAATTGGACTCCCTGGCTTGTGTTGGTGCAAGTGCACAGACACACCTTAACACACACCCACATACTGCACCTAAAGTGTCAAAACCAGACATTCTTTTATTCTTTGTTAGCTAAAATTACCACCTGGGTGGTTCCCGCCCAGCACAACAACTGTGCAACGATCTGCAGATGAAATGTCATTAGATTTTAGAGATTGGAAGCCTCTTCCATGATAAAGTCATTGTTTCATGTCTCCAAATCCTCTCTATCCTTGAAGCTGAACTTATTAAACAGATAATGTGTTGGCTAGTGCAGGCACCTTCGTGAACATGGCATAAATGTTTGTAAGGATATAAATGTTTGCAAATCCTTCTCGCACGAAAAGCCAGCCACGGGTGTTATTGACTGTCTGGCAATAGAGACGTCTGGATTTCCCCTCCATCTGTTAGTAAGTAGGAGAAATTTCCGATTTACTTCTTTTTATCCTGACTCATGCTCTTTTAGCAGCAGAGCAGTTTTACTCATTTTGGCATGAGTCAGTGAGCGGAACAAACACAGTCTGAGACTTTGATGAATCCAAAACACTCTGTTTTGATTGTTCTGCAGTATGCGTGACACATGAATTGGCTTATAACTTTATCATGAGCTTTACCGATGAACCTGTTTTACTCTGGACAGTGATAGTAGTATGACTCTGACAGCACGTGTGTGTGCATAGGTTATACATAAGACAGTTTTACAAATTAGACAAAAGAGCCTTGACTCTTGTAGTGTGTATGAATATAAATAGCCACAAATCATGCTTCAGATCTCTGTAAGAAATGAAAAAAGAAACACTACTGGGAATTCATGTCTCAGCGCATCACTGTCTCAATCCATTCTTGGCAAAGTGATGATGGCTGGTTTGTACTGAAGCCAAGTCTACCAGCCTGTCTGCCATACATGTTTTATTACATGGGTGAGAAACATTACAGAGGTCCCCATTAAAACCAGCCAAAGACTGTCAATGTGTGTGGCAGGAAATTCTCAAAGAATGGGAGTAGACAGCACAATCACCCATTTCGAGAAGAATCATTACCAAAGTTAAACATGAAGTCAAATCCCACATAAAAGAGAACCTGGCACCAATAATGAGGTTTTTGGGTTATCGTCTTAATGGCGCCTTTCAAGCTGTATTGATCAAAGTGAGCCCAAACAAACATCCAATCTTTCTCCTATTCACACGAGGGTTTTTTCTTTCAACACGGAGGCTGCTTTTTGTCATACATCTAGCTTAATTTACCGTTAAAGAATCTGGCACGTTCAACAGCCCTGTTCACCATGCTATAAAGATCTAATTTCCTGCTACAACGCTGATTGAAGGCAGCCACTTAGGCAAAGAAAGGTAGACATAGCACTTGATACCTAAGGTACCTATCTGTTTGGGATGTTTGCTAGTTAAGTCAATATTTCGACTCTCTAAGCCATTTCTGACTCTTACCAAAATTAAGTATTACCTTTCATCAAAGGTTGCATAGGCTGAATGTTGAGTTCAGTTATTTTTCTTCGGTTTGTCTTTGTGTTGTTGCTTCAGGATCAGGAGTTTCTCCCCACGCACCATTTCTCAGAGATTACACTATATTCGGAAATTCTCATAACCCACATTTATTGTGCTTGCTCTCATCTGGGAAAGGATAATAATATAAAACAGCCACCCACGCAAAAATAAATATGTGCATGAACGAATCCTCAAGGGACAAATACAGTGTATATATTAGCACAGACATGTCACACAGTAACAGACAGGGCTTTTTTGAGAGAAAACAAAAAGGTCAAAGGATTGTTTAAAGGATGTCAGTTCTGTTTTCCATTTCCCTGCAGTCACTTACCGATGCCTCTCAAAGAAGTATCTGGATAATTTGTTCTTTTTCTGCCCATCCGGTTATGGATCCTAATCCCCAAAGTCAACACTCCTAATGCCGGACTTCCGATCTCCACGCTGTTTCATCTTTGTGGGAAGTGAGAATGACAGTGTTGTCACCACCAGCTGGCCAGCCCCTCCCCAAACACAACACTGTAGCTGATCAGGTAGCAACCATTGGGATTTCTCTTGTATAGGTGATGAGCTGGAATTTCAAAACCTGGAATTATATTACCTTCGGATCCTCAGTTAGTGCTTTAAAAGTAGTGGCAGCAAGGTCTAGTTGATTCTCTTAAACGTGGCTAAGGTCGGAATCTGACATTTTTTATGAGGTGTCAAAACTTGGCTCAGCATTTGGCCCCAAATTGGACCCCTTGGCCTCTTTCATGTGTGTCTGATGTCTGAAGAAGGAAAAGTTCAGACTTGCCGTGTGACTGTTAGGCAGTCACAGGGAAGCAGCTGGTATGTGCAATTCCTCTACTAACCTCTCCACGTCCAGACTCACCTCAACTGGTGCTTACCCATGGAAAAATGAGATATTAACTATTTTCATTTCTTCAACGGACTGTCAATTTGGTGGTGCTCGGAAAAGTTAACCGGATGCATTTTATCAGCCTGAACGTGGGAAGCATTTATGTAGCATCACTCAATCTGTGTGTCTTGCCCACAACTGTAATTTGCTGGAGGGTTGTGGATTGTCAAAGACAGCCATTCAATACATGAATACATAAAAGTAAAAAAAACCCCAATAAGAACCACTAGAGCCATTTGGTTGAAATACTAACAACCTGGTAACTTTCAGTCATTCATCATTAGCCAGGGAGCAGCTTCAATTGGAGGTCAAGTGCCTTGCTAAAGGACATCTTCATACCAGTTCATCGAAGGCGACGATGACACTGTCACTCATTTATCCCCCCAATCCAGAGTCAAACTCATAACGCTCCATCCAAAGATCCAATTCTATTGAATTTGTTGGACTTAGATATTTTTTTTAAAACACCAATATCACTATGTCTAATATGGTTTTTCCCTCCCCATATTTTCATAGTTATTATGCCATTATTTTAATGTTTTTATACAGGTCATCAGAGCCAGATATTCTGTAGTGCAGGTATGTAGCTAACCTGAATGGGACATGTTCAACTGTGTGGCCATCTGACCCTGCCCACATTAGGCAAGCAGAGTGTCTGGATTCCAGGTGTGGGAGAGTCCCTCTCCATTCTTTTCAGGTCTAGAAAGCAGGTAAATCATTTCAGAGTGGGATGACCCTTCACTTCAAGTTCACTTAAAGGATGTCCTTTGAAAAAATAATTTACTCTTAGGTGCTCTTGAGAGGCATTGTAAAATGACTTTATTCACTTTATTCAATTGAAGTATTTGTGTCACTGTTCTAAACAATCCACCCTTGATTTGTCCTTACTCAAGCCAGCAAGGTACTGACCACCATCATTCAGGTTTTTAAAACTAATCACAAAAAAATCAAAAGCAGTGCCACATGGTTCAATATTTTTCTGCACTGAGGAGAAACTTTTTGTGGAGTTTAATCACAGTTGTAGCCGAACAGTAAATGTAGTTCTTGCTGTTGGCATATTAATTCACATTTTACATTGTATTCCTGTTTTGATTCAGTCAGCTTTTGGAGTGAGGTGTATTGATAAAGTAGGGAACTTTTGTTGTTTTCACTTTACTGTAGTAAATATACATAATATACTATTTTATTAATATTTATTATTCATTTAAAAAAGGAAATGGACATTTTAACATAAAAATACCATTACCAGAACCATATATAGTGAATATAGAGATACTGTAGGTGCTGTTGAAAAGAGGTTGGAGGAAACCTACGCATGCAAAACGTCTGCAACATGGCACTTTGCTGCAGGTTAGTGTAACTAAATATTTAGGCTCTGTCTCCTATGACGACCTGAATGGACTTCGTCATCCTGTTTGTCTTCCCCACCTGTCTCTCATTTGATATTTGTGTGTGTGTGTGTGTGTGTGTGTGTGTGTGTGTGTGTGTGTGCATGCTAATGACAATCCTGTGACCTAAGTGCTATGAACTGTAATGAGGTCAGTGTCCCATTGAACCCCATTATAAACCTTACAGTGAGTTAGTGTTCCTCTGCTGATTAAAACAGTGAATAGCACAAGGCAACCAGCAGAATTGGTTGTGTTAACAAACGCGTCCCCGTGTCTTTGATAGGTACATGGAGATTATGTAGATAGTCTGTGCATTTTTTGGCACACAAACGAAAATCTGTTTTGAGTTATTTGCTTGAGTGAAAATTCGGTTTACTTTGGCAGTGGTGATAATTCTATAATCTATCCATATGTCTTCTTGCAAGTCATGTCATGCGCTATTAAATGTCAAAGAGCCGACACTTTTAATGACTTAATCGCCGAGTCCCATCATTCAGGAAACATAACAACTGTGATTACACGTTTGTGGGTTTTCTTTGTGCTGTCACATCAACAGCGCAGGTGTGTTGAGAGTTCTGCCGGAGGCTTGACCACCACACGGGTGCAGCTGATGACAATAAACAGCTTGTAATGAGAGTATTATCTTAGTGAGCATCATATTAAGCAGGGAGTGTGTGTCATTCCCTCTTACCTTCCAACTACAAACAATCGTGCACAAGCGAACAGCTGTACACATAGATTTTTCAGTGCTTTTGAAAGAATATTATATGTTTTTTTTTTCCTTAGCATCTTGACCACGTGCCTTATCTGCCGTGAGGTGCTGTTTGCTGTCGACAGGCCTTGTGGACATTGTGTTTGATTTTCCGCAGGTGCGTTTTTGTTGGGGGAGCAGCATCCGTCAAGTGAAGTATGCTTTTGTCATTTGCTGCAACAAGGATGCGGGACAGCATTATCAAAGAGCAGTTAATTTAACCGATCATTGTGAACTTGTAATATCTGTTAACATCTTCTTCTTCATGAGGCCGCTCCATGGGATGAAAAAGCATAAAGGACTGCTTTCATTCTATTGTGGTTTGATTTGTAATGTAGCTTACGATGAATCAGTTTATAATAGACTACTGAGGCAAGGCTGTGTGATTAAAGCAGCATGTCACCCCATTGTGTGTTTTACTAGTTGCGTCTCACCTTGTGGACAGTAGAGGGAGCCATTTCCCCACAGCGACACCTCACCACTCTGGGATATGAAGTGATACTCCAGGCAGCAATACTAGCACAGTCAGATTTTCCTAAACTGCTGCGTGTTATTTTGGATGCAGCTGTAGTCCTATGAATCAGTCTTTGGTAAAGATCCACAAGGACTCTGCAGAACAGTGGAAATATCAAACGTTACTAAATAAAACACCTGCTGACACCTTTTTAATAGGGTTAGGGTTAGGTTAATAGACGGCAGTAATAGCATGATTGTATGCAAACTCTCACGAAACAAAGATACACCAGCAAACTTTCAAATGTCAAAGTATAAAAAGTACTCTTTCTGAGCCAACACACATTTACATGGTAAACCTCTATTAGAGCAGCGTTTCCCAAAGCTCTCCTGGAGTACCCCTGGTCCTGCATGTTTTAGATCTCTCCCTGCTCCAACAAAGCTGATTTTAAGTGATCAGCTGGTTATCAAGCAGCTTCAGGGGTTCATAATGAGTTGATCATTTGAATGAAGAGTAATGTGCTCTGCAGTTTCAGCTTGTCTCGCCATGTACTAAAGTCGGTTGTTTCAGGCAGAAGAATCAATACTGTGTCTGTCATTAGTTGAGATTACACCTCCCCGGGCATTGTGGGCCAATTACAGTTCAGACATTTCCGGATGCTCTGGCTTGACAGTGCGCTAATTAGCGGAGTCATTACAGGTACAAGAACTCTCCAAGTAGTTCTTTTGGAGTGGGGATTTTTTTTTTCAGGACGACTGCAAGGCAGTTTGTTTTCAATTCTTTGGTCATTCCCTGCATCACATTTCTTTTTTTAAGGCCATTTCATGTCAAGTTATAACACCTAATAAGACAGTTCCTTTCATCGGTGTAATATTCAGGTGGCCGTTTTGCCTGAGAGTGATGATAAAGCTGAGTGAAACTGGAATTTTCTGAGAACCACCGTAACACCATTTGAAAAATGTGTGACTCTGAGTGATTCTTTTTTTAGGGGTTTGTAGTTTATTTACACACATTGATGTAAAGAATTTGAGACACTGTTTTGCTGGTGCATGGTTAGCAGTTCCCAAGCTATACATGTTTCATGGGGGTTTGATTAAATCTCAAGCCAAAGAATCAACGAAGGAACCAATCAGTCATTGGTCACCAGAGAACAGACTAGATTTGATCTGCCCTGCTGGATATGAGATAGTCTTTACTGAGAAAATTACATTTTTTCAATGCATTAAAGAGGGTGAAACTTTGGTGCCTCCCCTCTATCCCATACAGAATACACCCTCTACCCTTTTTCTATACTGTATCTGTTGTATAGGCCCCACAGGCTACATATTCTCCTGTTGTTATGGAATGTGTCTTATTCAGAGCGACAGCCAAATTGTTTCTTCTTTCTGCTTGCCTGAGCAGGACTGTGAGGAACCCTGCAGGGCTCTGTCTGACCGTCTGTCTCTTTCTACAGGATACTGGATTGTTCAGTGGAAACACTTGAAAGATGCAGCCTAGCAGTCTCTAAACTGCTTTTCAACCAAAAGTTGCCCTTACATTCAGTATCTGCTGGGGTTTAATAGGACTAACAACTCAGTGTTTACTTTGCCATGTGATGAAATGTATGGTTGTTCAAATTCACTTTCTTGTAAGTGCAGAGACTTTTGTGAAACAAGTTCTGTCACTGTTGCCACTTGTCACTGGTAGAGAATGACAAAAAACATAGACTAATTACTTTTTAAATGGGAACACCACTTACTCTTTAGTGCAAGCTTGATCAGTACTTACAATTTTGTTACAATTAACATTGATCTCCAAATGGCGCTTTCAGACTGCCATCGCAGCAAAATCACACTAGGCTCCCTCATTCATTTCAATAAGACCACTGCTCTGCGGTAGTAGGGCTGTCACTTTTTCAAAAAATTAGCTTTGAACGAATTCGAAGTGAAAGGTAATTCATCCATCCATCCACCCACATAGTCTAAACTACAATGTAGAATTAACATTGTTCCATTCATTGACTGCCTCTGCTGCTACAGTCAAGAGACAAGCTAACATTAGTGTAAGGCAGCCTTACTTTTATCCACAATTTTTCCTTTCATGTGTTGAATCTCCTCAGATGGTTTGGTTGTCTCTGATTCTCTCCATTTGCTTTAGCAAATAGAACGACAACTGCCACACTGATTTTATCTTACATTGCACTCTGTTGGTCAGCAAATACACACGTGCATATACCAGTTGGTATACCATCTAGCACATACTCATATTTTACTTTCCTGCATCAAAGGGGCGGCTGTGGCTTGGTGGCAGAGTGCTCACCTGCTAATCGGAAGGTCGGCGGCTCGATCCCCCAGCCGTGCGTCAAAGTATCCTTGAGCAAGATTCTGAATCCCACAAATGCTCCCGAAGCTGCGCCTTCGGTTTGTGAATGTTCTCATGTGTAAGTCGCTTTGGATAAAAGCGTCTGCTAAATGACTAAATGCAAAGGAGTGTGAATCTGCTGTGCAATCCTATTTTGTGAAGGCTTTAGAGTGGACTCCCGGGTTCATATTTCTTCTTTCCATGCCCACCCCAGTGACGCCCTTTGTGTTGTTAGCACTAGTGTTGTAGGCAGTTTGGGTTTACAATCATTATCATGCCTGCAATGCCTCTTGTTCAGACAAGGTTCCTCACTCACAACCTGCTCCTGCAGACCACTCGAGGAACGTGATAAGCCTCTATTTGTGGGAAGCGGTGCTCCTTTCCCTTCTAATGTGATAGCTGTGACCTTCTGACCTCCATTCTGTTAGCCAGCCCCCCAACCGTTCATTCTCTGGCTGTCTCACAGTCAGTGACACACATTCACTGGTTGGAGATCTTAGAGATGTGAGGGATGTCATTTGAATTAGGGTCTTTCATTCAGACATGGAATTTGTCCTGTGTAGTGTGGCAGTATAGAAGCACTATATATGTTTCAGAGCACAATTGTCTGCTGCCAAGTTGAATTAAGTTTAACCTTATAACATACATGCACACTGCTGATCTGTAGGGTTCACAAGTTGTTTTCTCAGTCTGACACAGATGCAGTTTATCCTCCATGCTCAGCACTGGATTAGTGCGTGTTTGCCACATTGCAAGGCTAAATTTTACATTCTGGGACATACCCTATTACACAAATTCCCATGAGACTGGAACAACAAGACCATGACCACAAATTGCTGATTGTGCTTTTAAAAGAGTGGATGAGATTGGTGAATGCACTCTGTTTTAAAGATTCACAACAGGCTTTAAATTTTGCTGTACAGTGATTCACCACCAACCTGTTGCTCAGGGATACCAGGGTCACTCAACTTTTGTTTTTGCTAGCAGGAAATGGCAACATGTAGAGAGAGTGGATGCACAGTGTTGGAGATTATCAGATGTCGGTACTACAGGCATTTCCTCGTGTGTTTTTATTTCTGCGGTTGATTCCAGTTGAGATATGTTAACACTGTTGCTCAGCTGTGACATGCTATGGCTGCAGCTCAGGCAGGGGAGTCGTGTGTGTGTGTGTGTGTTTCAGCCATATGTTCGCCAGAGTTTGTGTCAGTGTGTGCTGTACTGTTTATGCTGCTGCTCAGCAGTGACATGCTGTGTGACTGCAGCTCAAGTTTGTTTGTGTGTCTGCACATATATTTCAGCCATATGTTGGCTCGGTCATGAGTGTCTGTGGATATCCTAATATGTGTGTGTCATTTAAAACTTCCAGCTCTGAGTGCCTGAGAGCTTAATGCTTGTACCGCAGAGACGGTGACTACACTATGACTCACATTGACAGGTCAACGACCCCCACTTCCTGAAATAACATCCGTTAAAGTGCCGAGGGGGCTGCTGCTGCCGCCAATAGGCCCTCAGGCGTTTTTGTATCGTCAACCTGGGTTGTAACATGCGTCTAATTTCATGACTCTCTGTTTGTACAGCAGTTACACTTCAGGTCAGAGTGACTTGCTATATAGTGTCGCCTTGCAGTAGACCAATACGTTAAGGTTAATAGGGAAGGTTTACTTGTAAATAGCAATTGAAATGTATACTTACCTCTTTCCAGTGCCAGTTGTGAAGGAGATGGTGTTGCATACATATGCCCTCATATTCTTAAATTATTCACCAAAACTATATTTAGCCCCAATGAAATTGGCACTCTGCATATGAAATTCAATATCTGAATGACAGTCAGTATGGTATAAAATACTGCGGTGCAGTGACAGATAATTGGACGACTTTGGCCCCTCATGGATTATGTTCAGCAGGTTTTGTTGGTCTTGTAATTAGTCAATCATTCATCCTCCCATTGATGGCCTCAGCCCTCAGACTCATTCCTGGTCTTAGGTTTCACACTTTTGTCTGTGTATTGTGGGGACAGACACTGGGGAGGCCTGGAATTCCAGTTCATCCCCTGCTCTAACCTCTCAGGATTTCACAGGCATTACTGAAATGTGTAAGGAAAACACTTATCTACATAGTCGTGTAATAAAGGCTTTTCTTTTCTTATTATATTTATATTTATATTCTTATTTCTTATTATATTCTGGTAAAACCAAAGCAGTAAATGCATGAAATTAGTATATGTTTTAGTCTAATTCCATTCCAAAAACATCTCTTGGTATTCAGCCCTGGAGATAGTTTTGTTTTTATTATTGGTTTTATCTGCTGCTAAGATTTCTGCCACCACCAAAATACAATGGAGGTGACTGGACTCCTTTTAATGGTGCCAAAAGCACTGAAAAATACACTTTCGGGTAATTTGGATGAACTGACCCTTTTTTAGATTTCTGAGAGAGGTCCCTGTTGAGATTATGGTCCTCTGTCAGGGTTTGACAGCAGGTGACCAGCAGAACACAGGAGTCTCCCGAATAGAAACCACTTCATTTGTCAAGTAAAACAAAAGTTCAAGGAGATGATGTTCAATTACTAATGATTTGAGATATTTTCTGTCAAATAAAATATTGACATTGGTTACAAATAACCACATTTTTACAAGTGCATTTTTTTTGCAACAATTGCCCAGCTATTGTTGTCTATCAAACGAAAGCACAAGTCAACACAAATTTTTGGTGCCACCAAGATATATTTTTTTTGATTAGTGTTTTCCTGTATTTGTTAGTGCTACTGAAAGTTTTTTGTAATGTAATGTTTTAATATTGCGTGCATCCGGCCCGGGGACTGCAGATGGAAACTAGCATTAGCTAATTGTGGTACAAAACATCTTTTTGTAAGATTAATGTATTTTGTACATTGTCCCTGACAAATAAACTAATTTAAATAAATTAATAAAAATCAAGTAACACATATTACAGTTTTTCTCCATTGGTTTGGCGCATTTATTGAAACAGAAATTGCATACTCAAAATTCTAAGATCATTTGGCAAAACAGTCTTACAGTTCAGCACAACACTGTAGCTCACTTGCAAAAGCTAATATCTCTTCCAAAACTGTTCACTCATGCTTCAAAACTAAATTCCTTTTCCATATAAAGAGTCAGTGCCACGAAAATGGCAAAGATCCTTCTCAATTGCTTTGGCTCATTTCTTGAAACAGACCGGATGTTCTCAACACTCTTGGTTCTTTTGCCAAAATAACGTGGATCATACCTCTCCCAAAACAGTTCACTCGTGTGTCAAAACTAAATTTCCTTCTCATTTAAACCGTCAGTGCCCCCAAAATGCTTCGTCCCTTTGGCATTGTATAAGCACTGCAAGTCAAAATGTTTAGATGTTTTGTCACTATGGCAGAGGACCATTGAGATATCCCTCATGTCCACCTTTTAGTCTTAGCCCAGTCCTTCATTGACAATGGTTACTGTACTGTTTTTTTCCTAGCTAAAATAATACAATTGTGTATAAAACTGAAAAAAAGAAATAGGATTTTAGAGTAAGAGTAGCCTCCAAGGTTTGACATCACACATTGCACTCATACTCCCAAGGAAATTGTCCCCATTATCATTCACACACATAAAGTAACTTTCATACATCAGAGTAAAAAGAAAATGTATACAGCATAATATACTGTAATATAAACACACGGACAAAAAACAATGCAAATTATATGCACCCTACAGTGCTGTAAATAAAGCATGTCAAATGTCCCAAGGGATTCATATTTATAGTATTCATGGTATTATGTTCTTGACTCATTTTGAAAATTGAACATACTTTTGTGCATGTGATGACTTATACAATGAAATGACGCTGACACGTTTTGGAGCAAACAACCATTAGACTGAGAATCAACAATCAGTTTAGATCAACAAGATCTATTCACTTGGAAATTGTGCTAAATGTCGGCTACCTGTAATTAATCATTTGCAAAGATGTACTGAGACATTGAGACATGTACTTAGACATTTGCAATTTGATGAAATGAATGAGAAATTCAATTCCGTTGTGAACAATTGCCAAGTGGTTTGGAGGTTTGTCCATGTTGTTTTGAGAATGTAATTTCTGTTTCAAGAAATGAGCCAAACCAGTGGAGTAAAACTATAAAAGGACTGCATATCTGACCTCTTTGAGTTTAATATCCCCAGAAAAAGATGTATCATAAGCGAATTAGAGGGGATACATTCCTTTGTTCAGTCTCCCTTCTGTCTTCGATGTACAGTAAACTTGTCAACCATTCTTACTGTAATTGCCTGTTCCAATTACAAATGCCACTCTTGAAAACAGGAAATCCTGTGGCCGTGTTGTCATTATGGCTCTCGCAGCCTATACTCTACAGGCAATATAGACATCAAAGGGATGTTGAAAACAGAGCTGAAGCTCAAGGTATGTTCATAGTATGATAAGTGCAGATTATCTGTGCTGAAAAGACTGTCTCTCCAAAGGTGAAAATGTATTACCTTCATTAAGTGGAATTGAATCTTTTCCTTTCCAGTTTTTTCCATAAATAAGCAGACCCTTTCCTAGTTTTAAGGTGACAGGGTGAATACTTGGCCACCCAAGTCTTTTGGCAAGTTTCCCATGTTTCAAGTGTGAATGAATATTTTCGAACTGTGTAAAATCTCTTATTTTTCACTGTCATACCAAAACACGTTTGGGCTAATTTATTGTCATCTTTGGAATAATAACACTCTGATTGGAGTCTCCTGATGTTACATTCTTTTTCAGAAAATTTCTTCTTTATGTCTGGATTCTGTGAGTCATTAGGATTTGGCATCTCGTGTAGTTAAAAGATCAGAAAGGGATTTGGTAAAAGAGCAAATCATGCTGGTGGGACTCCCCACACGAGATGGATGGTCATTGACAGTGATCTGATTTAAATGGCCCTAGTGAAAATGATTGCTGATTTTCTGTTAAATAAAGTGTCTACTAATTTGTTTTTGAACTGAAATCCTAACATACAATAATGCAATGAACCACCAACCACCAAGAGTCTATTAGAGGGGTAGAGCTGAAGTTTAAGGCTAATCATTACATATCACAAGAGTTTATTACCTTAGAGTTTATTAACTAGGGCCCTACTATAAACATTGTGTTTATTTTGGTTTACACACTGACTAAAGACTACTTTGATCACTGAGTTTGTCTGACCACAGAAAAGTTGGCTTGTGGCTGATAAATATCTCAGCAGTCCATTTTTAATGTTTCCTGTTACATTTCATGATGGTCATTTTCTTGCATAGCATTGCTTAAAAGTCACATTTAAAAAACGAGTTATTTTCCCACAGAAAGTCATTTTTGTTTTCAAGCAACTTCTATTATTACATTGTCTATTTTTGACAGTTTTAGAATGAACAAATGCTTGTTTAAGAGGGTCAACTAATCTACATTTACTGTAATCATGCTACCACCACATCCTAGAATTGTGTCACTGAACTTCGATCTTCCTTAAATCTTGAAGTAGCAATCTTTGTAAATTATATTAGTGGCAAAAATTACATTCTTTTTTTGTTCCTTGAAGTAACAAATGTTCTTGTAAATAAAAGTCAGACAGACACCATCTAAAGACAATCACAAGTCCCTTAATCATGTTTGCCCAGAAGGAAGCTGCTTTTCATATGACTACACACATTGCTTTTCTTTCATTGAAATTTTCATCAGGGCAAAAAGTGCAAAAATAGCTTGGCCTTGTGATAAATAAGTGAGATATACTGTATTATTTTCTATAATAGGTCACAGTTAACTAGTTAACACAATTAACAAGTCAGTTTTTATTAGCTGAATACATAATAATGTTGATGAAGGCTGTATTACATTCATGTTTAAAGTGCCTGCTTGTCAGGTTGTTCTTTTTGCAAGTTGTCAATATTTTCCATCTCATTTACCATTTCTTTGGTGCTTACCCTCCCCCTTTGTTAGACCAAACAAACTTGCAGAGAGGGGTCAGTTGGATCATCCGTGACCAGAGGCCATGACAGAGAGCTACAGGACAAAGTTGTCAAGCTTGTGTCAAGACATTTATGCATCTCAACATAAGCATCTGGAACATTTATAGGGATGGCGGCATGCTGTGCAAAAATGACCTGAGTTCATTTCTATCAGCCACTGAGGTTACATGCACAAAAGGCCTACCTTCAATTTAAACCCTGGTGCTATTAGAGGGGCACAAACCTCCTGTTCCTTTTATCACTAAGCTCCCATTAGCAGATTTCGAGGGTCTCTGTCAACTGATCACATAGGCAGTATGAAAAACCAGTCTGGACAAGAAAGTGAGGCCTGGATTACTGTGTAACCACAGAGCACTGAAAACAGGGGTCTAAACTGGATTGAACAGTAAATGGCACCATGTAGAGCAGGAACAATGTATGCAGAGAGTTTTAGGGTACGTCCAAGATAGTGGAAGAAAAAGAGCTGACGAATTTGCATGAAGTATTGCCTTGCATTTGACACTTACTTGATCTAAATGTAAGACAAATTGTAAAAAAACATTGAAATTCTTTAGTTTCCATTTTGTGGTTTTGAATGGTCGTGTTTAAATATATATTTTGTATTATAATAAGTCACTGTTTATATTGATTATATTTAAACATGTTAACATATCACAGCGACTTTGCTTAATAATTGGTTGCATTATTGCAATGGAATGGGACTAATTTAATCCAATGGCGGGAATTCAGCACAGCTCCTTATATTTCAAACCGTCACCACAAATTAGGGTTGAAATTTGAACTCAGCAAATCACATTCTACAACCTTTACTGCCACTGGAGTTTCTCACATTTTGCAGCTTTTAAAACTAGATCTGTAGTTTTCTTATGTTTTAACAAAGAACGAGTCAAGGGTAACAAATTGCTGTTCTCTGTAAAACACTGAAGGCATCAGTATTGTACACTAAAAGGCAAGGTTGTAATTCTAAGGTATCAGTCAGCAGGAGAGATCGCTTTTCACTGCTGTGACAAAAGGAGAAGGAGGAGTTAGGAGAGGAAATATTGCCAGGGCATCCAATACGGAGCACACCTCCTCCCCCTTTACTCTTTTGAATGGGGCACTCCTCTTCACTTTTCCTCTTTGCCTAGTGGAGTGTGTGTGGAGACAGAGCTGGAAAGTGTGTGTGTGAGGAGTGTAGTGGTCGAGTGGACATGTCATAATTCACCTTGGGAGCCTGATCAAGTGGGTGGACGTGGTCAAGACTTAACATTATGCCTAAGACGAGGACCCAGTTTGGAGTTTTGTTTTTGTTGGCCCTATGGGTGGTTAACTCTGATGCTTGGTTCTGGTCCTGGACTGATACTACAACTTTGGCCCCAACAATGGACCATGAGGGGTCTGGCAATCCAACAGGTAGTGGAGAAACACCATCAGAGAATATTGGGGTTGGAGCAGAGATCATTGATGAGGGACATGGGATCCAAAAGGTTGTGCAGACTTGGGATGAGACCACTGGGGATCCTCAACTGATAACTCTAATACCTACAACAGAACCGAAGAATGTACGTGCATCAGAAAAGGGAACATCACAGATTTCATCACGCATACGGAAACCTGGTAATGGCACATCTTCATTAAAGGGTATGGGTTCTGGAGGATCTGATCATTTAAGGTTTACAGGAAATGTATCAGGACTTGGATCTGGGAATGATTCTGAATTGACCTCAGACACTGGGTCAGGTTTTTGGTCTGGCTCTGGATTCAGATCTCAATCTGGATTTGCAACAGGACCTGAAACTAGCTGGGGATCTGGCTTTGAAACACAGGGGTTTTCTGAGGAAAACCAACAAGGAGCAGTAATGCCCAATGGTCAGAGGGGGTTAGATAGTGGAGGCAGTGTAGAGTCCCAAACAAATGAACTAAAATTGAAGTTTCAAAAGAGCGCTTGGATCATTCATAACAGAACAGATGAGGGCCATAATCTAGGTAGCACAAAATCAGCACAAAATCATGATTTTTCTGCCGATATCCCCAATATCACTAGAGGAAATAGAAATCTTAACCGTAGCTCTAATTGGAATGCTAATGACTGGAATTTGACAAAGTATTCTCATGAAAACTCTACCCCAGGAGATTTACTAACCACAATTGTAGACAACAACTCAGTAGAAACTACCCAGGTAACTAAGGACAACCAACTAGTGGAAGTTACTCATTTAGCAGGTAGTGAAACAACAGCTAATCAGGAAGCTTTACCTAAGCAAGTCCTGCAGGCTAGACAAGCTGCATTTGCTAGCCAGGCACTTTCTACAACCCAATCATATACTACTACCCCAAAAATATTAACTACTGTACCACAAACCGCTAGCAAGAGACCAGACACCTTAATTCCCATAGTTACCCAACCTCAAGTGCCTAGTCAAGCATCAGCAACTAGCCAGAACATCTTATATGCTCCTCAAACATTAGTAAGTGAGCAAGAGCCTAGCCAATCAACCGATATTAGCCAGATAGGTATAGATAGGTGGGCAACAGCTGAAAGCCACATAGAATTAGCCAAATCACCACTGGTGATAGAATCCCCACAATGTTTGTTGCTAGATACTGCTCTTCCTTTCTGCTCCTCTATGGTTGGGGAACGGTTTGTTGTGCCCAATTACCTCAATCAGAGCAATGTGGAAGAAGTCCAGGTACTCCTTAACGAATGGGCATGGCTTCTGAGGTCACATTGCCACCATAGTTTGGAGTGGTTTTTTTGCCTTCTCTTGGTACCAAAGTGTGGCCCTCTGGTCCCGCTGCCGCTGCCGGTGTTGCCTTGCCGGAGTTTCTGCGAAGTCTTGCAGGACAGTTGCTGGACACTCCTGGATGAGGGACGCCTCCCTGTGGAGTGCCACACTCTACCAGATGAGGAGGATGATGGGTATCCGTGCTTGTCAGTTAGTAACCAGAAAGGTAATCACTGGTTCAAATAAATCCTAGTTTTGTGATTCATTTTGAACCAGTTTTAAATATCGCTACTCCCCCAGTTTGTCTGGTGTTTCCAACTACTACCCAATGCCCGATACCTACCCAAATAATGTACATTTATCCCTGTCAGCACAATCAAAGACAGTAACAATATCTTGGTTCCCATGCACAGCAAAATAATCTAGAAATAAAATAAGCATGCTTTTTGTTAATCCTGTTAAAAGGAAGTTCTGGCTGCAGCCTAACAAGCATGGTGCCAGCACTCTTTTTACAGTGTTGCATGTACAGTATGTGTTTCCCTTGTCCTTTGGATTGCATGTGACTTACTACTTGAAGGTCATTATAACACAGACACACACAGTTCAGTGGGTTTATGTTTCATTACCAAAGCCACTGATGTATATTTCCTCTGTAAGTTATTTATTCAAAGAGTAATATTTTGCTTGGTTTTGTACATTCTATATATCCTATACTGCATTCATAACATCAACAAATATGCATTCTGTAGTGTTAAGAATTGGCAAGCAAACTTTTTAGCATGGCATGCCACAAAAAATAAAATGTGAATTGAAAGAATCACCATCTTCAAGTTTAACTTCAAGTCTTTCTGTAATACTGATGAAATTGTAGCTAAGTTTGCTTTTTCTATTAGCCTTAACACATCTGAAATTGCAAAAGACAGAGAACAATTTGTGCATGAAATACTGTACATAATTTGGCATGTAGGATTGCATGTTTCTTTTGACAGCGAGTGGCTTGCAGTCGCCTTGATGTGCATTTGTCTGTCCAGGAATAGACAGATTAGGTTGTCATGCATGGGTGTCATGTTTGCTCAAACAGTCATGTTTGCATCAGTGGTTTTCAGTGGGATGTCAATGTGTACAACCGTGCTAGGTAAAAGTATTTATGACAGCTACTGGACTCAGATGACACATTTTAAAGGTAAAATAATGAATCACCATGTAAGGCATCTAATCTGGAGTGATGAGCATAATCTCGATTGTTGTAGTTTAATTCAGTTACGCAGCTGATTAACTCTTTCATCTCATGTGCTTGTAATTACTGTGTCAAAAATGCATTTAGATTCAACTAATATTTCATGTCAAGTACCAGAACAGTGAAATGGTTGTTTGAAAGGGCTCTTTCAAACAGTGTTTTCTGTGATGTTAATCAGATTCCAGTGAACTATTAGTTATACCTTAATTTATGGTTAAATTGGTTGATGAAATAATCCTAAACATTTATAGGACCAGCGTGCTTTTGAGTATCTCCCAAGGATTAACAAGTACAATGCATGCTTTTGATGACCTAAAATGATGGAGAAAATTACTCAGTCAGATGATCATTGTTACTAGTGAGTGCTGATTCATGTGAGAACATCCTGTATTTTTAGGTCGGTATCAAACAATGTAATACAAGAAAATCAGTTTATGTGAGCAAGCTGTGCCTCAAATTATGAACGGCTTTATAGCCTATTCCCTTTTAGTGGGCTACTGCCCTGCCCTCAACTCTCAGTTCAGATCACTGGGAGTTCAAGACTGTCTTTTTACAGCTTCGGTATCTTTCCGACAGCTTGCTTCACTGACAGACCTGAGTGGACAAGATGTCTCTGGTTCCAGGACTAAGTGATTCGTCTGGACCCAAATAGATTTGTGTTTGTTTGAACTGAATTAGAGTGTTAAGTGAGGTGTAAGTAGTTTTCAACTGCTCCATATACGTGTTTGGGCTCAAAAAAAGATAAAGATATATGAAACGGTTTCCAGACACAGCAGCCCTGACATTGCAAATAGACCTTAGGCAAATTACAAAGTATGATCATGTTGCCATCCTTACACCCAGAGGACAGATTTTATAGGTTCTCCAGAAGCTGGTTCACCTTCAAGGCATGCATGTTGGGTATCGCCCTAGAGTAGCCTCAAGGTATCACTGGAGTGCTTTCAGTCACTCTAAATCATTCTTGGATAGACAGAAAGCCACTGCAGTCAAGACCATCTGGTGTTACTCATTCAAACACTGTGGTCTTAAAAATCTACTAATGGACACTGCTGAATAGACTTGATGTAACATATTACTTTGCTATTGAGGTACTAATATCCCTGTGAGGTCTCTTTGAAATGTACCAGTTATCTTTAGGATTTGGTGGCAGAGTCAATTAGAAGTTGCCTTAAGTATTCTAACCCCACATGGTTTCTGCTAACAAAATACCTCCTATGCCAGTGTCCTACTACAGCAGCCAGTGGTCATACTGGTACATTTTTAAAAGTGGTTGGTGGGCTTTGGCTTAAAACTGAATGAGGTCACACAACAATAGCCAAGATAATGTGTTACAAAGCTCTGTAAATGTGTGGCCTAATGACAGAAATGCCTTATTTCCCAGTTTATTATCCCAATAACATTATCTTGAGCTGTTTTCTACTGCATCTACCCACTTACGAGTTGTTTGACCTCTTAAATTCACCGATCAGAACCCCTAATATGCAGTGTCTGGGAAGCATCAAATGCTTTTCACTCTCTGCAGCTGTGTTGGCGCGATGTGTGGGAGGTGGGCACTCATATTCTCCTTTTTGTTTTGGGTCTTAATACCACCCCACTCCTACATCATTTAGCTATGACCTGTCATGCAAGAATGTCTCATGATATACTTCTACACTTGGTATTTTGGATGAAATTCAAGTTAAGGGCAATTGTCATGGGGCATGAAACACAATGGAACAGTTTATACACTACCTTTTTTTAATATAGGCTATTGATATGTGTATGTGGGAGATTGCTGTGGGAAGATTGCAGAGATATCTTTGTGTGCATGGAAATCTGTCCGATGTGATCCTTTTACCATGGGGGGGGCTACCCCTTCGTTAAGGCAGGATTGTTAGGGCACAATAGCCCTTTTAATGATGTTTTTCCATGGTTACCAGTCCCCTACTTGAAAGATGAGCAGTCATTCATATCAGGGTCTAGAGGTCAACTGCAGTTTATTTTGGTTAGTTCTTGATGGTAAAACTATATTCTGTGTGAGACACTCCAGTACTCTCTGTCAGTTCACGCTCTGTAATTGATATTAAAGGAATTTTGTCACCTCTGTGGTATTCTAACATGAAAAGGATGTTTTCCTGTTAAGATAGACACTGCTCTTTTGGTGGTATCTGAATGTCTGTGTCCGTTTAGTTTGTGTTTTGTGGCTTGCACACCCTTTTGGTGGTCTGACACTGATTTGTAGCACCATGTTTCCATTGAGCTGAGATTGATATTGTATCTCATGACAGGAAGGCCCAAAGCTGGCTCCAGTTCCTCAGCGTGCTGCTTGCCAGGGAATAATTTTGAGTTGGCGCTCAGGGGGGTTCCAATTATGGGCACAGTGTAGTCCGACTTCTTTGCTGCCAGAAACTCATTGCCCCCTCTGGTTTGTGTTACGCTAGTGCAAAATGAGAACTGATCAGGCAGTGTTGCAAAACACAGTAAAGAAGCACAGGGATGTCTCGAGCTGGAGAACAGCCCAATTGTGACACTCTTATAACGTTTATAACACATTTTGAAGGAGAGCGGTGCTGTCTTAGCATTTTGAATGAGCTCTAAACCTATTAAGAAGCATTTCCACTGTGCCTCTGTGAATATCATACATACTATTTTCTTCCAGAGTTCCAAAAAGACATTGATGCAGCTAGCGGTATGTGGCAAGGGTTTTTTTTTACACCCTGCATGTTGCCTCAAAAATCCGTCACTTACAGGTAGAGAACTTGGTTGAGAACTTGAACAGTATCATTACTCCTTTGCACAGCTTGTGGTAGACCCATCTTCGTTTGTATGTTTTGAGAATTACAGCTTAGTCTTCAGGGCGAGCCAACATGAAATCTCCTTCCTGGACTATGATGTGGTTTTTGATTTGATATCTTTTTCCAAGCATTCTGCATCATCAGGTTAAAGACACTTCCAAATGTGCCCAGAGGTTCACATAATAGCCTTAACAGAAAGAAAGGACCATTTATTCATGGTGTTGAAATATAGACCTTGATATTCAAAACATCCTGTTTTCATTTTTTGTTTTGCAGTTTAGTGACACATTAAATCAGACATCTTGTAGTGGAATTTGGTTTTGGTTAAAGAGCTAGAATAGTTACACATGTATATGCCACTATAGATTTTAAGTTGTTAGTATGTAAACTCTATAAAGTAATCATGGTACCATATCTCTTTACATAAGCTACAATTATTAAAGCGCTGCTGTATAGTCCATCTGTGTGTACCAACTGCAGTATTTAATCCGGTAAGTGGCCAGATTTGAAACCACAAGATCAAACAGGATCAAATAAGCAGAAAGCAAACACAACCACCATACCATGGGAACAAATTTAATATACTTCACTTTTAAATAAATTGGCTGAACTTCCCTACAGACATAGTTTATGTTGCATAAGGATTGTAGAAATTTTTTATTTTTTTTTTTAACAATCATGGGGTAGTAATCGTCATGTCTCCAGAGGTGAACTCTGACACTCCAAACACAGCTCAGACCGCTGACTAGCTTTTTTTTGCAGAGTGAGGGGAGAGATCATTGCCATTGTCAGTAGGCCTTAAGGGATGTTTTAAATGGTGATGGAGCGTAGTCAGTGAAACCGCAAAGTTTTCTGGGACTGTCCAGATGTCCAAATGTTTTCATATGGATTATATAGAATCCTCTACTTCCCATAGCAGGTTTATACAGTCTCACACTGTATATACAGCTTTATAAACAGGGTATCACAAACTCTGCTACCCCATCTTGGAATGTTGAAATGAAAAAGAGCTACGTTCCTGGACAGTAAATGGACATAAACCCAGCACCGCGCCATTCATCAACAGTCCTTTTCTATGCCTGACTGGCCTCAAAGCTGTCATTGGTTAACAAAAACTATTTGGAAAACCTGAATTGAGATTGCACTTAAAATGCTAATGGTGAACCTTTTGTAACAATTTTTTGATGTCTGAGAATGAATTGCCGGCTGGCCCTTTGCTGACAATGCAGGCCCATTAAACAGGCCTCAGCAGACGTATTTATTTGCCAGCCTAAACCAGGTCAATGAAATTGTCTTCATTTACAGTTCAGAGCTTTCTTTTTTCTTTACTGGCAAGCGGCAGAATTACATCAGGATCCTTTTTTAGATTTCTAGTAAATAGTGATTATATTTGCATATAGTGTTTCATCATCCTCTGGTTCTCATGGATGTTTCTTCTTTTTGGTCAATTCTGAACATACTCCAAAAGAGTGCACATCTGGTCAGTGTGAGTGATGACTAATAGGTGAGGTATTTCACTAACGAGGGGTTTGTGAAACTTGGAACATGAGTGCACGTCTGAGGATGTGTGCTGTTCATTTAGCAAATGCATGAGAAAATCAGATTTTTGAATTATAGAATAAATAAATGGCCATACATGCTGCATGCCGAGGGACAACCAGGCTCTCTTTGAGAGATACGCCCCACATTCCAATTGATTAGACCTGGAAGTTGCACACAAATTAAATGTGTTTTATACCCAGCTTCTAATTTACTCTTAACAAACTGCATGTTTCTTGCAAAGTATTGAAGAGAGTGATTTGTTGCTAGAAGAGACATTTTTCAGCACAAATATTGTCATTCAGAGCAAAATCATTCTCATTACTTTTCAGAGCAAAAAGAGTTACGGTACATGCTTATTTATGGAGTGTTTCTGCTTTTAAAGATAGCTCACAAGTCAGCTTGAGCACCCGTAGCAGGAGGATTACAAATTAAAATGGTGTGCTTTCCCGCATGATGGCTTTCACCACTAAATTACTTCAAAGTTTTGCCTTTTTCCACTCCTGCTCTGGCGGAAATTGTGCACCTAAGAGGGGAGCCGGTTTCAGACATGTGAGCACAGGCCCACTGAAGAGACCCCTTGAGGTTTTTCATTCTGACATTATCAGAGTAAACATCTGGTTGGCCTGGTGCAAATGACAGTTTATTGTTAACTGCCATCCATGCAGTCTTGAGTCAAGGATCCAGAGTCTGCCTAAGAAGTTCTGAACCTGGGACTCTGTGACTGTCCGCGTTGCGTCATTTCATGGTTAACATTTTCTAATTTAGGTAGAAAATGTCTCTTTTATGCTGAGGTCTTGTTTGTCTCAGGATTTTTAAGTTCAAAAAGCTTTCTAAAGTGTGAGAGCAACATTTGTAGTGTCTTTTATAAGTAAATATTCAGATATCTGGCTAAGTTGGCTTTTAGCTTGCTAATGCTGTATTGGATGTATGTTATAGGATTTTCCAGTAAGATGCTGTTTTGAAATTGATCCAAAGAGTATCATTTGTACAGTAAAGTAATGTAGGAGATCTCGCAAAAAACTCTAAATTTACTTTTCCAGATTTGGTTAGTATTTCAGCCACGTTTTTATACCATCAGTTCTTCATTTCTATCTTTTGTTGACTTTTGCAATATATGATCAAGTCCAAATGTACAATCCGCTTAGTGATGAATCTTTCTTCAGAAATGTCTGTCTGATTGGTGCCGAGGAGAAGTGCATAATTAATACTGGAAAGTATTTTTATTGCTGTCCTGTTACTGCTTCACTGGGTGCTCTGTTCTCCGGTTCAAATGAAAGCATCTTTAGTTCTCAGACAGCATGCAGAATATTCAGACTCGTGTTTATGGTTGTACAGCGAAAAGCACGACCTCGGGTTCAGCTAAACACCTCGTGTGTTTAAGCTCTCAACAAAGCCAACTGCCAACCCCACTGATCTCCAGCACTCAGGGCAGTGGGGAGGCTTTGAACCGAGCAGCAGAGCTTGTGCATTAGTCACCAGGTGGTAAACCAAAGCATTTCTTCAAAGCAACAGAAACTACGTCAAGTGTTCTCCCAAAACAGTGATTTTTGTGATTTCTCTTTTAACACGAGAAAACATTATTTTTGATCAAAGCAGAACGGTTTAGTCTGTCTCCACCATGAACGTGAATGAATACACATCAGACTTTGTGGTCGCCACCAATTATTATGCACTGACCCTGCCAGAGTCACCCAGGGTGATGGAAGACTGAGCAGAGATATGCAGGAGGCCCGGCTGTTGGTCCCCGTGTGCCCTGGAGCCGTGACATTTAGCAGATGTCACACAAGTCGGAGAGTTTTTTCGCTTTTTTGTGTGTTTCTTCAGGAATGTGATGCAGCGCTATCCATCTTTACTATATTCTGCACACAGTAGATTGATCAGCGGTCCAAATTAGAATTTGTTTTGATGCGATTTTCTGCCATAGAGTTTAACAGGGAACACATCTAGTGGCTATAGCTCTGCATGTTTTAGCTCATGTGACACATTTGTTTCAGTCCCTTCTATCACTACATTCAATAATAAGGCCCAACCCTTTTTTAGGTAAATACCTACGCAGCAGAAATATAAAGAATTTGTTCTCGACACATACTATATACAGACTCATATTTAAGTGTGACGTTAACGCTCAAGTCACATCTTCATGTACTGTCTCTTCTGAACTATGCCTTTACATCTCCCTTCAGTTTAGGAAATAGAAGTTTGGCACTAGCTGGTCCTGTCTTTGAATTACAGACTTCTGCTAAAGTGATCTGCTTTTCTTAGTCTCATATGGCCTATCCTTTACCTTTTTTGGGGGGATGTCAACCCTTTCCATATTTGGGTCTATGAGTTATAAAATGGTCTGTTTGTTTGTGGTCCCCTGAGCAGAGTCGCTTTGCCAACGTTTCTCAAAAACGCTTACAGTTTGGTTGGAGGCACTTTTGGTAGCTTTGCATTTAAGGGAAAAGTTATAAATTAAAGTCAGTAATTATGCGGTTTGATTTTTATGTATTTATTTTTTCTAGCACAGCAAAGGCCTATGCAAGTAACAACAGTTGTTCCTGCATCCATCAGGTACATTCACTTTAAGTCAACCCCGAACAGCCTGTTAGAGCCTGGTCTAACATTATACCCTGCCATGCAGCCCTCCCTTCTAACCTCCAATATATTTCATTGCATATTGAGGCCTCACATCCTTTTTCTCTCCCCCTCTAGAAGACAGTGGAGTCTCCCTGCTACAGCTGATTGGGGATCCTCCTCCAATTGAGATCACCCAGATCTATGGGCCCGACAACAGCCCTGGCTATGTCTTTGGACCTGAGGCCAACACGGGCCAGCTGGCCCGTGCCCACCTGCCGAGCCCATTCTACCGAGACTTCGCCCTTATCTTCAACCTGAAACCCACCTCTGACAGGGGCGGCGTCATCTTCTCCGTCACAGATGCCTCACAGAAGATCATGTATGTGGGTGTTAAACTGTCAGCCGTGCAGGGCGGCAACCAGAATGTCATCCTGTACTACACAGAGCCCGACTCACAGCAGTCGTATGAGGCGGCCAGGTTCCTCGTGCCCTCCATGAGGGATACCTGGACTCGTTTTGCCATCGCTGTGAGGGATGAAAAGGTGATGCTCTACCTCAACTGTGACACAGACCCTCAGGTGATGCGCATTGAGAGGTCCCCGGACAAGATGGAGCTGGAGGCTGGTGCTGGGGTCTTTGTTGGGCAAGCTGGAGGAGCCGATCCTGAGAAGTTTCTGGTGTGTACACAAGCTTTGTCTGGTTTGAACAAACCAATATTCAGGCCTGTGAAATAAGGACATTAAATAATTTAAGGGCTATATGATATACCATATCTATTTTAAAAATGTCATAGTAGACAAATATGTGCATGATGCTTCGGCACTGAATAAGTCAGACTAAGTCATGTGTTGGAGTCAGAAGACTGCACATCTCACATTTTCAAACTACTTCTTTTTCTAGAACCAACATAAACTGCAATGAGACAGTGACTTTTTGGAAAAGTGCAGTATAGTTACTACTGCAAATAATTGGAAGACCTCACAGCTGGGACGTAATTAACTTCAGTCATTTGACTGCTGTAAATCCCAGCAGTTGACCGCAACAACTGTTGACCTTAGCTGTTAAAGGGTTATAGTAGTTCACTCATGGCTACCTGCACGGAGAAAACCTGCAACTGCATGCATACGAGCAGTGATGATTGTTTTTTCTGTTTCTGTGCATGCAACTAATTATTTTTAAAAGATAAACCATGGGCAGTAGGTACAGTAAAGTACTAGTGCACTTTTTTTCTCACACAAATCAAAACAAAAAAGTAAAAGGGTAAAACCATAAAACTCTGTGTAAAAAAAAAAAACAACAACAAAAAACTGCATTTGTAAATGATGATATATTACATACATACATACATGCATACATATTTAGTTTTATGCCCTTATAATTCACTTAGAATCTGGGGGGAAATGACTTTTTGGACTCCGGTACAGGTTTGACAATTATAATCCCAGATCATTACCTCATTTCTTTTTAAGTGACACTTGAAAATACAACACAGGTCCCTTGGTGTAAGGCAGAATCTTTAAAAATGAGTTTTCTATTTATCTTTAGAAAATAACATATTTAAGAGACATTTATTTTCTTAGATAGAAGCTATTCAGTCACGTTTTAATAGATGGCTGGCTTTTATCAGCATTCAGTTATTAACTTCCAACATGACCTTGTTGTCTTCCTCCCTTTGAGTTACACTTTAACATGAAGGTTTAGGCTTTTCTTTGCCATTTTCACTGTTCAGTGTTTCCAAGTATGGAGTCTTGCTGCTTATGTGGACATAAATGAACTCCCTGTTCTGTTTGTAAGACTGACTTGAGGCCACGAAGCCATGAAGGCAGAAGCACTTTTGACAAACTTTATGGGCAAGCCAAAAAAAGGTGTATTTTCTCTCCATCCAAAAAAAGTATCTTTTAATAATGACACTACTAAATTTGTCCAAATTCCAAAAGAGTACTTCCCATCTGTCTCCAAGCCCTTACAATAGTGTTAATAGAAATAGTGTTTGCCTAGCTGAAACCTCATCTCTCCCTTCATCTCTCAGCTGTAACACTTAACACGTTTTAATCCGTTTTGTTTGCCGTGTTTGAAGACAGCTGCTTATTTAGTTGTAAGCCACTTTTTAACTCCACAATTCAAGTTTTTCTTTTTTATTACACAAAGCCATCTAAGGTGTTTCCTTGTGGTCAGATATTTTGTCAGAAAGATATTTGTAAACAGCTTATTTGGAGAAAGGAACCAAACCCTGTTTCTTCTTTGAGGAATTGTTGCCCATGTGCTATTTGCTGACCCTAGCTTGGCCCTAAGCCAGAAAGGTCTTGTGAATTTAATTTCTCGAATCAAATCAAGACTTGGCGAGCTTCTTTTGCATCTAAATATTTACATTATGCATTTATAAAATGGACATTCTATTGTGAAATAGGATTTGTTTAGTGGATGTCTCTTTTTCCTATCATCCATCACTAGCAAAAACAGTCCATCTGTTTAGTTTAGTCCATCTCGTGCACAAGATCCAAGATTTATTGTGAAGATCTAAAGAAATTTGTTAGAAAAAGACCATAACATGTCCACAACCATTAAAAATACATGTGTAGAGACAGGGTTTAAATGTCAAAAGAGCCTTTGCTATGTATCTTCAAAGAAAAAATCCAGTTGACTTTTTTCCTCAGGACATAAATGTGTCCTGAAGAGTCAACTTCAAATAACTCAGCAGCAGAGAAACCACCTCTTCATACACAGCTAATGGCCCTTTGATAGGCGGACAGATAGCATTCTCGCTATCTGTGTGAGTATCCTGTGTGGGAACATGTATCAGATCGTGTGTGTGGGGGCAGAGATTGTGGCACTTCACAGGCTAAAACTGGAAGAATGGCCCCTCTCATTTTGTCTAAAGGGGGAATTCCCTGAAAAATATAACCAAAACTCTTGAAGCAAGTTCAGAGATAAGCATCCATGTATGTTGAAAGTAAGGCATCTTGTCTGTGTGAGAGAGAGCGAGAAGTGCTGTTCTGACATTACTATACCAGCATGTATCATCAAACATCAAAACACCTTGTCCTTGTTTTGCAACAGGGGGTGATCGGTGAGCTGAGGGTGGTGGGAGACCCCCGTGCTGCTGAGAGGCACTGTGAAGAGGATGACGATGACTCCGATATGGTGAGTGACAACCAATCACAGTTTGAACATAACTGACTACATGTGAGTGATATGCTGTAGTGCGACTGCAGGGGAATAGAAATACTGTATGTTAGAAAGACGACAGTACCTGCTGATGAGACTGTGAACATGGAAGGAGGTGGCATAAAAAGCACATTTAAAGCAATAAAGACAACAAAGATAACTCCAATAGTGCAGTAACACAGAGCACAGATAGCACAGAGGTATGTAGTAACACGTATTCAATAAACACACCACCCTAAATTGCTAACTTCCTTGATAGCTGACTTGGATTTTTACTGAGAATTCAAGTAGAGCTCATGAGCTGACACACACGGTGCAAGGACAACATTAAAGATATCACAGTTATGTAATTTTCAATGCACTGAAGAACACATAAAAGAACATAGTGTGGACATTAAATTTAAAGTGTTTGATTGGTCTTCTCAGGCTTCAGGGGAAGGAAGCGGCTATGAGGAAACCAGACCCCCAAAACCAGCCGAGGAGAAACCTAGATGGGCGGTATGGAACAACCTTTGTTTGTCATTGAGCTCCTTTACTTATTACGAAGGTTTGACAATACTCACCTGCTGCTGTTTGTTTGTCCTCATCATTTAAGCTTGGCTAAATGATGCGTCATTCATAACAGTTCTGTTCCTTGCAGTCACTTTGTTGCCCTTACTCTTCTTCACACATTCTATTGAAAGATTAATATCGCTGGTAAATTGCTCTGGAACTGAATAAGTTTGATGTAAAATTGGAATTGACGAGCGCATAAGCGAGCGAGCCGAAGAATAATTGAAGAATGCATTGTTTCCTAAGGAGGATTGAAACAGCTGATCAAGCCAGACAGGTATACCTGGCCGAGAGATTATTAACAATGCAAACGGAGTCATCCCAGTGTTACATATGCCACTGATGTCTCAGGTTACTTATATAAGTGAGCGAACACTCATCCCTCAAGAGAGATTAAAAACTGCTGAGTTGATGTCTAGAAAGTGACCCCACCCCCACTCAGCGTCCTTCCTCTCTCTGCTTTCTGTCTCTCTCACACTCACACAATCAGATTCCACAGACACCCGCTCACATCTTCCCACCCTCAACGATAGTCACGCTGGCTGAAATGCAGCACAACCTCCTCCCTGTACCACCACCACTGTGCGTGCATGCACTCCCACTCACAATTACAGTGGAGAGTTAGAAAAACCAGATGTCAATTTGGACTCGATCTGATCCGAGGCGGAGGCCCCCCGCCTCAAGGCTTTGTTATTATGACTGGTTTCTCAATCAACTGTGGACAGGAACTGACAGAGGTGGAAAGAAAGTTAGGGAAGGAGACAGGGTCAGGTACCTCAAGTTGGAAGTCTCTTCATCATTACTGCTCCATACTCTGCCTTGATGCCCTGCAGCTTTTACAAGGGGCTTTTCCATTTGTTCAAGAGGCATTTATTAGCATCATGTAATATGCAATGTAAAAGAAAACAGCTGGCTTCTAATGCCTACCTGCCGATGTCTTTCCATCTGATGTCTGTTCACAGAAAGTAGAACCCACACTCTGTCCAACCAGTGCAATTAAGGCAAGTCTGGGCAGAGAGAAGTTGGAGAGGGAGAGAAACTTTCCATTTTGTCATCCTGGAATTCATGGTGATGGATGGCAGAGCTAGTCATCCTTAACAGTGTCACTGCTGGAATCCAAGTGTCCCCATCAGCATGAAGGTTGTTAGGTTGTTTTCATGGAAGACAAAGTAAATGTCAGGGAAGGCAAATTCTAACTCATGTTTGCATTTTTGTTTGCAGTAATGACTTTCAATCGATTGCATCTCCACCAAATGACAGACATTCTGACCAGGTTTTATTTGCGGTATTGATTGAATTTGTAAAAGTTAAGCAGAGTTTTTTCAGTTCAAAATACCAAGTAGCTAACAGATTGGCTAAGAGGCAAGTTTTGCATTTAGTGTGCTTTTAAGTCCTCAATATCCATGAAATATATTGGAGGTTAGAAGGGAGGGCTGCATGGCAGGGTATAATGTTAAACGAAACGCAGCAATGTTTGGGGAAAAGACGTGAGAGATGTTTCTGTTCAAATCCTTTCGACGCCTAATTCCACTTTATTATGCAAGGTTGCAGCATTTCTTTCTTTCATCCTTCGGCCAACCACAGAAAATGTGCAAATGACAATAAGTTTCTTCTGTGATACTTTGTAGGGCGTGCACTGAAAAAAGAAAAACACCCCACACTGCTGCAGAGGTGGAATACATTCATTGCCGAGGGAGTTGCATACCTGCTCTTAGATCCAGGGGGTTGTGTGGTTCAAATCCATCAACACTATGTTCTAAAGATCGCAGCCTCCCACCCGTCATCCCCAGCAATGATGGATAGGTGAAGGAGTGAACAAGCAGGGTATTCTTTATCACATTAATACATATATCAACTTAGAACAGTCAGCAGTGGTCTGTCCAAATTCTTAGCATAGCCAGTGCTGTGCAGCACAGTTGGGCGGAGAGTTTCCCAGAAAGGAAACTGGTTAATGATCAACACTGGCTCTACTTTACCCCTTCAGCTGCCCCCTCTCCTACATTCTTCATCCCACTCCTCTCTTGAATTCCCCAGGTGACAATCCGAGGTGTGTCACCGGTGAAGAATGAGCTACAGACGGGGGGGGTATTTGCATTATTTCTTCCCCCTCTCTCCTTTTTGCCCAAAGGCAGTTTGGGAGCTGAAGTGAGCCCACCTCCCCCAAACCTTCAACTACTCCTGTTGCTTCTCTCAGTCCTGCTCTGCTTTTAGAGACACATGTTACTATATGTTTCTGTAGCATGCATGTTTTTTACGGGTATAGAGTACACAAAAACGTAAAAAGTATACTTTAGTATATTAAGCTTCTTTGATAAAACAATGAATTTGTTTTGTGAATGCAGTAATAAAAAGGCAGTGCAAAGGTCAAGGAATAAAGAAAAAGGTGGGCAGAAATCTGATGGCACACAAACACACACCGCGTCTTAACTTAAGTTCAACCCCTTTTATTTGATCATGGGGTTTAATAGTTCAGCTGTGCAGGTTAAAATTGGGGTTTGGAGTGGCAGCGATGAGAAAACCAACTCAGTTATTGCACTCTGGGTGTCGCTATCACTCTCACATGCAGGGTAGATCAGACCAGGCATGAGATGTCTGACAGCGATTAACACAAACTGCAAATACAGAAAACAACAATTTGCCCCCCCCCCCCCTCACCCTCCAAAAAAACAAAACAAAGGAAAGGTTTTGTTCTCTCCTTGGGTTACCATGCACATACTGACTCCATCATGGTTTAAAAAAATGCTTTTTGTAGAGCTGAGAAACAATCTTGTTAGTTGGGAAAACATCTTTGGCAGCACATACTATAAACATTTGTGCAATTGAATGGTAACAGTGTCGAAGCATGAGTCATTTTCATTGGGATTAATGTTAGTGAGCCGTGTTTCTTTTCCCATGCAGTGACATGGTTCTTAAATGTTTTCAAGGCTCTTCAACGTAGGGGGGATACCAGTGGAAACAGAGCCATCAACTCTAGGCTTAGTGCCGCTTCCAGTAAATGTCATCCATTGCCCTTTCCAAATACGCATCTCTCTCTGTTGCATGATTATTTTCCTGCAGACTACTCCTCCATCTTCCCGGCCCATGCAGCAGCCCCCGCTGACCAGGAAAGAGGAGGTGTCAATTGCAAGAGCAACAGGTGAGTTTATGTGGACACAGTCAACACTTCCTGAAAAGAGAGAGAATTTTGTTTGGTTTTTATTTAGAGATTGCTCACAGTCGTTTAATTAGACCATTCTTCTGTCAGAGACACATCAACACTGAGTTGAGGTGGAATATCGTTTGTGTTTCCTCTCCTGTTGACAGGAGACCGAGTTTAGTCTGTCAAAAGGTTAAGTGTACTTTTTTTATGCAAGCCCTCTTCAGAGTGTTTTTACAGATGACTTTGGATCCGCCCCTTTCTGTTTTGCAAATATCGCCATCATTCATGAATTTCTAATATTAAGATGGGAAATAGATGTTGTACTTCTCCATGCTGACACTGGGCTTAGCTCACCTGTTGGGAGGGGATGTTTATGACAGCACATGGTGTTGCAGAGTTCTTGCGTCGCTGAGCTAGTCAGAGCCGGGTGCAAACAGTTTCACTGGCATATGTCTCCATCTAGTGGACATAAGGATTAATGCAATATGTGGGTCTCATTTGTGATGAGCACTGAGGTGTCAGTGTAGCTGTTTCTTGTCATTTTCTACCGCTTGTTCCTGTTGGAGGGTCGCGGGTGACTGGAGCCTATCCCAGTGGCTTTTGGGCGGGTTACACCCTGGACAGTGGCCAACTCGTCGCAGGGCTGACACATAGACACTCTCACATTCATCCACTAGGGGAAATGTGGTGTCATCAATTAACCTAAACATGCATGTCTTCGGACGTTGGGAGGAAGCCGGAGAACCCAGAGGGAACCCACGGGGGAGGACATGCAGACTCCACCCAGGGAGTGGGTGGGACTCATGGTCTGGTCCGGGATTCGAACCCACGATCTCCTTATTGGGAGACAGGAGCGCTAAAAGCTCTGCCACCGTGCTGTTTCTTGTTTGAAATAAATTAGGAAAACGTTCACGTTTTTAGAGTTGCTGAACCTTTCCCTATGTTCTACCATGCAGGGTTAAAGATGACTTGAGAATAATTAATCTCCACCTTGAATGTGAAACAGATATTTGTCTGCTGCTGTGCTGTATTTTCTAAATTGCACGAGATATTCCAGTGGAGAATGTGTCAAACTGTGACTCGTAAAATACCCTCAAAGCCACTTTGTGTATGATTTTAAAATGTCTGGCTTTGGCACCATGTGGTGTTAGTGGCATGGGCACCAGGTTCACATAAAAAATGAGTAGGTTTCACTGTTATTTACTGAGGCGCAATGCTTTTGTTTGGAACCTGAAGGTTGCATTGTCTGCAATATAAAGTGTACAAACTATACTGTATCGAACAATATTACATTTTCTATGAAATTTAACTACGCATCAACACTATTGCTAAATACAAAGATGTAGGTTTTTGACGGCGCACTATGTGGAACTTTATAGTCATCATGGGGTGTCAGTTCATGACAGAGAAAAAAGCAGGTTGTTTTGTCTTACAGGGACAAGAGATAAAAAACAATCTTGAGCATTGTATCTTCAAAAAACAGGCTTTCACTCTCAAAATGAATGTAGAAACTGGTAAGAAGATTGGAAAAAGGTTTGTGAACACGTTCTATACTGTAAGTCAAGAACCGGTACAGTGTAGGGCAAAGACGTAGCATCTAGTCGGGTGCAAATTTTTGAGTCACCAGGAGTCAATTTCAAATTGGTCTAAAATATTACCTGCAATGATTCCTTACCTGTATTTTTAACATTTTTGCAATTACAGAGATTGAGATTTAAGCCCAAAATGCTGCAAAATAGGGTGTAAATCAGAGTACATTGAAATATTTAAGGCACCTGTAACCTGTAAATTACAGTATATCAGTGTCTAGGTTTTACTTGAGATCATTTTATAAATTGTGGCTTGTTACTACAATAGTAATTACAATAAATAGTTTTTAAATGCTTAAAAAGTCAAGTCCCTTGTTGATCGTACAGAAAAACAGTAGCAAGTCCGGACTCAAAACAAGAAAAACTTATCACGACTTAATATAACACTGTCTTTTGCGTTGTGTTCAGCCAGTGACTCTCAGCACGTTTCAGTTTCTGTGGAGTCCAGGCCTGGACTTCCTGGATCACCAGGTGGGTCGAGGGGGGTTAAAAACACAGAGACCAGCATCCAAATCGCCTGACTTTTATTTCCTTTTTATTCTCCGGTTTGATGTTCAGCCTATTTCATGTGTTCTCCTGCTGCAGGGGCTCACATGGATTTCAAAAGCACACAAGCACAAGAATGCATGAATCTATCTACTTTATGCTTTTGAATTCATGCTGGGTGGTGAGCACGTTTGCGTATAAGCCCCGGGGATGGAAAATTGGGCCTATCAGGCTGTAATACCCTGAAAAAAATATATGCAAAGGGATGCAAAATAAGAGAGCTCAAATGAGAGAGGGCAATGGCAAAGGAGAAAAAATGGAAAAAGGATAGGTAAACAATTTTGATAAGTCGTCACATAGAATATATTTCTTACAACGAACAAGGACCAGACAAGCCGGACTAGTGTTGCACGTTAGCTTAGGCTAGTAATGCTATGATATGTGGCGTTAGGCTTTTAGAGAATATTATATGCTCATGTATCCGAGGCATTGGGATCCATTTTTCCACTGATAAACTCTAACCCCTAAACTGAAAATTGAAAAAGCCTGCTTGAATTGGACAACATTTCACTGTGCATGTCAGCAGTGTTGGAGATGGGCGACTTCTACACAACTGATGGGTTAAATTTCATACGAGCTCCACTGAAGGTGACCCATTCAGTGGTCAGTTCAGCTCACACCAGACAATAAATCTGAGGATGGTAGTGCATATGCAGGTGTGGGAAGGTGTATGGCCTTCAAATTACAGCTGTGCACGCCGGGATTCTCGCTCCATCAAGCAAAAAGTCATTTTCTTTTCCTCCTTTCTCCTCTTCTTTTGGGTGCAGGAAATTTGTATTGTTTGGGTTGTGGGATACAAACATTAATCATTTTTTGAAAGGTCTTTTCATGAGGGTAATAATGACTGTCCTTTGTCGTCGTTTTCAGGGCCAGTTGGGACTAAAGGAGAAAAGGGTGACCATGGGGTAAGAGGAGAAAAAGGAGACAGGGGTCCAATTGGGCCTAAGGGAGAATCTGGCTCCAGCACCGGCTCCGGCTCACGGGGTGGAGCCCGTGGAGAGAAGGTTTGGACCTTAGTCATGCAGTTTGAGAGTAGGGATGCACTGATGACACAAGAAAGGTTGTTTGTTTTTTGTTTTTAACCTAGATTGTATTTCTGAGGGTTACAATGGGCAGTGAGCAGGGGTATAAGAGCAGTGATAAGCGTTGGTGAAATATCCCAAAGAAACACCAGAGGGAGCTGCAAGTCCCAATTGTGTGCAATATGATGTCAAGCTATGTTTTATGTTACTTTGTTATACATTTTATTTTTATTTTTTATAAGGATGTGTGTGCTTGTCTAGTTCTGCTGTCTTGTGAAGGCCAAATGTCCTCACAATGATTCTAAAATTAGAGCTAACATTGATTTGATTTTCTTCTGTCCTAAAACAACATACAAGTATACACAAAACCAGGAAAGAAGAAAAGTGACACAAAAAAACAACAACAAAAAAAAAACAAATCAAAACAAAAAAAACACTGATTCAATCCACCAGGGGATATGGACATACGAAGACAAAAACAAAAAAATTAAAGCAAAATACATACTTTAAGTAGCATTTAACACAAACAAGGTGTTTGCAGCAAACAGAAGCATGACACAGGACAATCACTCTGGCGCACCTTCTCTGGATCCGTTCTACACTGGTGGAATGATCTGCCTGCTCCTACAAGATCAGCAGATTCTGTAGCCACCTTTAAAAAGCGTCTGCCAAATGTCATTGGGATTACGGTTAGAAATAGTTTTAGGGGCGGGTGTTACTGAAACATGATTTAATGCAGACATCAGACTTAGTTTTCGACTGGTGCCACCGCTGAGGAAAAAAACCTCAATGTGAGGTGCTTTAGGTAAAACTCCGTCAGACTGCCGACACTCACCTGGCACTGTTTTCTTCTTCTCGTTTTCAGGGCGAACCAGGGGAAAAGGGAGCAAAGGTAAGTTAAAGAGTATCTCGTGTTGGGTGACTCTTTGAGTCGACTAAGAAGCTAAGAGACGCTTACAAGTTACTCAACATTAATCAAGGACTGTTGGTCTTTGTCACTTGCTCTTCTTCATCGACATCACCCGCTTCATAACAGGCGTCCTGTATAGTACTGCTACAACATTAAAATAGGAGAACACAATGGTGTTGATTTCATACTTTGGATTTCTGGTAAAGTCGAAAGGAATCTCTCAAAATAACACGGATCCACCTTGAATTGACAGATATGCATTTTTCACTGCTCTTGTTTATTTACGGATGCGTCTTTATCTTCAGGGCAGTGCAGGCTTTGGTTACCAAGGAATGAAGGGAAACCCCGGCCCCCCTGGGCCCCCAGGTCTCCCTGGCCCTCCGGGGCTCGCCACTGAGTTTTCAGTCGGTGGTGACGGCTCAGTTGCTTCCAGAGTCCCCGGACCCCGAGGACCGGCTGGACCCCGAGGTGCCCCAGGCCCCCAGGGACCACCAGGAGCTGATGGAGAACCGGTTAGTAGACTACAGTTGAATTGTTTACATGAAAACACCAAAGACAACGGATGTTGAACCCTCGGTCTCCTGTATTTGTCCTAGGGTTGTTTTTGTTAAACTGTAAAGCACGTCCTTTAGAGAAGTAGGTTAGTTTCATTCCAAAATGTCAAATATTTAACCTTCAATGTCGTTCTTTACTTCAATCTCACAGGGTGATCCTGGTGAGGATGGAAAAGCTGTAAGTTGTTGTTTTTTCCCTGCACAATGCCAACAACACTGATAAATGGCTTCAACGCTTATCAGTTGTCAAAAGTTTACGTGATGATGGATTATTAAAGTAGATACCAATTCCATTACACTTTGCGTTTCTTTGTATCAACGCCATGACAACCTCTAGTGCCCTAACATGATTGTTTCCTCAACGCAGGGTCCTGAAGGACCTCCAGGCTTCCCAGGAACCCCAGGTGACCCTGGGCCTAAAGGAGCGAAGGTGAGCTGCTCGCTTACATTGACAGAGCAACAGAAACCATATTGTAAACGTTAACAAAGTACAGTAACATTTGTAAAACAGAAAAAAATCATTTGAGTTTAAATGGATATATCTGTTGTAGAAATCGACCTTGTCTTAATGAGTCTCGTGCATACAGGGAGACCGTGGAGAGGGTCAACCTGGCCCCAGGGGACCCCCAGGACCCCCAGGACCAGGCCTCGGATCTGTGAGTTAATCTCGAGCCTCAGTCAAACCGTATCAGCACAAGACTGCCTGCCTTCGAGAATCATTTGTTGAATCCAACTGATTTCAGCTCATGCATTTCAGACTTTTGTGGACATGGAAGGATCCGGCTTCCCTGATTTGGAATCCATTCGGGTGAGAAGAATTGGAATTTTAAATAGTACTCTCACCTGTACCAAACTATGTAGTAGAGGACATCCCCTTTGCTGTTGTAAGGCTGTACCCAGCATACAAAGCAGACGAATTGTTTGTTTCTGGATACATGTGACTTATATGCAGCTGGACATCTTAGATTACTATGAAGTAGCTTCATGCAGAAGGATTCTTTTATTGTTGTTGTTGTTGTTGTTGTAGGGACTGCCAGGTCCCGCTGGTCCCCCTGGACCCCCCGGTCCTCCTGGTCCCTCTACAACAGGCACAGCAGTGAGTTCTGGGGCATTTGGACCACCAGGAAAGGACGGGGCGCCGGGTCAACCCGTAGGTGTCAACGTGATTGTCTCTCAACACCACAAGCTGAAAGTGACTGTCGTACAGCCTAACCAAATCAGCAACCACTGTATACCTGAACCAAATCTTTCCCACTCCAGGGCTTGCCTGGTTTGCCCGGTACTGATGGCGTCCCCGGAGTTCCTGGTCCCAAAGGAGAAAAGGTAATGAGCTTGTCAAAATAATTAGTATAAACATGAGATGTATCTGTTTAAAGGCAGATTAAGAACGGATTTGTCAGAGATTCAAAGTTAGCCCCGCCTCCACGTAACTGGGTATGTAACTGGTTTGTTCCCAGCGGTTACATTCTATAGCACTAATAAACATGCCCATACCTCCACAACTGACGCAGCTTGGACGCTGTTTCCACAAATATGTCCAAAAATGGTTTTATGCTCTTTTTATAAAATGGATGAAAAAACATGCACAATAGCCACAGTATAATTATAGATTATTATTGTTATTTTCGTACACAAAAAGTTAGGCGAATTTAAAATTTCAGTTATTTTTTAACATGTTTTTCCGACACTAGGGTGATTCAGGCGAGCTGGGTCTGCCCGGAGCAGTTGGAGAGAAGGTGCGGCTTTATGTTCCTTAATTCTTTTTCTTTCTTCCCCCCTAATTTCACTTTAAAGTTGCTGCAGCTTTCCAGTGAGATCTACACTCCAAAACACAACCAAATGCAAATTCCCCTCGTTGCTGTGACCAGTATTGGAGAAATGTTATTAGACATAATCCTGAGAGTCTTGAAGTGTAAGATGGTGGCGTGCTTTTGAGATACCAGAACTGTGTAATGGTGCCGATTCGACAATTAGAATGACATATCAACTTTCATCCAACTATTTCTAAAGCTTTTCTCAACTGTTTAATTTCTCCAGCCAAGCTCCTACTTTTCTTTTCTCACCAATCTGCTGCCTCACTATTTATCCTCCTCCTACTTTCCTAAGCCTTCCCATCTGCAGGTAACTAGGCTCCAGCACGTCAGTCATCAAAGGGGATTTGTGTCGTCTAACTATATGCAAATGTTTGTCAAATATTGTCAGCTACAGACTTGACTTAAAGTTTAATCCGAGTGCTGGCCATGGTTTGGTTTAACATTTGGTGACGTCTGAATTTGGTCCCAGAACCGCTCTTACTAGTACTGATAACTAAATGCTGCATGACACAGGTATTGGTAGTTTTGTGCAGGATGTAGGACATTTCTGGCAATTAATTAAAAACTCCACACTACCTGACCATGGTTAGATGCACTTCACTGATTTTACTCCGGTCACTCCATCCTACAGGGAGCTCAAGGAGACACTGGTTTACCGGGACCTGGAGGAGAGCCCGGATTGGCTGGTCTGCCTGGACCCATTGGACCAGTAGGGCCACCTGGGCCTCCCGGGCCTCCCGGACCGGGTTATCGGGTTGGATTTGTAAGTTCTCGGTTCGTTTTTCGTAACGATGCTCTTTGGTAGAGTTGACAAAATCTCACAGCAAAAGATAAAACAAGCTAAAATTTGATCTCTTTATCCTTATTTGGTTGCCTGGAACAGTTCACCAGGGGACAGCTCAGGATCATATAATAAATGGAGATATGAAAAGATGTTCAATAATAGTACAAAATACTGTCCAGACACATTGGTGTTTATATCAGAATTCAAAGTATACCCTTTTCAGCAGAATAACTGTCAGGAAGTAACCACGTTGCAGTCGTGTACAGATCTGAGGTGCAGTAAGATGCTGTTATTAACCATAAAGGCAGCGTCGTCTCAGTCACACCCGTATCCTCAGTGTGACGTGAATGTGTTTGTCTCCATAGAGTTTTATGACGCCCCTCTTATGAATTGTACCTTTTGTCTTTGTTAAAACTCATGCTAATAAAGCATGTTGAATTGAATTGAAAAGTGAAGCTGAGCTACAGTATTATTTTGTCAAATATTTATCAGTGAGGTAAATCAGCTCAGGTGACCTGAAAGCATTTAATCTCAAAATAAATGAAACAGAACAGAAAAAAATTATTAAATATTTCTTTTGTTTGGCTGTTTGAAGGATGACATGGAGGGCTCTGGTAGAGGTTTCACCAATGGACTTCCTGGCGTCAGAGGACCAGAAGGAACACAGGTCAGTACTGCGCATTGAAGAAATACTTCACGTCCTGTGGAAGATGATATAAAGTATCTCAAATTCTCCACAGTAAAAAGTTAAGTAATAGTTCCTCCTTGTGCTGAAATTCCTTTAATTTGTTTTGTGCCTATATTACAAGCCAGCCTAAGTCTCTGATCCCAGATGTGATCAGCAGCTTTAAATTGGGGTCGAGCCATGTCGGGACTAAATCAGGTGCAAGATGGCGCCTGTTTTATACTCCAGAGTCCCACTGAAAGAGGAAGTTAGGGGGGTAAAAAAATCAGAAAATAAGATTAGTGTTTCCCATTTTGCTCATTAATTCAAAGTACGGCTTATGGTAGCACTATTCTCGTTATTATATAAATATTAAATTCAATATTTTGAAGCGGTAAAAGAAATGTTCATCACCACAGCCAGCTTCATGAAAATTGTAGATTAAGTGCAGTTTGTCTCAGCATCTTGGTGTAGCACATATAACAGTAGTTTTAAGTGATAATGTTCCCACTGCAACAGGGGCTGGGTATCTACACTAACTGATGGCAAAGTATTCATAGTAGCAATAACAAAAGGTTTCATATCTTGAAAAACCAAACCGGTGCACCCAGCACATTTGTAATCAATTAGTTTAACGGTTTTAATCTGTTTTGGTTAAACTGTAATCATATGGACTATTTGGCATAGCTGCCATACATTCTATAAATGACTGTTTACAAAGTATCATTATTTCTATAAAACCCAACATGGCATGTATTTTGTACGAGCATATATTTTACATGTCTGTGAATATTTAACTAGAACCGATCCAACAGTTTGTAGTAGAAAGTTGCAAATACATAAGGAAGATAAACATTAGCTTGTAAATAACCAAAGGAAATGTGTTTGCTTTCAGGGTCCTCCTGGCTTGCCTGGACTTCCGGTAAGTAACGGAGGAATTTTGCCAGTAATCTGTCACGAGCTGGTCCTCATGCTCGCTTCTCCAACTCACATGGTTTTTCTACTTTTAAAGCAAACGATTGGATCAAAAAGGGTCTTGTTTGAGTATTTGGAAACACACAAAACAAGCCTGAGGTACAGCTACCTGGTGTCTTAAGCCAATAGGCAAGTGTTTAGCGCCAGGTTTGGTTATTGGCTGTAGACTTATCCTTGCTCCTCTCCTCTGCTGTCATTTCACGAGTTTTCTAAACCATTAGGCTTGAGGATAAAGCTGCTGCTTTATCGATTGATGAGGGGAAATAAGGTCCTTATGCTGCCTAAAGAAACAGTGACAGGAAAACAATACATGAACACAAACAGAACTGACATAGCAAATATTAAAAACGAATAAATCAAGTAGTTTATACTGATTATTGTATTAGGTAGAATATATGAAAACATAGGGGCAGAGAGACTAACTCATAGCAACACAGCAAGAGTTTATCCCCAAATGAGCGTGTTAGCAAACAATTGTCTACGTGTCTGCACGTCCATTTTTCACTGAGCTCTGGTTTGATGTGCTCACCAGCACATCAGGGCCGCCAAAAGCAAATCAATGAGCAGAAAGCAGCGGAAAGAGTTGGGTGTTGATTTTCCGTGGGACCACATGTACAAGCAAATGTTTACTATTAGTACCTTTCTTTTTGTGTGATTAATGTATTTAGTTTTTCACTGGTGTTAACGTGAATGCACCTCTGCAGGGTAAACCTGGGTTCCCGGGTATACCAGGCCAGAAGGGCATTGAAGGTCCTGTAGGAAGAGATGGGCAACCGGGGTTGGATGGCTTCCCTGGACCTCAGGTACAATAAGGATTTCCCTCTACATCTCTGCACTCTGACACATAATAATATGTCATGCACCAGCTGGGTAGCAGAGGTCATATAGTTGTTGAAAAGTCATAGTGTTAGATGTTTGAAACCTGTGTGGTGTAACAGAGCATTTGGTTTACCATGTTACACTACAGACGGTGCAAGCGAAATAAGGATACCAAACCCGTGTGTCAACCAATTTTGTAAAGAAAAAGTACATTTAATAGAGCGAAAGAAATGGCCGTTTTAAGGACAAAGTGGGGGAAAAACAGAATGACCATCTTTTGCACACCCTGCTGCTCTTTAGCTGCAATGCTTTATGAAGAGTTTTATAGTTAAGGGTGCACAAGACATGATGGCTCCGTTGTTATCCATACTTTTACATCATGTGACGACAACTGGGCACAGTTCTGTGAAATACACCCATATATTTGGAGCAATATATCAGGCATAATTTGGATGTCTGTTGAAGTGTATGTAGTAGCCAGTTTTGATTTGATAATGGTTATATCTAATCTTTTATGTGCTTCTCTCTTTTGTGACAACTGACGGGAGCATATTTCCCCCATTTGATATTGGGGGGAAAAAAGGCTTGTTTTCAATAGAGGCAAAATGTTGAGCTGCTAAAATAAGAAATTCAATTTATCATCTTAATCCCCTCATGTTTTGTCAGAGCTTTGTGAAGCAGGTATTTGGACCTGCAGTGCGTTCACCTTTTGTTAAAGTATCTTCTGTCTCATTCTTCTTTCATTTTACAGGGACCAAAGGGTGACAGAGGTGACAAAGGAGAGAGGGTGAATATCATTTTTAGCCTCGCATATCTGTTCATTTATACATTATGTAAATGTCTGCAAGATGCTGATCCCGTGTTGCACTTCTGCATGTTTCTTTGTAGTTATTTTAATCAGTCAGACCTTTTAGAGACTTCTGAAAAAAAAAAAGATTAGAGCCAACTAATACTTAATCTTTATGTTTAATACAAACCAAAAAAACTAAAGCTGTGTCATATTGAGCATTTGATTCATTTCCAGTCTGCTGGGTGGGACAGTTATGTATCTTTGTGGATGTTGTGGTTTTAGGGTGACGCAGGTCGAGATGGAACCGGACTCCCAGGTCCACCAGGCCCACCTGGACCCCCAGGACAAATCATCTACCAGACATCTGGCAATGTACGCAACAAACAGCGCACACAGTGGCAGACATGGCAACATTCAAAGATAATGAAACTAGCACTGCAGTGTGATGTTGTGTCAGACAATTTCTTCTAGACTGAAATCCAGAACTAAAAGCAGTTCTAATTAGTAATCAGAATCTTAACTTTATTCTCTTTGTGTCACTACAGTCTGACGGTGGCGTTGGCAGTGTCGGGGCTCAGGTCTGTGTTCATTTTTACACAGTTACACTGATCCAAAATACTGCAAAACAACTCTGGAATAAATACATTGTAGTCCTTGAGATCATAGTTTTTACATGTATGTGGGACATATGGTTGTTGTATTCACACAGGGCTTCCTCTTCATTTTGCCATCTTTTTAAAAGGTTCTGATTGGTACGACAGGCATTATCCAAAGTGGTTGCCTTCTAACTGAGATCTAAATGTAAATTCAGTATAATCATACACTTTACAAGGCCCTGTGCATTTCACAGCACATAAACTTGATTGTGCACTTGTGATTGTAACCGTAGAGTGGGCTGTCAAGTGAAACGTGACATCTACACACGGTGCAACGTACAATTAACTTTTCTGTGTTAGGGGGATTATGTAAGCACTGTCCAAAAGACATATCATCAAACTTTATTAGAACATAGGATTGTTGTGATCGGTTTCCATTTGAATACATTATAAAAGTCAGCTGTAAACGAGCACCTGCACTGATTTCACAACCTACATTTTAGAATGAGCCAATCAGGGCTAGAATAAGTTGCATGTGGATTTGTTCTTTGTGAAGTCAGTAAAAACAAATAACAACGTATTATGTTTTCCTGTACAGGGAGGACCTGGTTTACCTGGGCAAGCTGGATTCCCTGTGAGTCTCCCTGAGCTACATAATTAATGTACCTTGCCCTTATGATAACCATACATGTAAAGTGTATTTACTTCACAGTTGTGATTTTGACAAACTCTTCAATACATAATTGAATAGTTTGTCTTAAAGATGAGAAATGAGCATTCTGTGTGATTCTCAACAGGTGATACTTGGAAACGTACAGGCCTGTTTCCTGCTGTGTTTTGAACCTGTTGTTAATCTACAGTAGATTTGTTGGTTTTTCTTGTTGTAAACAAAACCCCTGAAAATACCAAAACCAACCATGTGTTACTCCCCCTGTCAGTACTTTCCAACTTACTTCCCTACCCTGTCTGGGGCACTCAGCCTCAAGACCATTCGCTCCTACCAAAGATGCAAATCTAAAAAAAAAAAGGGAAATATAAAGTGAATTAAAGACCCTGAAAAATACATTTCTCAATCAGTGTCCTACATGAACACACTATTTTCAGCCAAAGTTCGAACCGCTCTGGTTTGAAGTCGGTGCTCAGGTAAGAAATGGTGATGTCACGTATTTCAGAGCATCAATCAGGATTTAACATGAACGTGATGACACTTGTTGGGGTGCTTGCTTGTGTTGCTAGTCCACTGTTAGTCAAATCCAATCGAACCACACCCACACAGTCCTGATGAAGCAGACTATTTAGGTTTTTGAGTGTTAAACTCTTTAATAAATAACAACGGAATGTTTTGTGTTTTTTCTCTCCCAACTTTAATTGTGATTGTTGCACTTTTGTTTATGATCATTTCATGCTTTGGAGAAGCTCTGAGCGAGCCTCATATTCTTCTCTGTACTAATGTTATTCCATTTTGGCACTGTGTCTACTTGAAGAAGCCCATAACATCTGATCCATTCATTTCTGCACTCTGGTCCACTCAGCAATGCAGAAGCTGCACAGGGGAACAAAGAAATGACCTCTTGTTATTCAATAAATCTTGTATTGACTGTCTTTATCTTGCAGGGTCCTATTGGACCAAAGGGTGACAGAGGAGAGCCCGGCCTTCCAGGCTACGGAGTGAAGGTAAAGTCTTAGTTATTTGTTTGTTCAGAAATTAATTTAGCCACTCGTCATCATTAAGACTGCTGTTATTTAGTCTGTGTTGTCTCGTTGCTGCTGTTCTGTGTTCAGGGTGAGAAAGGTGAGCCAGGCTTAGTGATCGGACCAGATGGAAATCTTCTGTCTCTGGAAGGGCTAACAGGACTGAAGGTGAGCGGTCTGTTTTGTCTCTCTCACACAACAAAGCACCTCTCACCTATGTTGCTACGTTTTCATGTATCTGCTGTGTTGTTTGCAATCTTGTGTGCTGCGTTACAGTTGTACAGTTGTTGAGACTAAGCTGTTTCCTTTACCATGCCTGTAGGGAGACAGAGGACCTCCTGGACCTGTTGGACCCCCTGTAAGTGTTTGAGCGTTTCTATCTAAGATATCTGCACAACTGTACCGAAACAGTGTTCTTCACTTCACCTTACATGTGGTGTTTTATGTCATGATTTTTTTTTAGGGTCCCTATGGGCCTAGTGGATTAAAGGGTGAAATTGGAATGCCTGGAAGACCAGTAAGTACCCCTTCCTTGGTGTCTTATGTTGGTATATGTTCATATAAATATGTGACCAGTCACGGAAAGTAGGGACACAAGTCAGTTCTGGGGCATTTTGAGTTATTCACAGATTCTGAAAGTGTAGTCTCCAAGCTTTCCAAGGATGTGTAACACATGGAAATCTGATAATATTTGGAGAGGTTGTGGCCATTTGAAGGTAGGCACTCAAAAAAACTCAAAAGGGAGAAAATGGCCTCTAAAGATTGTGCAGTTCTCACCTGCTTGGAGTGACAACAGGGCTCATTTACATCTCATTTAGATAAGCCATACCCCCTGTAAAGCTGTATGGTTGCATAGCAACGACAGACGCAACGGGAAAAATTGGACAGCATACTATTAATAATAATGGATTATTAGCATCACATTCAATTCAAGCAATCAACCAAGCAATTGAAGCATTGTTCAAATTAATAGCAGATGCTAACATTACCATCTAAAAGCCCATTATAGTAATGGGGTTTTTTAGCAAGTGATACGATGCTAATGATTACAATTAAAACGACAGTCCTGAGCTAGCTAATAACAATCGGCAGGTATGGGAAGGTCTAAACATGAGGCGTTTCTCAATGTCAAGGATGCTTCCTTGGAAGGACTGATCCTTCCAAGTCACTTCCTTTAGAGGCTAGGCGAGGCTCCTCTTTAGCATTCGGAGAACACATAAATGGGGCGGCTGTGGCTTGGTGGCAGAACAGTCGCCTGCCAATCGGAAGGTCGGCGGTTCAATCCCCTAGGCATGCGTCGAAGCATCTTTGAGCAAGATACTGAAGTCCTAAAAATGCTCCTGAAGCTGCGCCTTCGGTTTGTGAATGTTCTGATATGTAAGTCGCTTTGGATAAAAGCGTCTGCTAAATGACTAAATGGAACAGGCTTGCAAGTGCACGTCATTACGTCAGTGAAAAAGTCTGCTTTTGGTGCTTAAAAGACGAGAAAGCTATTTATAATGCTGTGAATGCTATAATATTAACGTTAAATTACTTTGCACAACTTAACTAGTTATTTATAAAAGAAATGCCGGTGACAGCAACCAAGCTAATTGTTTAATGACAGGTCCGTTGGCCATCAATAACGTTATTTGTATAATTTATAATATCCATATGGTAGTAATTTGTACTGGCAATTAAATGTTAAACGTGACTTATATTTACTACGGTTATAACAAATGTTTGGTAACGTAAATATACTTTGAAAGCATATTGCCCCGCTCCGATTCCGCCAACATCTGACATTTTGAAGATAGCAAAGCTGCGTGCATAGGATTGTTGGTGATTTGCGAGCGCGAAGGCTACACATATGTATCCTTTCCTGTATATGGCATATTTTTCGAACGAAGGACTCAGTCCTTGGTTGAAATTCCGAGGATCCTCGACATTGGAAGTACTTCAAAACCTTTTCGGTGTAACGGCCACGGTTCAACTCATCTGCGATAATCTTTGCAGCGTCTATCTTCATTGAATTTTGATATCAGCTAGAGCCAGCCACAGTGCAGACCGCTATCTCAAACACAGAGAGGCTTCATCGTGATCTCAACTAACAGATTCTGCAAAAAAGCCAAAATCACCGATTTCGAAAAAACCCCCGCTTCTTTCTCATTTTGCTCGAAAGTAGTGCTGCCGACTTGTGTCACTGGTTTCCGTGACGGGTCACATATGTACTACTATTTTGTATTTATAATAAAGTCATTTTGCTGGAACTATTGTATATTGCTGTAGTGACATTTTAATCCAGTTGTTTCTGCTTTTCCAAGTGCAGGAAAATATTAATCAATGAAGGACTTTCTCCCCTCAGGGTCGCCCTGGTGTAAATGGATACAAGGGTGAGAAAGGAGAGGCAGGTTCAGGCTACAGCTACCCAGTAAGTGTTTAATATTATTATCAATGCCTTAGATAGGCTGATTAATCAAGACCCTTTGACATCATCCGTTTACTCTCCAACCCATGCCAGAGTGTGAATGAAGGCTCGGCCTCCAATGTCACAAAAGACGCTTATTAAATGTGACCAGTCTGTGACCTGCCTTCTAGGCTAGCCTGCCACAGGTGACCCACGCCAGGAACTAAAGGAAGATGGTCTTACATTGGGCATCAAAAACTGACTGGCTAGCTTTTTAGGTAGCTTGTTAGCTTATTTCATTTTTAATCAACACTCCTTTAAGCTAGTAATGTTTTATACACATTATTTACTTTTGGACAAGTTCCAGCGTAGCACCAACAACAAGTCTTGGGTTTGATAAATGCCAGCTGATCTGTTATTTGTATCTTGTCAGAACAACACGGTTTGGGCGTTACTCTTCTTTTTGAATTGAAAGGAGCTGCTGTTTTTGAGTTTGGAATTGCGACTGTGATAAATGTTGACGCTAACACGTATGTAGATTCCTCAGTACATGGATTCTTCCAGAGTGAGCATTTCTCAGACCTGTCAGTGTTTGCTTGGAGAACGCTCTAATGTCAAAAACATCCACCAGTGTTTACGTCAATGCTAGCAATTCATTGTGTCACAGGTGTCCAAAAATACTGTCTAAGTTATTGATGGTGTGTCAGTAATCTCACCACGATCTAATGGGAATCATTCTGTATCTACACACCAAACAGTGAGAGAGAGTAAATAACTTTGGTTTTCATCAGGGAGTCCCTGGCCAACCAGGACCACCCGGACCACCTGGACCCCCTGGGCCAGCAGTTCCCTTAGATCGCTTCAATGTGAGTACACAAAATCCCAAACCTTGTACCTTGAACTAAATTTGGGACATTTATATGTGCCAGTTAGTGTTATCGATAGATTGTAACAAAGTTCATGTTTCTCATGTACCCTCTGGTGGCTGAGAGCTAAACCATATCATATTTGTCTTTATCTGGTGCTTTTGTTCTGTTGTTTAAGCCTTGTCAGCTGGTGAAACTTGTGAGTCGGTTGCTAATTGAATATTTTGGCATAAACCTTGCACAGATCTTTTCCTCTATTGTTGCTGGAATAGCTAAATTGAGCATTTTTTCCCCCCCTATCTGTTTATAGCGCTATGATGAAATTTCAAGGAGTTACCCAGGTATGACCTCCAACGCACACCGTTTGTTGTTTTAGCACCAGTACATAATACTGTAAGATTGAGAGGGATGAGAATGGAAACGTTAAGTAAACGTGCCAGTCAAGGAAGAGAGATTTAGAAAGGGTTTAAAGTGTCTGCAGAGATAAACACTTCTATCTTAATTTCACTTTGATCCAGCTGCCTCAGCCTGACGGGGATATACACTCTATTGTCAAGAGATTAAACTGTCAAGTCTTACTAGATTTGAAGGATGACTTGATAAAACACAGAAGACATCACTATCACAGTGTGCCAACAGTTTTGCAGATACACCTGTGGGATATTGTGTCTAACTCACCAATGTTAAAACGTATACGTTGTTGCAGCAATTAAAGGAGAAAAAGGAGAGCGTGGCGATCGAGGGCTTCCAGGAATTCCAGGTAAATCCTAGTTTGTATAAAATATACATGCTGTACCATTATTACATACCACTACATGTCCAACGCACTGCAGGACTGTCTTATAGTGACTTATTATTACTTAACTATTAAACTAATACTTCATTTTTTCCAGGAACAACCTCTAATTTTGACATTTACACATTCAAGGTAAACTAGCTTATCGCTACACCACAGGTCAGTGTGATTGGTATGCTGGATGTACTGTGAGAAGGGAAATCTTCATAATGTTGAACTGTTTCCAACAGAACGAACTGAAGGGAGAGCGTGGAGACTCAGGTGTTAAGGGAGAAAAGGGAGAGCCTGGTGGTGGATATTATGACCCACGTTTTGGAGGCCCACAAGGCCCACAAGGGCCTCCTGGCAAACCAGGCCTACTGGTGAGTTCTGAGTAAAATGTCTGTCCTGTATATACAGGTATTAACGGCCCAGATCTGATTTTATGAAAAGATTTTACCTGTACAGTAAGCAGATGACCCGTTATTACCCAGAACCAAAAGTTGTTTGTCATGACTTAGATGATAGACATTTTAAAAATGTAATGTTCCACTAATTTAGATTTTTCTCTTCAATGTTAGGGTCCAAAAGGAGATTCCATAATGGGCCCTCCTGGACCTCAGGGGCCACCAGGGCCACCAGGGATTGGTTACGATGGGCGTCCAGGTCCTCCAGGACCACCTGGACCCCCAGGACCCCAAGGATCTTCCTCACTTCCTGGAGCATATAGGCCCAATCACTGTAAGTGGCCTTTTTCCGTTTAAATATTCTGGATATTTCTAAACTACACAGTCCTGAGGTCATTCTGGCGCCTTTGCAGAGTAAATTAAATACACCTTAGATTGAAGATTACAAGCTGTGAGTCACACTGTCCCTCCTACACCTAGAGGTGTCCGCAAGATACTGTCTGTACTTTACTATTTGACTACTGAAGCCAAACTCCGCTGGAGCCAATCGTAAGCCAAAGCATTAACAGGCTTTTGTTTTCTTTTAAAGCCGTCAGTGTCCCTGGACCTCCCGGTCCTCCTGGGCCGCCTGGAAGTCCTGGTCTCTCCTCTGGGGTAAGTGCCATCACTGCATTTTAATAATCCTCCGACTGACTGATTGTTAGGCTGGCTTAGAAAATAAGTTATTTTTGTAATGATTGTTCTAAAATACATTTGCCTGCTAAAATATTCAGGGCTGCTCAGAACTGTTCATTTTAAGAGCAATTGGGAGCTTTTTATTAGTTATTCCATTTATGTTCAACAAGCAAAACACCACGTATTTTTGTTTTCCACAGGTTACAGTTTTGAGGTCATATGACACAATGATGGCTACTGCCAGACGCCAGGCAGAGGGCAGCCTTATCTACATCATAGACAAAGCAGACCTCTATCTGAGAGTACGCGATGGCCTGCGGCAAGTCATGGTACCGTAATCTACTTTCACCCAAGCAAATGCAACACTTTGAACTTTCTTATAGAACTCTTAATACAATGTGACTTTAAAGCTGCTGCAGCAACTAATGTTTGACCACTATGGGGCAAAAAAAAAAATAAATAAATAAACCATCAAAAGAAGTTTACACAGCTATTTTTCTCAATTTAAATTGAATACAGTTTAAAAATGTATTTACTGTTTAACAATTTAGTCAAAGGGTTTCATAAAGTTATGTTTGTGTAAAAAAGACAAATTAATTTGATTCCCTGTTAATATAGAGACAGTATACCTATTATGTAATACAGTTCACATTCGTTGTAAGTTGAGATGTCAGTAAACAGCTTTTGTCCCCCCTCTCAGCTTGGAGAGTACAGTCCCTTCTTCAGAGATCTCGTAAGTTCCACAGGAGGAAAATAGAATAAGCATATTTTCCCTTTTGACATTCACTGTTTAATAATCTTTACTCTTTTTATTGAGAAGGAGAACGAAGTGGCAGAGGTCCAGCCTCCACCTGTGATTCTGTACCCCCAGTCGCAGGACCAGTCCCACAACAACGGAGCTGGCCATTACTCCCAGGGTGGTTCTGCCATTCGACCCATTGAGCCTCCACCACACCCACCTGTAGACCCCAGATACCCCCCACAGTATGATCCCAGATTCCCAGACCCGAGACACACAAGTCAGACGGATGGAAGATTAGCCACCCAGCAGACTGAGAACAGATACCCTGTCACTCCGCAGCGACGGCCCAGCCCGCCGGTGCTGCAGCCGAATGGCCATGTGGACACGTCACGATCAGGGGTGAGTAGAGTAGAATCAGGAGAGCTCAAGAATATAATACATGTTAGTTAATTATGGAGGGCATTGCATTACTTTAATCTAGCATGATTTGGTGTAAACCCTAAAATACTTAAAATTCAGTAATTAAGTTGGGGGTTTTGTTTCCCATTGGAGCGCACTGCCGACAGTGATGATGAAAATGTAGTGTGTGTATATATATTTGACAGGGAGGCTATAATTGGTTTGGGAGTGGGCTCTAAAAAAAAAAAGGGAACAAACTGATCGGATAGCAAGAGGAGGAATAAATCCCCAGTGAAGCAGCCGTGGATTTTCTGTTCCCTCTCTTGTTGTCTTTATTGACCTGTGTATAAAAAGCACCTGCTTTGTTTTTCGCTCCCGTACCATCCCAGTAGTGCTCCGCATAGAGGCACATGTGTTGACTGGTTTTGGGAATAACCGTGGGAATTAATGGTGAGTATAGTGACTGCAGAAAAGGCCAAGTAGAAATAAACAGGAAAGAGGAGGAGGGGCGGCTTCATTTAGAATATTCCAACTTGAGGCTCACGTTCATTATTCATGTTTTCCTGGAACTCCATTTTTTGGATATTATAGCTTGACAGATACTGGAATTTTGAGGCTGATAGGATACCAATATTTGAGAGTTTCTAAAATTCAATAGTGATAGACTGGCCTCTTACTTTTAACTGTGATCATGCTATGTAAGGAGCAGGAGCCTTAAAATCTACTTGTCAGTGCTCCCTGGTGGAAAGACTAATGGAAACAGTGTTTCTAGATTACCTCAAATATATCTTTAACATTTCTGTACTGGAATTATTTACTTAGCAGACATATCTGTAATGAGCTAATATAGCGACCCAGCCTCTTTAGCGGTCTAGCTCCGTTATATATAGTACCTGCACTAGACAACTGAATTACGTTGATAAGACTACGACGCCCCTGCTGCTTGTCTGCCGTGATGATCAACTCTGCCTATGTTGAGGGGGTACTTTATAAAAGCTATATAAGTCACACACTGCCCAGCATTATGCTCTTGTTGTTTGGTTCATTTTAAAAAAAAAAACAAAGCGGCGTGATGACAGCTCTTTTTTATGGCCAGAGCTACAGAGCAGTGCAATGGCGAGCTGATTGCAGGCGTAAGTGTGGTTACACTTTTCAAAACTTGAGGCAAACTCCCTGCATAACACGTCTAACCTGAGGAAACAGCTGGTCAAGCACACAATATATTTAAAAGCCGAAGAGGGTACCGTGTTTGATGCCCCGCAGCTAACCTTAAGTTCTTCCTGCTGGCTGCAGGCGTGCTAACTTACCCTCCATGGATGACTAAACTTTAAGTGAGGCAGTGACGTAAAGTGCTCTAAATAAATACCAATCGGTAAGTTTGGACTTATATTTTTCAAATAAAAATTACATTTGGATTATTACAGAGAGTAAAGGTACCGTTGGGTACCGGCACTGAATTCCAGGTACCGGTATCGGTTTAAATGTTAAAGGTACCCAACTCTAATCAAATGCTGCTGTACGATGGAACTTGAAAATGTAATAAAATTTGCAAAAATGCAGGAGCATAATTTTAATAATAAGGGTGCAATATTTTATCTGAAACCTATCTTTAGGTAATGTGCTAAACTTAGTTTACTAAAATAATTTACCCTATACTGATGTGTAACAAGAGCAGCTCAAACAGAGGCAGCTATTTTAACATAAACCTGTCTTCCTCATCAGCTTCACATTGTAGCCTTGAACGCCCCTCAAACTGGTAACATGCGAGGCATTCGCGGGGCAGACTTCCTGTGCTTCCAGCAGGCCCGCGCTGTAGGCCTGAAGGGGACCTACAGAGCTTTCCTGTCCTCCAAACTTCAGGACCTCTACACCATCGTCCGCAGGTCGGACAGGGACAGCTTCCCCATCGTGAACCTCAAGGTGAGGTACTACTGCTGGGGAGGTGCTAAAGGGCTGCATCTACTCCAAACGGACAGCGGATGTGGTTCTGTTTGCTACATCGGGTGTCTGCATAGGCTGACCCTCACAGACATGGACAGATGTTAAATTTTACTTCACACTATGGCCTTGTCGTTTTCACTTAAATCCAACTGTAGGTCTGACTACTTTTATGTTTTGCATAAATGTCATTTATCTGGGTCTGTCTTAATGGCTGTGGTTTACTATTGTGTTTTCACTGTTTTCTAAACTAACTAGGTATAGCTTGCTGCTTTTATGAAGAACAAATTATCTTAATTTAATTTAAGACATATTCTCTTTCTTGCAGGACCAAGTATTGTTCAGCAGTTGGGAGTCTATGTTTGGTGACCATACGAACAAAATGAGGGAGAATGTACCTATCTACTCCTTTGATGGTAGAGACATCCTCAGGGACAGCGCATGGTGAGTCTGTGTTACCTGGGCATAATTTTGTTTGAGAGACAGACTGACACAAACAGACAGGGAAACAGAGAGCGACAAAGAGAAATGTGTGTGTATTGCGTCTGACCTCAGTGTGTTTCCCTACTGTCCACCACAGTGACCCTCAGCATGTGTCTGTATATATGTTAAAACACTGTGGTATCAAATGTTCTAATTTGTCATGCTGTTATTTAAGTTTAAGTTATGATGTGTAATATTTTCCTCTATTATTTTGATGTTTATTATTAGCATTAATATTATTATTAATTTTCATCTATTCCTAGCTTTGGCAATATTGTATGATGTACATTCATGCCAATAAAGCGAATTTGAGAGAGAGCGACAGACAAACTGAGACAGACCCAGAGAGAAAGACAGACGGACAAAAAGAGACAAACTGAGAAAGCGACAGAGGGACAAACACACACACAGACAAGTGGGCGACAGACAGGCAAAGAGAGAAACACGGGAGACAGGTAGAGACAAACAGACTGTCTGTCTTTCTGCCAGCGACAGAGAGAAAGACCGACTCATCTGACCTCCGTGCTTGTTTTTGCTTTTCTTCCAGGCCAGAGAAAATGGTCTGGCATGGATCAAGCAACAAAGGCCACCGGCAAACAGACCACTACTGCGAAACATGGCGGGCGGGCGACCGTGCTGTGACTGGTCTGGCTTCATCACTACAGAGCGGCCACCTCCTGCAGCAAACCTCCAGCAGCTGCTCCGCCTCCTACATCGTCCTCTGCATTGAGAACGCCTTCACATCACACTCCAAAAAATAAATCCCATCCATTCGCCTTGTTTTTTTGTTTTTTGTTGTTGTGGGCCCCAGTTAAACACAGTTTTCCTTCCCTGATAACACGCCTTGTGAACATGTGGCGTCCAATGAACTGGCCCTGTGGCTCTTTGCCTGGCAGAGACGCTTGGCGTTGTCTGCTCCTCCCCTCCATGAACGCCAAAGAGATGGGTCGGACAGAGGGGCGTTTGTCCTTTTTCTCTGGGGCATTGGCACATATTTTCTCCAAGGGGCGGAACGAGGGCGGAGAAGCTAAATGCGTTCTCACATTGTATCATTTCTTTTTTAATCTGTATATTTACATGTCGTTTGATTTTGTTTATTTTGGCATCAATGTTTTGCCTTTTAAACTGTTTATAAAAATGCTTTATCCATCCTGCGATTGTTTTTTTTTTTTTTTAATTTTAGGTGTTGATCATTTCCACTCCCCCCCCCAATTTCATTTTAGAATTGTGGGTTATGATGGGGTACAGCAAACCTTTAAAGACTATTTTAAATTTAAAGAAGAAGAAATAGGTATTTATTTTAAATGAAGTTATGTAAGGACAAAAAAATGATTTGGAACAATAAATGCTAAATACCCTCATTTATATTCTACACAGCACATTTTATTCCTTCTTTTCTAACGAGCTTCTGATCAGAAATTGTGCCTTATTACACAACCAGGACTGATTTACAACATAAGCTCATATAGTGAAAGACTTCTTTTGTATGCATTATTCTACAAATATGTAAATGTTACATTTTTTTTTTTTTCTTAAGTGCATTCAGATGCTTTTACTTCACACTAAATTTAAATGACCTAGTTGGACACGGACACTACGGTAATGAATGATCCCACAGCCAGAGGGCAAGTAGCCGAAATTGAGCCTTTTGAATCTTACCACTTAATAAAAACCTATCAGTGAGTAAGCTGTAAGTGATTAGTTTTCCTGCTAATCTTTGTCAGAGTGATTGCTGTCATGGGTGATACAGACAGGACAAACAGAATGTTAAGGAGACAGTTTTTGCAGTAGCCTTCCTTTGAATTTCAGAGACTAACTTTGCCTTGACTGAACCTGTGGATATCCATTTTTATAAGAAATTGTGCTGTACCGTTTCACCCAGGCACTGAATAAAAGTCTTTTTTCAACTACAACAATGCTGTGATGTACTGTACATAGGTCTGTACAGTGTGTTGAATTATTTTATTTGCTGAACCAAATGGAACTATCGCATGAAGATCGATGACCTTGATGCTTTTCACTCCGCAGCGGTTTTATGTCCTTTATATAGTAGAACCACAATAGTGGTAACTGCCAATTTCACGTCTATATTAAAACAACAAAAAGGTCTTTCCAGAAGCAATCAATGTGCTATCTAATCAATGTGTCACTAGCAGCAACATTACTGTTGGGAGATGGTTTGCATGGTTAACTAATTAGTACACTAGCACAACAGTGCTAAGTTGCCTGAACATGTCAAGAGTGACATTTGTTTTAAATTACAAAGCAAACATGAATAGATTGGCTGTAGGTTCTACAAGTAAAGTGGATTTTGAAAGAGAACTGAATTGGGTCACCAGTCATTGGCGATGGCTTATGAAATCCCTTAAATCTCTTCTTTAAAGTTAGGAGGCGTTTCAAGATAATATTTGATTAAGAAGATTAATTTGAATTATTCAGCGCTGGCCTAATTTGGTAGTTATTTTAAAATGATATGCCCACCATCAGAGAGTTTCTTACATTCAGGTGGTTATAGTGAAGAGTACCTTATTCATGCCTCTGTATGTAGCCCAAAACATTCATGCAACTTCAGATAGCCGTTACCATGTGACACAGCCAGGGAAGTAACAAAGATGATAGACTAATATTTGCATGCATTCAGCATAATAACCTGCATGTAATGTAATGGGCCACTTACAAGATTTAACCTGGCTCAGAAACTGGGACATTGAAGTAAAACTGGCACCTCACTCACCTGGTGGCACCCTTGACAGGTTGAGGTCCAGGTCCTGAGACTTTCATGTTTTTTTGCTACTTTAAAAATGAACAGTTCAATATTTTGGGAAATACTCTTACTTGCTTTTTTTACCAAGAGTAAGTTAACATTGCTAATTCTCTAATCTATTATATATGAGACTGTAAACAAAGGGAAATAGCTAGCTTGGTTCTGTCCAAAAGCAACCAAATCCACCTACCAGCATCTCTAAAGCTCACTACTAAACACATATCTCATTTGTTTGTATAATGCATACAAAATACAAAGCATAAACGTGACAGGGAATTTTGTATGGGTCCATTTCTTGGCTTCCTGGATTCTTTTCACCGTGAGCATGCCAGACGACCAGCTGGTAAAGAAACCAGATATAATGTGTTAATTAGTGAGCTTCAGAGGCCTCCACCCCCATGTTAGTCAGCATGATTGGTGGTGTGGTGTGTGTACCAGCACCAAGTGGACACCTCCATCACGTATGTGTCCGAGAGATGGGCATGGATGTGTATGGTTGTTATAAAATATAATCTTTGGATATTTAATTACTGGCTTGTTTTACAAGTTATGGCATATTAAAGCACAGTATTGTATCAGCAGGGCTTTTACACTAAAAGACACTATGCTCATTTTATGATTAATTTATGTGGTAATGCTACTATATTTTCTGTAGAAGATATGAAGGCAGCTGGCCTGGAAAACAAAGAATAATTATTTCTGTATTAACTAAGTCTTTTGCCTTATATCACATACACCACGGAACTGTGGAATGTGTTCATGTTATGAAAGTGCACTATGACAAGAATAAGTTGTATAGCAGCGGCACACCATGGTTTTCCTGTTCTGCTATTTTAACACATCCAAATGTCAAAAATAGAGTACGGTAAACAAATGCCCAAACCCAGCTACAGGTAAGTTTGGGGATGCAAACTCCAAAAAATTGTTCTGAAGGCAAAAGGAAAGTATGGAGAGCAGCAGTGTGAGTTACTAAGAAAGTCTAAATGCAACAGGAAGCATACATAAAAATAAATATATAAAACTGCCATTTTCCTGAAACTATTGCTACAGCACTTGGGCATAGCACTGCATTTAGCTAAATGCTAATGCTAGCATGGCAACAAGCTCACAAAGACTATGATAACATGCTGATGTTTAGACGGGATATACTTACCATGTTCACTATGTTAGGTTAGCATGCTAACATTTGCTAATTAGCACTACTAACACAGTACAGTTGAGGCTGATGAGAATATCAGTTTTGCAGGTATTTGAACCAAAGTCAAAGACAAAAACAAATGCTGACCTGATTGTGCTAAATGAAAAGTCAGAGCATCTCCAAAGTAATTACAATTCAGCTTGGAGACATGAATGTCAGTACCAAATTTAATTGCAGTCCATCCGATAGTTGAGACAAGTCAATAAAAACCACAAATTTCCACCTCAGGGGGGTGCTGGAGGAAAAGTCAGGGGATCACAAAAGGGTGTAGGAGTCTTCCTCTCTGCACCAAACTGAAAGTTGCATGAACGTTTTCAAAAAAATGTCACTAAAAAACTAAAATGTCTAACTGCTGGTGGCACTACAGGAAAAGTGAGATGATCATCAATGGATTCATATTCTGGAAACAGCAAGAGTTTTTACAAAATTATATGGTAATCCACATATGTTTATAGTGTTTTTAGTAAAGGGCAATTTTATAATCAATGTCTGAAAGTGTGAGATTAAATTAGAATTTGTTTTGGGATCGATTTTCTCTCCTTAAGACGGAATTCACCCAAACAAACTAGGCTCACAAATGCTAGCTGCTAACATACCGTAGGCAGTGCTCTCCACGTCACTGTTTACACTCCACACACACACCCTGGAATCTCCCTCTCATTCTCCTTTTTCACCTTAGGCCAGTTTCCAGCGCTAGCCCCCCCCTACTGTGCTACATTGGTATTGGGGTGCTGAATTTCTTGGAAATATGGACTCTTAATTTTGCTCAGCATGTTGCCAGCCCAACTCACAACTGTGGCCATACCTTGAACCTAGTTTTTACACTTGGTCTGACCACTGCCTCTCTGGATGTGGAGAATGTGTGAATGTCACAGACCTTCAGTGTATCAGTGTTGAAATCCTCCTCTGCTCCCCTTGTCACTGGTGGACCACCTCAAGGTTCCATTTTAGGGCCTGTTTTCTTTGCTCTCTACATGCTCCCTTTAGGATCCATCTTCTGCAAGTACAATGCCTTTCACTGTTACACAGATGACACGCTTGTATATCTTCCATTGAATCCAGGGTATTCCAACTCCACATCCATCCTTGACTTCAAGGATGTGAAATGCTGGATGGCAAAAAAAAAACAAAAAAAAAAAAAAAACCTGCCTTCAGTTAAATGCTAATAAGACAAAACTGATTGTTTCTGGTCCCCCCCCAACACCACAAGGAGAATAGCTAGCCACTTAGGGCCACTGACAAACCTTCATGCTCATGCCAGGAATCTTTGTCTCCTCTTTGACTGCAACAAAATTTACAAACAGATCACCTCGGTGGCGAAAGGTTGCTACTTTCAGGTAAACTTAGATCCACCCTCTCTCAACAATATGAAGACGGTTACTAACACATAAATCCCCTCAAGGATTGACTTCTACAACTCATTGTACCTGGGTGTTGGACAGTCCTCTATCTCGCCTGCAACTTGTGAAGAAAGCTGCAGTGAGACCTCTAACTAGTACCAGAAAAAGAGATAGCATTACATCAGAACAAGCTTCCCTGCTCTGGCTACCTGTCAAATAGGGGGTGGAACCCCTGTACATTTCAGAACGTCTCTGCCCCTCTTAGATCTTTACAACTGTTCCACAATTGAGGCTAGTGGGTAAGGGATATTGTGCCTTTGTGGTGGCAGCACTAATGCTGTGGAAGAGCCTTCTGCTCTAAATCAAATGTTCTCCCTCCATTGACTCTTTTTAGACAAATCTCAAGAGCTACATGTTTTCTATGGCCTTTGGATGCTCATAGTGGTTTAGGCATTTTATAGTACTTTAGTTTTTATATATTGATCTTACAAGTTTTATTCTGTTTGTTTTACATTTGCGCACATATTTTAATAACTTGTTCTCTATCATTGCTATTTATTATAATTAATTTGCCTTATCACTTTCAGTGCAAGTGCTTGTGTGCCTTTTTGCTATATATCATTCCACGCTATTGTGTTGTGCAGCACTTTGGTCAACGCCGGTTATTTTTAAATGTGCTATATAAATACATTGGATGTGATCCTGTAAACATGTAACTAATTCTGTATTAGCTTGCTTTTGAGACGGTCCTCTGTATTGACGTAAAGGCTTGTTTAGTATGCATATCCAGGAAATAATAATTCACAGTTAACAAAATTAACTGTGAACATTGTAAAAACTTTGCTGGGGTCAGTTTCTCATTTCAATAAACTCATGCCGAAGTCAGTATCAAATATTGGGAGCCTGAAGGCATTATCTTTAGTAGCATGTCATTTGAGAATCAAGCATAGCTGATAGGACGGAGGCCTAAATTTATCCATGCGCCCACCCTGTAATAATAAGCAAGCATTCCCTAAAAATAATCAGTAAATACAGTCACTTCCCACTCCGTTTAATCAAATCTGCCTCTTAAGCATCTCAACCCGCTGAGCAGCCTTACGAGAGCTAGAAGGCTTATATTAATTGACTGGGGGGGCTGAGTGTCGCAGCAGTGTCCCTGGTTGAAAGAAAAATAAACTAGCATCATAACTCCCGTCCAATTTCTAAATGTCCTTGGTTGAGTAAATCTTCAGGAAAAAACATAACTTACTGAGTGGTGTATTATCCATTTAAGTCTTCTTGACTGAGTGAGGTTAGAGTGGGTGGGGGGTGGTTGGGATGTAATAACCCGCAGCTGGCTTTGCTGCGAAGTGCTATCACACTGGCTGCTTGGGGAAAGCTATATTTAGTGGGTGCTAAGTAATAACTAAGTACAGTGAAATGATCCAGCTACGGTAATGATACAACAAGGTGACAACCAGATATTGGGGGACTTAATTACGTTCCAGGCGGAAGCGAAAACCCACAGTTGTCTCTGGTCTGTGTTTATTCAACGCTGGTGACTCGCTGTCACATTAACCCAAATCTAACAATATCTTAACACTGCACTCACGGCACAGTTACAGAGCCACTTTGTTTTGTGACCTTCTAATGTGTTTCATCTGAGAGAAGAGAAACCTTATTTTAGTGTAATACCAACCTCAGCATATATACAGGAAAATAGACTACTTGTAAATGTCTTCAAGCATCACTGTTTTAATGCATTCTGACTCTGACACGTTTCGCAATCAAATGAAAGGGTAATAAGGAGGTCTTAAGCAACATTTGTGTAGTGTCTGAAGTACTTAAAGCCTACCGCAAGGCTTTCACATTTCACTGACATTTAGATAGATAATGAGTAACAATCTCCCAGTCTTTAAACCCTCTTGTGAATCTTCTGGCATTTAAGTATCCCCCCACCCCCACCAACCCCCTGTCTTTAAATATTTGATGAGTAGGATGTTATCTAGAGTGGATATTCCTGGCATTGTGACGATAGGCTTTGACCACTTCATACCTGCTCTCTCCTTTACACTGACCCAGGTATGTTGCCCCAATGCGTTTCATCACCTTTACATTTGAGAAGTAATTGGGAGCTGTAATTCAAACTCAAAGTAAAGTCACTTTCTGTCACACAGTCTTTGGTGACATGATTTCTCTGGGGATGAAAAGATCGTGACTTCCCACACTCGCCAATACGGATTTTCTATCACTGATTGCCTTTCTCATAATTGATGCAATTTGTGCCTGTGCATTGGGTTTAGTGCATATTTTATGTACTTTTCTGGATAAAAATGTCACTTAGCAGCACTGAGGGAATATTCTTCAGCTCTTGCCAAAATTCTGAGCCATAATGTTGGAGCTCCTTGGATATATAGCTACTGTTTGTTAACTTATCAATGAAGAAATCCTAAAGCCAGTTTTTATCTGATCATCTTGGATAAACTACCAGATAACCTCTAAAAACAGATATCTGTTGACATTTATCATGATTCCATTTCTACATCTCCTTCTTAAATGGGACCTCCGTGATGGCGTCATTTAGGAATCCCCCAGGTCAGGTCTACAGCACCAGTTCACAGCTACCTCACCAACCTTACACAGCTCACTACCCATGGTCATCACTGCAGCTGGCTACATATTCGATGTGACATCTCCTTCCATCTTCTAATGAATTTTTTATGTCTCTTCCTCTCCCACTCACACGCAGACAGAGAGAGCTTGTATCAGCTCTGTTCTGTAAATCTATGCTACTGTAAATGACAGTGTTGCCTTTGGAATCTGTGACCCTTCTGTCCTGTTATTGCTATAGATTGCTCCGCTGTAGGTTCCATACTGATCGGATTTGTCCAGAGACATTGCAATGCACAGTGTAGGCGCATTCGCGACATCAATTACAATCACTGTGTTGTCGAGATACCAACTCGTACATCCAAGGATGGGGAAAAAAATCACGTCAAACATAAATACCCATGAAATTATTTTTCTGGTTAGGAATTATGCATGCATGTCCAATCTCAGATGCCATTACACAACGAAGACTCCCGTATGGGCCATTTTCAAACCTGACAACATTTTTCCTCATGTCTGGCAATATTGATTTCAGAGAAAGACAAACTTCTGTATTTTACTCTCCGCTTTCCGACAGTTTGATGCCACAATTATGCTGTGCATATCCAGCCTGTTATAATGCTCTCATCGACAGCCTCATTGATTTTCAGGGCCCCTGCAAAAGATCATTCAAAAGGGGACTAAAGCGCTGATCTGCAGGCCCTACACATCCAACAGTTTCACCTTGATGGAGAAATAACACATTTCACAAAAAAAGTTCTGTTGAACAGAAGGGATGTATTTTATGTCAATGCAAACTAAGAACAAACAAGAATCATGTGGAATTTTACTTAGAAACGTTTAACTAGTACGGTTACTGTACTGCACGTTTGTTTTGGTCTCATGTCACAATAAGTGCCGGAGTGCCTTTAAAGTAAACAAGTGTGAACTGAATGCTGCCCTATGTATGTAAAGGCTCCAGAGAGGCAGCACAAAGTCAAATATGCACAGAGAGCGATAAAATGCACGCCTTGCTCCAAGTACTGTAATAAATTTGTCACTTGATTAGAACTGAAACAATTAGTCGATTTATTGATAAGTTGTTACACAATTAATTGATAAACAAAATCTTTGCCAAGTATTTGTCCGTCATTTTTTGAACAAAAGTGCCAAATGGTCCCTTGTTCCAGCGTCTCACTTGATTTGCCGCTTTTCTTTAGTGAACATTCAGACAATGTGACCTGGGGCCTTAAGAAATAGTGATGGGCATTTTTCGCTGATATTCAATAGACCAAAGAATGAACTAAGAAAATAATTGGCAAATTAATTGATAATGAAGGTAATTGTTAGTTGCAGCCCTAAACTTAATTATCATTTCTTGTGAAGAAAGAAAAAAAGACCATTAAAAACACTGAATGAGTTGAAGTTGTTGCACTATCCCTCCCTAAATTTTCAATAAATGCATGAATGAAGTTTTTCTAAATAACACTTCACAACCAAACAGGACTTCTGCTGTCCCATTGTGCAAAGGTGCCATTTCTCATTTTAACATTGTGGTTCCGTAATGGGCCGGTCATGTGTGAGTAAAGCCGTAGTGAACATTTCTGTACTGGAGACCTATTATGTTCGTATGCCAAAAAGAGATCACTGTAACAGATGCATGAAGTCAGCAATGTTACTGCTTATAGGCTATTCCAGTCTTAAAATGAGAATAGGGCTATAGACGTTGTCAAGCCTGTTCAGATTAAAGTTTGACAAGGGATCTTGAAGTAAAAAAATGTAACTTAACTAGCACTTTGTTTCACTCTACTACTACTACCTAGTGCTCACTGGAAAGCCACTGGCTGACTGTTGCCATCAGTTTGGATGCACACCTTGTGTCGCAGTGTATTCATATGAAACGTTTCGTGTGATATGTGACGAAAAGTTTTGCACCATTATTCATGCATAATCTTACGAATGTCCAGCAAACCGCAACAGCCGTACCGGACCTTCGTCGTCATGGTAACAATAAACACGTTGTTAAACGGTCGTAGATTAGTTAGGTTCAGGCACCAAAACTACTTGGTTAGGTTTAGGAAAAGATCAGTTACGGTTAAAATAATCAAGTTACGTTAGTAACTCACAGTAAGTCGTGAATTCCCTTACGTTGGTTGCATAACATACGTACAGAACTTATGTATGTAACTTAAAATAAGTCAACGTTGGTTTCACACAGGACAAAAACCCCCGGTCACTCGGGTGAAAGTCCTGTGTACTGTGATAGACTGCTGACCTGTCCAGGGTGTACTCCTGCCTCTTGTCCAATGCATGCTGAGAACAGCGATTTAGAAATGGATGGATCATTTTCCTCGAGGATTCTCTCTTTTCACGGTAAAGCCAAGTTATTGTTGGACCTTGTGAACATCATGAAGAAAACCCTGAGTTTCACCGCAATATATAAAAACCCTGCATCCCCCACAGCTGGCAGCCCCTGAGAATTCCCCTCCATCCCTCAGAAAATCTACCTTTCAGCAAGTCGCCGAGCTGTGTTTGCTGACAAAAAGAACAACGGAAAAGTACCGCTTCTTTGCACTGCTTCTGATGAAACATAAGTGGTGTTTCTTTCACTTCCCTGTGCAGAATGAGGAGTGGAATGGTGATGTGCCTTTAATTCCTCAACCTGACAGTTCCCCATTGATCATTTCTCAAGCTGGGCGCTTGGCAGAGCCATCGATTGAGCGGGGGGGGAAATAAAATACGACTTGTGGAAGTGAAGTACGCTCCTTAGTGAACATACAAGCAACACCACCTGATGAAATTTCACACTTTGCTCAGTGTTGTTGATGAAGAAGGCTGAGGGCTGAGTGTAAACGTACTGTATGTGGCAGAAGGGGATTGATTGGGTGTGTGTGTGTGTGTGAGCCTGTGAATTTGAGCACATGCCTGCATGTGTCATCATGTGTTCCTGTCTTCGTGCATGTGTGCCTTGTTTGATCGCACATGAGTAATTCTCAAACTCCAGCTGCCTCTTTTTCTGTGTTGCGGAAGGGGTTTTTGCCAGGTCTGCAGAGGAGCATGCAGTGATATTGTGCTAAGTTAAGTGGCCCAGAATCTAATCACTCTAAGGTCTGTTGCAGCCCTAAATCACTCTCACTGGCTGGAGTGCAACGCTTGGTTTGTCCTTCAAAAAGGGAAGCTTTTCATGACTCCTTCCATATTGTAATTATTTCAACTGGATATGAGCTACTGCACTTATTGGCTGGGGCAAGGCACCGGCTGCTTCCATTTTCATTGGCTGCCTGGACAACTCTGTGCCGCCTCCCATTGGCTGCCTAGAGGAGAGTGGGAGGAGAGCTCACCCCATCCTCCCCCTGTGGCAGAGCGTGTAAATGTAAAGACTCTTTCTCTGCCTATTATCTGAGTGACTCGGGGTTTTGGTGTCTGCCTCCGAGCGCGTGCGTGTGTGTATGTTGGAGGGAGAAAAGAGATAAAGAGAGAGAGAGGAAGGGAGGGAGAGGCAAGCAGCGTTTCTTCTCCCCCCTTTAGCCTCCCCGTCTCCCTGCTCCCTGTCACTCCATCCTTCCTCCCCTCTCCTGGACCACCCTCCAGCCCTGCTTCGAGCCAGACCGAGACCCCCTACCACCCAGACCACCCCGGGACCCTTTGACTCTCCTCACTTCTCCATCCCACCAACCATAAGCTCTGAGCAGGTAAGACTCTGCTTATTTCAGCCTGCTCTGAGGCTTTAAAAAGTACTTCCTGCCCTCTCCTCTCCTTCTGCTCTTGTTTTTTTTTCTTTACACTCAGTTGTCTCTGTTCTCTCTGGCATCTCCGTCTTTCCTGTATGCATATTTCAAGTTTTGCCTGCAGCACTTCTGTCCCTCTCACAAAAGTGACACAGTTGCAGGAGATGATATCAGTGAGGTCATGTATTTTTCTTCTGCCTCCGATATTCTGCCCTGATATCAACCCCCCCCCCCCTCCCTCACAATCTCTACATCTTCTCTCCTCATGTCTTTTGCAATCTCATACCCTCAGGCTTTCAGCGTGTGCAAATTCATTGGGAAAGTGAGTCAAGTCCTTTATTTTTAAGTCTGCCTGGAGCACATGTTGACAAGGACAACATGCTGTATTTTGGGTATGGAAAATGCATCTCTAATTGATTTTTGAAAAGTGTTTGTTAGTTGGTGATGGCTATTTTTAGCCGCTGACGTGCCAGGCACACGTGCTTTCGCTAGGCCACTTCCCTAATGCCGGGACAAAACACAGGGCTGTCCACTGGCTACAGAACGCATGACATTGCACAAAGTAGAATGACTTTACAAGGCAGTGACTTGCTTGATTGAATCAAGCAATCTTTCCAGCAGGAGAACTCCAATATTAACATGGCCCATAAAGCATTCCTGGCAACAGCAGGGGAGGGGGGAAAAAAAAAAACTGCTTAGTTCTCCATCCGCACATCCTGTACTTTACCAGGAAGGGGAAATGGAGTGTGTGTGTGCATGTGTGTATTTGTGAGGGAGAAAGAGATACCGCTAAAGTGCTTTAGACATCAATACTGCCAGCCCGGGGTTTTTAAAGCCACTCTATTATATCTGAAAATTGGACCTTACAGTAATGTCAACAATTGAAGAAATGCTTTTCCTGATGCGGTGTTTTGTTTCTTTGGAGGGTTTTTGTGAGGAGGTGGGTGTTTAAATATGACCGAGGAGCAAAGGTGGACAAGGAGGAGATTTTGAATCCTACCTTAATTTATCCCATTTGTTTGCATTTGTAAATAGTACCAAAACTCCAAATATCATCTGCAAAGCCATGAGAGTTTTATTCTTTCAAAGTCTTCAGATAATTCAATTTAAAAAAAACGTTACTTTATTACATCACAGGTCAGGAATCCTGCTTTATTTAAGGCATATTATTTGCATGTGTATACTATTTTCATTATGCAATCATATTAAGTTTGCCTGTGACTTTTTAACTGGCTTTCTCTATCAGACAGTTTGACCTTTCTTTCTGTGATAATCATTTTCTAATTTAGACAAAAAGAGCATCTGTGACCAAGTCTCTTGGGAATGAGAGTCTTCCCAATAGGGATGCCTCAAGGGAGAGCAGCTTTCACTGAAAGGCTTTTATTGTGATAGATTGTGAGGAAACTAGTGACTAAAAAAACTGAAGGCCTTGACACTTAAAATTTTATTCTGAATGTCACTTTGATTTTGCATATTTATGATGTTTTTGACTGTAAATGTGTCAATGAAGAGCATATTTTATGATGCATACACACTTTCATGCATTCAGGTGTTGGGTTGTTAGTTTATTAGGACGTGTAAATTTAATTCTTGAAGAAACTTGCAGGTAGGTGTGTGTCTGCCCTCAGCTGCTCAGCTGGCTCTAGGCCAAATGCTAAAGCAAAGTCACAACTGCTCATCCTCCCCATATTCATCCAGACTAATGTTCATGCATCATCACAAAAAGCATGTTGATAGGAGGCCTTTAAACCTTAATGGAGTCCAGGCTGGATGCAAAGTTAAATTGCTCATTGAACAAAAATACAAATGAAGGTGAAAAATGTAAGCGTCACCAAGCAAACCCGGCAGATTGCTTAAGTTTCTTAACTCAGCTGTATTTTGTCAATTACTTTGTATTTTCATGAATGAACAGATGACATACAGTTTGAAGGAAAATTTGTTTTTGACTGAGTTTCTTTCCCACTAACACTTTAAAACAAATCATTTCATTCAGGTTTGTGACAACTTAATGTCACAGAACTTAGCAACCATCTGAAATTGACTCATTTCTTTAAATCACCAGGGATTGTCAATATAGACAGAAAACTCACAGAGAACTAAAGAACTATGAAAGAAAATAAATTGGCCTTGCTTTCCAAACATAACATTCATAACGGTCATTTTCTTCCTCACCATATCAGCCCAGCAGCTCTTATGCAGCCATATTTAATACACTTACTGCACATCAACTCATTCAGTGTAAGCTCTTATAAGAATGCATATGTAAAATCCCTTGTAGAATGAGATATTAAGAACCTCGGGGCAGAGTTTGCACACTCCTGCTCGTGCACTTGCATGCCTTCATAAGCCACTGCTTTAATCTTAAATTGAGCTGCATGCAGTTAATGCAGACAATGACTGTGGCTCGCCATGTCAGACCAGTTTTACACTTTCGCATCACATAATGCCACAGATGTCAGTTTAGGGCACTAGGTGTTGTGAAGGTTTGGGAATTGATTTGAGCAAAACACATAAATGAAGTGTTGAAGTGGCAGCACATGAAATGTGAGGAGACAGGCTTTTGTTTTTCACGTCATTGGGAAAAGACAGATTTCAACTGCCATGCGACTCATGGGCTACTTGCTCATCATTATTGAATCCTGAGTAATTATATATTAACACATATATTCTCTATGAACTTCTTCCTCAAAATTCATTTTAAATGTGTTCCTGTTTCCACCACTAATTTTCCATTTGGAACAACCACACTATAAAAAGATGGATCGCATGTATCCAGTATATTCAGTAAGCCCTGCTTCCTTCTATGTAAAGCCAATGCTCAGCAAGCAGCTGGCCCTTTGTGCCTTGGCCCTGTCGAGCCGTTCCGGATCTCCCGCTGGCCTGGCTCAGGGCACAGAGTGTGCCGGGAGTTGCCTGTGTAGGGACTGGCTCGGTGTGAACAAGGACACTGACACTGACTGGCTGCCTTCTCAGTAGCTGTCACAGAATGATGGAGGGAAAATGGACACAGTAATTCCTCTACAGCCCCTTTGTCTGTGTTTGGTCTGATGGGCGCGGACTACCGCTAATATAATGGAAAACTAACTGTACACTGTTGTTGATTTTCCCCAATAGGAATTACATGGAATAATGTCTTAATGGGCTAAATGAAAGTTTCAGGTCATAAATAATCTTGAAATACTTGCAGACTAAAATGTTTTTAAATATGAACACAGTTCAGAAAATAACTATGTGATTTGTAAGTTACATCTTTGCGGAAAAGATGTCACCAAATCTGGAAGTGTGTCAGTTTTTTTATTTCGAATATTAGAACAAGATTTGAAAATTAGATTAAAAGAGTCAAATCAAAAATCCACTTCAACTTTTTAAGTACTTTAAGTGACTTTACGTTTGCCTTTCGAGTGAGTCACACAGCAATTTCTGCACACAAGAGCGACTGAATTATTCATAAATTTTATTAGATTTTCTTTATTATCAGGGGCTGGACTTTATTGGCTAATGTTTTTTCAGATTTCGTTCATTTTTCCCCCAGATAATCGTTAGAATTTTCAACGAGTAATTTCTCAAATATCTTCTGATGAATGTTGACACTGGGTTCTGTAGCTGCAGCTAGCTATTATATGCCACTCACACAAAGTCAATATTTATACTCTTTAGCTCCACCTGCTTAATGTTTTAGACAAATTGCTTAGCATGCTTAGCTTGATGCAGACATGGTATCCTCCTAGATCATTTGTCAGTCTGGTTTGTATACCATATTCTTTTGACATCTAAGAGATGTGATCACCTGATTTATTATACAGACCACCTGGCTCGAAGCACAGCACATGAGGGCGATTAATTAAAAAGGTCATGGCTGGGGTCAAAGACTCCCCCATCCCACCCACCCTTAAACAATAACACCATCGCCAGCACAGCAACTTTATTAGTACATGACTGTTCTAAAGGATTAAAGCAAATTATTTAATCTTAAAATCCATCCCACATTTTGTAACTAACTATACACCAATGCAAGACAGTAAATTACTCTAGTTCGTTATCTTTAGTTCTGGTCTTGGAAAACATTGAAATCCACCGTGTCCAGATTTGCCACTACCTCTATTCTTCTCGTCGACTTTACTGCGGCTTTCTATTGTAGCTCACGCCTTGCACTTGTTGAAACTGCCAGTGTTACGCCATCACCACGATCTCACTCCACTTCCTGTGCCCAAGATTACATGATATATTCACTAATTTGCCTTTTCTTTTTTTTTGTAGACCTGCTAGGTGAACACTTTCCACCTTCATTACAATGCTCTGCAATGCAGTTTCCTGTGTCCATTTCTTTGCTAGTTTGACAAGCTGTGGCGATACAAACTACTACACCAACAGCTATCTTTCCATCTTAACCTGAAAACATTGGGTGGTGGTTGTTTTTTAAAATAAATTCTATTTAACGTCAGACTGTTGACCGTTTTGACTTTCAGTTAATACAGTACAGTTATGCACAGAAATCCAACACAGGATCAACACACAGCTGATCAGACACAGATAGCAAAACTGTACAAACAATCCAATGGGCACTCCCCACGGGCACTGACCGATTTTTACCTCTCACTCCCTCCGTCACACTCACTTGATTGGTAAGCAGTTCTCTGTCAGTGAGCTGGGCTGTAAACTTAAGAAACAATCTATCCTGCGTCATAATTCATAACAGAATACGAAGGCTGGGGGTGTGATGCATTGCCAGAGGCTGAAATTGAACATGGCACCTTTTAAAAGTTGAATCTATTGGAGAGAATTACGATCTGTGAAACCCGAGGGCCTTTTTGTCTCCGTGCAAAGCCACTGGCCGATGTAATTTAAGCTAGGGAAGGGTTGTGAGATCAATCAGAGAGGAGGAAGACTTGGGAGGGGGAAAAGATGGAAGAGGCTGGGGGGAAAGAAGGGAAAGGTGGAGCAGGAACAGAGCTTTAGCCTTCCCTGCTGCTTTCCTAGCATCACTGTGGGTGGTGAAGTATGGTCACAAATAGGCAGCCCCCTCTGCCCCCTGTGTTAGGGCTATTTTTATACTCGCTAATACAGGGGCTTTGGAGAACCAGCTCAAGTGGTGAAGTGACAAGAAAATATTATTGTTGGCTCGGAGTTAAGAGAGCTGTAGTGATCAAAGAACTACGCAAATACCCATAGAGGAGTGTTGTGGCAGAATTAGCCTCGTGTTTTTGTATTAGATTAGAGCGCGAATATGCTCATTTATGACTCTGGCTGCGATCCAATCTGACATGTGTTGAAGCATTTGTATATTGGATTTCCAAATTGTGATAGTGTTTTGGTTTGAGATGTTACAGAGTTTAACTAGAGGTCAAAAGTTAAACTACAGGTCCACGTTGCTGCCTACGTTGTCTTTCCTATTGGAGAGGATAGTCAGCTTTGTGCAGAGTATTTTTGTCTTGGTTAAAACAACAGGAAAGGTGTGACAGTTCCCCTTTAATTGTGTGAAAACCGCATGATGTTTGAAATGTGTGCTCATTGAAACCAAGTGAAATTAATTGAGTTTTCTCAAAGGAGCAGGATTTAATGAAAGATGTGTCACAAGAATCAGGCAGTAGTTTGATATTTGATAAGTCCGACGGAAAGGAGGGCTGACGGTTCAGGCAGTGCTCGAGCAGATATGGCATATTAGCCTTGACCTCGGACAATATGAGTTACACTAAACCTTTTCATGCGACAAACTGGTGAAAATGGAATCCAGCTGATGCCGTTTAACTCTGATAGAGAAGCATCATGCCCACCTTAGTTGTGTCTGCAACATGTAATGTAATTCATTATTTAATGGTCTGCGTGGGACTGTTTTTTTTTAAATCCTGCCACTATTCCCGCCCATCCCTGCAGAGATTAAATCCTGTCTGCAACAATGTTTGGCAAACGTGAGACCACTACAGATTTCGGTAACACTATTTGAAGGTGGGTGCACAAGACTGACATGACACCGGCATAACCACGACACATGCCATGAACATGAAGGAGTCTTAATGACGGTTTATGACTGCTGTCATTACGTGTCATTCGGTCAATCATGTCACTTTTAATTCAAAGTTGACATTGTCATCATCATAAACATGCCATAGCAGCCCTAATTATCAAACTTAAAGAAACTACTTAACTTTATGTGTTACCTGACATTATCCTGTCATATGTGCTTGGTTTTGACGACGACTGTCTTGAGACCGTTATAATTGTGTCATGAATAATTTCCTTGACCTCAAGTAAAGTGGAACCATTTGGACTTGGAATAAAAGATGTTGGTAATGTTATCAGGCCAGTTTGAGTCCTGTACCAAGGTGGGTGAGATGTGTTTCCCCCCTTCACTGTGAAGCACTTTGGGTATCAAGATAAAATGCTTAGGTTATATAAATGTAATCCATTATCAATATTTATATAACCGCTGCTAATTGTAACTGTTAGCTAGTTAGCTTGGTAAGACCCGTGCAGCCAGCACATGCTAGTAACTGGCTGACTCTAGCCCTGGGATCCCTGGAGGCAAACCCAAAAAGAAAACCCCTTCAGAACTGTATTCCCTGTTAAACTAGCCACCGTCGGTTTCTGGGGTTGTGTTTGGTTTGGTCCGGTCCGGGGGGGGGGGGGGGGAGCAAAACTTGGATGTATAAAGAGAACGGCGCAAAACGGCTAGCAGAGTGCTATTTGATTTTGCATATTTACTGTAAAACAGGAAGCTAGGCAGGGACTTGTCATGGTTATTGATTGGTGTTTAGCCAATAGCGCTGAGCTTCAGCATCTAGCTTCCACTGAACCCAGACGGACCATCGAGACTAGTCTATGACAAAGACAATGCTAAGCAGGTATTCAGTAACGTTTACCACCTTCAGCATCTTAGTTTCGTGTGTTAGCATGCAAACATTTGCTAAATGTCAAGGAAGTGCATCCAGTAGTTGTGGAGACATTTACACTTAAACGTCAACCTCCTGGTGGTGCTACATGAAAAGTCAGGGGATCAACCAAAGTATGGGTTTCTCTGACAGTTTCCATCGCACATACAAACCAGAATTTTGCCCATCAGACGCATGTAAGTGCAGAGAATCAGCGGTTAAGAGAACTACATTTATAAGATAGCTTCTGATTAAGAGAGTCATTTTTTCAAACTGTACAACTGCACATGAATGCACCGTTTGGGGAGAATTTTCAAAAACCGCTTTTCAATAGCACTTTGAACCAGAGTTTTTAATGGAATAAATGATACTTTTGGCTTGGGCCTTCTGTAAACGGAGAAACAGCGTAGCCTTTATTTTCACCAAGCCAAGGCACAACATAAAAGCTAAGATCTATCAATGTTCATTGTCAGAAATCATTTCCAGTTCAGCAATGTTGGCAACTGCTGCAGACAGCAGGGTCTCACATATAGTGCAGTGGGTCATGACAACACGTTAAATGCACAGTTGGCTGGATTTTACCAAGACAACGTAGATCACACCTTCATTCACAGTGAATGTGGAATCTATTTGTAGAATGTGCAGAGAATCATACGTACTATGAGGCATTTACACTGAATATGATGATTCACATTAAATAAAAGGCGTGCAGAAAATTCACTGTGTCCTCTTTAAAGAATGAAGAAAAAAAAAAAAAGAAAATAGACGTGTCTGCAGCTTACAGTGAAAATGCACGTCTGGTGATGTCAGGAGAAAGTGTAACAGATATTCAAAAGCTCATCTCTTAGCCTGGGCTCTTGGCACTCGCCACTGCCTCTCAGCGTTTTTGCTTGATTAAAAAGCGCCCAGGAGTTTGTAAGCGCGTGGTAGGTGCGAGCGCACACTCTGACAGCTTAACATACTGATTATTCAAGCCTCTTAGGCTAAGCCACAGCACTCGAGTGATGAACGTCAAACCCCCCCCCCCCCCAAACAGTCTCAATTTCTCCCTCTCCACCTTTTATTCTTTATTTGAAAGAGTGGAAAGCCAGTGACAGCTTGCAGAAGGCAAACCTGTTGTCTGGGAAGCAGGGGGGATCAGTGACACAGTGATTCATACACTGCCGAGGCTTTATTTAGACATAATCCACCCAGCGTAGGGTCCTCGCTCGCAACGTTTTGTATGAAGCTGGCTACCTGTGTATTGTCCTACACTGGACCACAGGGAAAGTCCCTCCAGTGGGGTTTTATACATTTGTGGTTGCCTGATATACTTGGACCCCTCAAGACGGACATCAGATACACAATAGTGCTGTTCTGTCATCACAGTAAATTATACTATGTTTCTTGACATGGCTACTGGACGCTCAATGCCTGGGAGCTGTCATCAGCACCGATTCAGCATTATAGTTTCTGAATCACTGTCTGTGTTCATTTACTGTAATGCGAAAGATTACTCTGATTTCTTTCTATTCAGAGTCAAGTACTCTTGCGTTTCCATTTTTAATGTCATTCTAGATTTATAGAAACATTCAGTAATGGTAACAAAGTATTGCCACAAGGGTATTTTGCATCTTTTGTGTATTATGGGTTGCACTGCAGTGTAAGCTGCCCCTTTCTGTACGTGGGCTGTCTGCACTCGCAGCTTGCTGGCGTGGCCGTGGCTACTACCACTGAGCCACACCTGACCAACAGATTGGCCCCAGTTGGAGGCTGAGGCAGGAACAGACCCAGCGGATGCTTACCTAGTGATTCAGCTGATACTGTGGACATGTACAAAGGAAGAGTGCATAAAATGCCACTTCAACTGCCTTTCGTCGGTCTTGAGGAGACTCATTTGGAGGTTTGATTACAGACAAACCACTTTAAAAGGATAAAGCTTGTGATATTCTACGCATTCATCTCTCAATACTTCCCTACGGTCTGTGGCTCTCAGCCCCAAGCCCATTCCTTCCTACTGAAGATGTAGATCTACGGGTCAAAAATATGTATGCTAAACAAATTCCCTAAACAGCTAGGCAATGTTGTTTTACAAACAGGAGTAAATACGCTGTTTGTGCGGAAATATTTTCAGCCACGGAATTGGTGCGCTAGTACTAGCAGGACGCAGAGTGTGGAATTGGTTCAAAATAAACTATGGCACCCATGTTCCTTAAGGAACATGTCACCCACTGCAACGATGTGGCACACTGACGTATTTTCGACAGCAATGGAGCTCTATGGCGCAGAAGAATAGGCTAATCAGGCTTCAACTACACAGGCGTGTATTCAAATAAAAGAGTAATCTTTGTTTTTAATTTTATTTCATTCTGGACTCTTGCAAGGAACTGAAACATACCAAATTATATTGGCATGGCACTTCCAAAACTCTATTACAAAGTGCCTTACAGGAAATAAAACAATATCTAAGTTTCAATAAGATAAGACATAATGAAAATCTTCTATACAATCACATTTCAGAGGAGTATTACAAATAAAAGCTACATTTGGCAGAAAAAGCTATGGCAGTAATTCAGCAGATTACTAAATTAAGATATAGATTTCTGATTTCCTGTTAGTTTATTAGGCTGGGCATTCACTACATGGGCATCAAGTCTGTTAACCCTGCTGTGAACTTTACAATTCTCCATGTTCAGTCTCTCTCATCTGTCTTTTCTTTCTACTGGTATAGCTGTATTTTTTGTTTCCCTGACACACTTTTTCTGAACGGCAACTTTATTTTTACATTTTTTTTTTTGTGCAGCTCCCGAAGCATCCGCAGAAGAGGCTGCTAAGTCAGCGAGAACTCAGCAGAGTGTGCTTAAGCAGATGTAGAAGAGGAGGCGAGCACTTCAGGAGCTTGAGAAAACACTTCTCCGGGTTGCTGCCGCTGGCGTGTACTCAGCGTCTTAGGCAGTGGGTTTGATGGGGAGAGCAGCTATATTGAAATGAGGCAGGTCTGAAAAAGGAGAGCTTAAAATCCCATTAGCCTGTGCTGCGCTTTTCCACCTCCCCATATGTACAACCTAATTCATTAATCAGTTGAAATTTCAGAGCCAACCCCCCCCCCCAACAGGGGACACATTTAAGAATTCCATCATGTACTATTAGGAGTAACATTTGGATGAATGGATCCACCAAAATAATGCTTAATGTGTGCATTAACTTAAACTAATTGTCAATAGAATGTCACCTTATAGTTGAGCCTTGTTGTACGCTCCTTTAGCCCCGTCTTTCGTTTCGTTTTCCACATTAGGAAAGAGGAAATGCTCTTAACCCTCCCTTCTTCCTCTATTATTCATTTAATGGAAGACTGAAACTGTGTCAGTGCAACTACTCAGATATTGTACCAGAGCCGGTGTGCAACAGTGGCTTTCCCCCTCTCCTGCCTTGTAGTCTTTGCTCTCTTGTTTGCACGCCATTGCCGTGTCCTCTCAGTCATGTGTTGCCGCCTGATGACATTGGAGACATGACATTTTGCGGGCCTAATAGAGACCCACACCATCTGTCTCAGATCAGCAGTAAACAATGACAACAGTAATTGAGGCAGCTAAAAGCGAGCATCTTCCTCTTGCTGAAAGCTTGAATCAGGTGTAATTAGTAGTCACAAAACCTTCATCATAATGTACATTCTGCGACACGTATCCTCTGTGTATTGACACTGTGGCATCAACTGAAGCCCAGTAACTGCAAGAACATCCTCTTGATTTTTTGACACTTTAAAGAGCTCGTCGAGAGCTGAGCCACAATCTGTTTGCCTGCAGGCGAATCAAAAGTGGAAGCAGATTATTTAACCAGCATGGTGTGATCTCCACGCACCCAGATTTGATGGAACTTGATCCATCGGCTAATTCGCTTTTGTATGACATCATGATTACCCCCCACAATCACTTCACCACACATGAGCATATTGCAGTTGTCCCGTGCAAACCTTGTATCTCCAGTTGTTGGGGGAATTTCAGTGTATTTATTTGTTGGGTTAAAGTGATCTCTGCTGGTGGAGTAAATTCTTAGAGAACCCTTTGAAATATCTATGGGATAAATCACACATGCACGGATGCTAAGTATACACGGGTCTATATATGTCAGAAATATATGTATATTTGTGTGTGTGTGTGTGTGTGTGTGCGCGCACAACGTGTTGAGATTGGAAAACTACAAAAACAACATTCAAATGTAGGATGTTCTTAATTCCCCACTCTTTGGGATTAAGTGGTTAAAGACTCTGGAACATCAAAGAGTTTCAGTGTTGTCTATGTAAAGGAAAGGCTCTATTCTGAAGGTGTGAAGATGTCAAATGCTGCTTAACGATGCGGGATATTAGGCTTCCCCTGATACACACACACTAATATATATTATATATAAATATAAAAACACATTTTCTCCCACACATTAAGCCTACATATCACATACGATTGGCTCATTCAGCTAAGTGGTATACAATTGCTCCACGCATAGTTAAGTCTCCATACTGAAGTAAATACACAAGTATTTGTAAATCTGCACATTACCCTTCTAATATCGGTTCAGTGGTGCAACGAACAGCATGAAGGTTTTGGGGATTTGGACAAAATACCTTTGATGTGTTGCTTCATTCTTTGTCATATACATCAGAGCGCCAGTGCTGTCAGAAGGTCTTCTTAGCCACTGACCTCATTAATGTGGTTAGATGAAACGGTATTTTATCATATTCTATCTACCATTTAGCCATGGGGTTCTAAACTGCAAGGTCAGAACGCCACAGGGGGCAGCAAGACAATTTTGGGGGTTGTGCCTTTATTTCTGGGTGCATTGGTTGGGGCGAAAACATGAAAAGAAAATAAGATAATTCTTTGGCTAGTTACATTGCAACCATTAGCACTATGGAGCAGTGTTTTTACTAGTGGGTCCCTGTTTTGTTTATATTGTGCATGATGACGCAAATGCTTGCACACGAGCATGTGGCGCCGCGATTCCCATTCCTCTTGGTGGTTTTATGCTATTCTACTGTTGGCACCAGTAACACGGCAAGAAATGTAGCAATGCACCAGCAAAGGCATGCAGGAAGAAGACTGCAAGCTACCAAATATAGATGTTAACCATATCGGATTTGAAAGATTTAAAAAAGGGGTTTTACGGAGGAAGGAAATGCATTCAACATGTTTGTTAGACCTCTAGGCTATGCACAGTGCAGCTTTAAGTAACAAGCAAATGCTGCACAGACATGCCAAAGACATTTGAGGTCATGAGACTGTGTGCACCTGATGGGAAGACCGGGAGGCATTGGTTTTTTTTAAGTGATATGAAGCCATAGGAGGTAAACAACTTACTCTAGTAGCTATTCTCTAATTGGTAGTCAAGTGAGCATGTGAATCTGTAATCATGGCTATCAATGTAAGTATTCTGAAATAATGGCTCCTTTGTGTGCATCTTTTTACATGTGTGTGTACATAACAGAGAGGGGGGAAGAAACTGAACGGAGCAACCGGCTGTCTGCACATGAGCACTTTCACTTGAGAAAGAAGAAAGCTGAGTTCGTTAAACATTAAATCTGTAACTCACCACCTTGGGGAACAATCAAGCTCCATTTACAGTACGTCTTGACAAAAAGAAGAAAATCAGGTAATACACTGTCAGAAAAATTGACTGGTCAACAGTTTGAAACTGGTAATTTATCAGATTTATTAAAGCTGGCACTTTTCATCTGCAGAAAAATTGTACTAGTAAGGGGAAAATACAGCTGTGCAATTTCCACGCACATAAGGGGGCATGTCTCGTGATGCATGAAACTCATTTGGCTGACTGTGTATTTATATGGAATTGGTATTAATAAGGCACACAGGGTCCGAAATTCACACCCGCCAAGCACGGGTAAATCTCGGAAGGCTATCCGCCACACTGGCGGGTAAATGTGCTATGCTGCGGAGAGTCTCTACCGCGTTTTGGTGTCATTCCGGGCGCGCTGCTTCTGTCCTGTGCTGTCGGCGTCAGAGTGTGACACACACACACTACGATATGTGTTTTTACGTGCGTCTGGACAGTGTTGTGAAACTGACCGTCTCAAGCGCTCCTAGCTTCGCGGCACTGTTTAACGTACGGGACATCCGATACTCTGCTGAACTATCACTTGCCGCCGGCCTGCTGCTGCAACCCGGTATCACGCCAAAGCGTCTAATGCACATGCTTGTCCACCGCGGCAGTGTCACAGTCTCATTCCATGGTGCGGTTAGCAATAATAAATATGCAACGTTCGGCTATACATTTAAAATAAAGCTTGCTGTCAGGTGACAGTCACAGTTTGGTTAGGTTCAGGAAAATATCATGTTTGTGTTAAAATAACTACTTCTATAAAAAACAATCAATGTTGACTATTTGTTTCACACGGGAAATGAACCCCGGTCTCCTGTGTGAAACGCCTGTGTTTGACCCATAGCTCATGTTTGATCTTTAAGTAAATTTAATAGCAAATACTTAAGACTTCTGAAGTTGCATTCAGGCTTAAACTGATTAACCATTGATCAATATATTAAAATAATTTTGCTTCAAATTTGCTTCTTTAAGTTTGTTTTCAACGTAATACCTTATTATCTCAATTAAATCTACTGTCACATGTATACGTGACACAAAAAGGCAATGTATTATTTTGGCCAGTAAGAAATATGCTTGGCCGGTGGATTTTTAAATCTAGCAGTCCCCTTGGCCGGTGAGTCAAAAAGTTCATTTTGGACACTGGAGGCACATTATAGAACTCTACTTCTCTTTAATCAGAAATATACTTGGGCTATATTGGGAGAGCAATGAGGAAGTTTGCTTCTTTCCTGCTGCAGATGTATGCAGGATTGATGAGGCTCATATCCTCTACTGCAGGCATTACATTAATGTTACTCACTTGGCGTGAGGAACAAGATATTCTCAATGTTTATTTTTCCGATTATATCGCTGTAATTGTAGTTTCTTTTAACGATTCACATGCGTTTATGCCTTAATCTTCACTGAAGACAAGAAAACTATATTATATATATATATATATATATATATATATATATATATAGTCATTTATATATATTTATATATATATATATAGTCATTTTTTTCTACCGCTTGTTCCCGTTTTGGGGTCGCGGGTGACTGGAGCCTATCCCAGTAACTTCGGGCCTTAGGCGGGGTACACCCTGGACAGTGGCCAACTCGTCGCAGGGCTGACGCAGACAGGTCAATTTGGGGTCATCAATTAACCTACACATGCATGTCTTTGGACGGTGGGAGGAAGCCGGAGAAAACCCCCGGTAACACGGGGAGGACATGCAGACTCCACCCAGAGAGAGATTGTGTGATGTTGGTCTGGTCCGGGGTTCGAACCCACGATCTCCTTGAAGAGCAACATCAATTCTGTTCTTTGTATAAGATTTCAGAAACAGATGGTAGGTCGAATAAACACCACAAATGATAGAAACAGAACAAGTAAAAGTTTCAAATCAGAAATCTGTTCACAAACAGAGCATCATGCGTACAGGATACATGGCGTGCCTGTTAGAAACAGACTTGTGACTGCAAATCTAAGAAATGCTCATAAAACTGATTTAGCAGGCCATGATTGACTGCCCATCTTAGAATAAATTAGTGGTGAAACTTTATTAATTGAACGACATGGTTGTCACTGCTGAGAACACAAAATTCCTCTGTGCAGCTCACAAAAAAACAATAAGCTGTGTGTGACCCCCAACTGCTGGCAGGGGATACTGCAAGCACGTTTAAAAACAGCGTTTTAGCAGAAGTGTGAGCGACTCTGGCTCTTCAAGCAGTGTGATTGGAAATAGACTTCATTCAAATGAGTTCTACACCGTATTCTAGGGCCAAACAATCAGTCATTTTTTCACACAACACAGTATGTACGCACACTGAAAAACAAAAGCGTACTGCATAAACGTGGGTAACTGTCCTTGACCTGATTCGATTAAAGTGATTAGAGGCGTCAGTATGTCAGAAGAACACAAAAATAATATTCATCGTTTCTGAGAAATGTTTGATTTGTATTCAAAGCCCGTTCACACAGATGTCACAAAGGATGAACCGATCTGAATATCCAGTGTGAAATGTGATTTATCAGGCACAGCAACGTAACGGCCCATAAAATTATCCTGACAGGCCTCAGTTTGCTTATCTCTGAATTTGTCCTTTGCGTAGTTTGACTTGGACTTTATTCAGTGGACATTCAACTCACATATGGGTTAAGCATCCACAATGAATACATTACTATGGTAAAAATCATCACCTGGTAGTTTTTGGGATTCGGAAGAGATTTTTCACTGATTTTTGGAGTTTCAAGTGGACAGAATTACTGGATTTTCTTTCTCTGGAAAAAGGAAAAGAACTTGTGTTGCAATAAACCCTATAAAATGGGACCAGGATCAATAGATAGTGTAATAAAGTGACTCCCACTGGTCTACGCCTTGCTGTGTACGCATTCTCACAATCAGAAGTTCTTATGCCAGTAAATATTGTATTTTGTAAGAACGTGGTCTCTCTTTCTTTATACAGGACGCAGCAGTGTAGCAGGAAGTGTTGCTCTGTCTCCACCTCTTGCTTTTGGCAGAACCGACCGTCTGTTTTTCTGCATCCACCAGTCTCAATGGCCAGGTTGTGCTCACTCAGTCTGTGTGTTTTATTGTTTATTGGGATCCTCATTAGCAGTTGCCCTGGCAACAACTACTCTTCCTGGGGTCCACATGTTACAGTCTGTTCAGTGCTAAATGGCATTGAAATTTAACTTTGTTGATGATGTCCAGTGATTGATACTTTTATTTTTCTTCGTGCCTGTCTATAAAGGGGTTGGGGCAGATTGTGTGAGGGCAGTCCTGACTGTGTACTGTTAGAGGGGCTAAGGATCAGGATCAGCCGGCTAAGGGGACGCATGTTTGTGTTGCTAGGCAGGTCTGTAGATTTTATTTATCCAATAGAAAGTCCTCCTTCCCTACTGTATGCAGCATAGAGTATATCATACTGTGCAAATTATTGACCTCATTCACATCCTGCATTGGTATACTTAGATTGTAAATCTTCTAAAATATGCTTTGGCAATACTATACTACTATACTTATGACTATGCTAATAAAGCAAATTAGAATTTCGTATTAATGATACAATTGCCCTCTATCTCAGTGGCTTCTCTCCCAAACTGCACTGCACGTACAGGACACTGGTCAAAAGCACACACACACACGCGCATAACACAACATGCAAATAGGAAGGCGTACATTACATACAGTATGCACATGCATTAGGTCTCGTCTTATCAACACAAAAGCAACACGCATAGCACAAACAGACCCACAGTTCACCACACGACAGTAGCTGTGATGAGCAGGCAGAAAAGAGAGCCTCTCCGGGCATAAATATGTCCAGCGTCGAGATATACAACTGGCAATTCCATCTCCAGTTGAAGCCTCGCCGATTGATTTTTGCCCCTTCCCTGCAACTCATGCAGGCGTGCAATACACACAGACAAAAACATGGCCTTGCACACGTATGCACAGCACAGGCACATAATACACACACAACGAGGGGGTTTAAAGAAAGGATATCTAACAAAATGAAAATTATCTCAGTTTAATTGAGGATTATGCAAACACATCCATCTATCTTGCATTGATGCTTTGTGCAGGGGAGCAGAAACCTACACCCAAGGAACCAGTCTCTCTCCTCATAAACTAGCAATGTGTCTGGATTAGAACTCCAGAACCAATGTACTCCGATCATTTTGAACAGATATCCATTATAAAATGTTTCAATTAAATGCATTTTTGGGGGGGACAAAAAGTAACATTCATAAATTGGTCCTGTAAATCAAATCATACATACAATGCATTTAAATTGTGTGTAATATTTTTACAATTCAGATGATATTGAAACATCATGCACTACTACCACCAACAGGACACTCTTTCCCCATTTAACCTTTATGTAACCAAGTGGCCACTGAGAATCTAAATCATCTTTCCCGATATACGTCTTAAACAGAAGTAAAGTAATGGATAGCAGGGTGGCTGTATGTGATATTCGATTAAATAAAAAGGTCAGTTTCACTCTTTGTAATTCCCTGTATCTAGGTACTTTTACATTTAGTTCAATTTCAATGCCAAGTGTTATGATTCAATTACAAAACTTGAAGTTTGAAACACACAAGTATTGATGTTAATATCATGAAAAAAGTCAGATCACTTCACCTCCATTATCATTTATTAACTAGAGACTGCAGGTATAGTTGTTTACCTGCTAGCCCTAAGTGCCACCAAAACTTGCAACAGATGACTTTTGGGGGTGTTTTCCTCAACTTAGTAAACAGTCTAACCTTGTTGTCACGGTTTCATTTTCAATCCAGTGTGCTAGACAACATATCAGTGTCCTAATACTTTCTGACAGCGTAAAGGCCAAGTTTCACTCAATACAGTGTCAATACAGTATTTAGTACGAATTATAATCCCCAGGGGGACATGAAAACAGTCTTTGGACAGCTGTGAATTACTCATGTACATGTGTTTTCTTCTGAAAAATCAGAAACCGATTAATTTTACATATAGAACCATCAGTGTGTCTCCTCCCTCGCAGATTAATTACGAGTAACTGATTATGGTGCAGTAAGGGCAACTTGCACTGTTCCTTCATTGTGAAGGGAGTTGCCCAGCAGGAGAAAACCACTGTCTGTGCTGGAGGCGCTATTGAACTGGGCCTATTTCTTTGCTTGCAAATGGGTATTAGATAGTCCAAATGACCAAGCATTCCAATACACCTGATAGAGAAGCCCGGTGCGTAATCTAAAGAGAGCCTCCAGTACGTGCTTCTATATAACTGGATGCATATAATTATGCTCTCTGAACTGGAAAGGATGTTTCCCTGAACATTTTCCACCCATCACTTTTATGTTCATGCAGCCTACTGACCAACGAATGTTATAGTTCTCTGCAGTATTTTTCAGTTTTCACTTCTCCGCCTGCCATGTGTGAGTGGTGAGCCGGTCCCATTGAGTAAAGAACGTTTAATTCAACTTACCAGATTGTCCGACCTCCTCACTCACTTTCGCCCACAAGTTTCCAGTTTCTATAATGATACGACGAGGACGTATCGTACAGCTCCGGGAATCCACACACAGCCACAATTATTTTATCCTCTCTCTCTCTCTCTCTCACTGGTCTTTATGGCGGGTCGCAACCAACTTGTTCAGGTGCATGCCACCACCTACTGTACCGGGGTGTGCAACTATTATTTTATCCTCCATTGTTGTTGGGATTTCTGCCTCCGCTCCTAGTCACGTCACTACTCGAGCAAGCTCCCGATTGGTTAACGCGGCGCGAATATTCGCCAAAGTTCAGATTTTTCAATTCGCGTCCTGTGTGAACGCACCTTTAGAGGGTCGCTGGGGGCTGGCGCCGATTCCAGCTTACATGGGGCGAGAGGGAAACCTTGTCTCAGGTTGCTGGTCAATCACAGGGCTGACAAATAAAAACAGACAACCATTCAGGCTCAAAGTCCCATTTATAGGCAATTTAGGCCGCCAGTTAACCTAACCTGCACATCTTTGGATTGTGGGAGTAACCGAGACAACCAATGCAGGCACAGGCAGAACATGCAAACGCCACACAGAAGTGGAGTGTGCGCGCCATGTGTCCGCATCTCAGAATGGCAATCAGTGTGAAACCCACTTATTAGTTTGATCTAAAATAAACCCCCCAAAAAAAAAAAAAATAATTCTACAAAATGTACGCTATTTCCCTAACTTAATTTGCTCTGTTCATGCAACACTGGAGCTATTGACTACTGGCTACTCTGATTTTATATATCCCTATATCCATCTTGTAAAAAAAATGTAAAGTACTGCCAGGTCCCACATGATGTGGTTTTGTGGATACCGCATGCTGTAGACAAATGAGACTAAAAGCAAAGCATGCTGTTGGCTTTAATAAACCATGTACAGTTTGTACATTATTTTACAATAATTCATGTAATTGGGAAAGGAGATAAAATATGGATTCAAAACGGTTATGTAGAGCTGTAATGCAGGGATAGACTGAGACTAAAAAGGCAGAGTTGGACTGGCCCAACTCAGCTGGCAGGATTGTTGTGACTCTGCATTCACTACAACTTCGATTAAAAAAAAAAATAATAGCAGCATCACACCCACATGCACTTTGTGAAGCAGCAAGAAAACAATAACTAACTAGGTGTGTGACAGAGCAAGCCACATCAAAGTTATCCCTCTATGAAGGCATAATGCAACGTCACTAATTGTGTAATAGATGTAGCGTTTGCTTGATGCTGACGTTTTCATATGTTGTTCTCTTACAGTGTCAGTGTTCGGCAACTGACCAAAAAGACCTCTGAAGCAAAAATCCCTAAAATGCAGCAGTCAAGAAAGCTGATGCACCGTCTCCAATAAACATAGCATGACTAATCCCTCCTCACAAATGACAAGGCCTAGTCATCTTACACACAATGAATGGCCTTCCTCTAAATGACTTCAAAGCCCAGCATTTGCCACAACACAGACTTGAGTGATGAAACCACATTTCTGTCAGTGGCACACAGGGTTAACTAAACAAGCAATTTCAGCGTGGCAGCTAAAAAGCTTGATGGGGATAGCTAAGCTCCTGTGCTTGGCCTTTGTGCGTGAAAGTGACCCTCCTGAGCGTGTTTGTTGGCATAAGCATTTCCTCGGACTTTCTGCCTGCTCGCACTGTGGGTTTGCATGTGTGTCCCTGAGAATGTACTGGTGTGTGCGTACATGCTCGCTGGTGCATTTGTGGTTGTTTTGCTGTGTGTGTGTGTGAGACAGTACATCTGTGTTTTTAAGTGTGCTGCTTCATTGTGGTACGGTATCGTTCTCAACCAGACTTGAATGACCCATGTAAAAAAAAAAAATAATAATAATTTAAAGGAAAACTTAATTAGCAGCGTCCTAGAAAACGTGCTGATCCCAATAGTGTCCACAAACAAAATATCATCATCTCAAAGTAATGGGATATTATTTCATATATAATGTCCCCAACATTATATATTTACAACACAGTCAAGTAAAAGTGACATCAATCTATTTTTTACCGTTTCATCTCCACTCCAGCACATTTAATTTGATGTGACACAGTGACTATGAAGGTTTAAGTGCTGACTTTCAGCTTCAAGGCTGTTTTAGGGCTTTCACATCCATGTTGGATGAACAGTGACGGGTTGGAGGCACTTTTAATACTTAGCATATGCATCAGGACAATGATCGTAAATATGCAGACAAGGCAACTGAGGAGTTGTTAAGTTGAGGAGTGGTTGTCTCAGTCAAACTGGTTTTGTGTTTCACTTTGTGAAAACCAGACTCCAGGCCCAAAGCCCCTGAAGGATTTTCACAAGACGTAGTAAAGATCGCTGCAGTAGAGGCCTGGCAGAGCATTACCTGAGGAGATTATAAGTGTTTATATCTTTGGGTCAGAGTCCTCAATCAGTCAGTCAGCGACAGCGAAGGGTGATGCCACCGAAAATGTAACGTAATAACTATGTATAGAAAGGGCTACAATCATGCACTGGTTCACCGTTTCATTTCAAATGTACTGTGCTGGAGTACAGAGCCAACACGACAAAACAAAGGGTCACTGTCCTAAAAGTTTGACTTAACGCTTAAGTTCTCTGGACAAGCTCACACACAGCACACTATTCAAAGCAGTCGGGGTACATGATGTGATAATAGGATTTATAAGCCATGCTAGCTGCATTGCTCAGTCCAGAGCTGCACTGTTCACTGATTGCACAATCCTTCCTGTGTTGTCAACGTATCATATTTTGCATAGCAATACTGATTTTTATTCATTTTTTTCCTGATCTACTGCCCTTTAGCGTTTTGTGAGATATAATGAAATCTATTTTTTCCTTGCATTTGTTCAAACTGACTTTCCAACAAAAAGTTTTAAGAAAGTCTAAATCTGCTTTTGAATCAACCTTGTCAAGTTAATGTTTGTATCGTCATGGTTTGAGAGGTCATGTGGGCTCGCAATTTAAAAACACCATTTAAGTGACAGACTGTCTGCTGGCAAATAGTGATACATGAGGTGATGTTATGCACAGGGGATTGATATGATGCCTTCCAGTGAAAGCTGCTCAGCCAGCCTGTAAGCCTAATAAGCTTCACTTGCTTTCCTCCCATAACTCATCCACATTAGTGTCTTTGTCTGGATGAGTCTTCATACACATGAATGGCACCAAATTAAATACTTGATGCTGATCTTGGTGGCTTTCAAATAAATATTGGACTTAATGTTCAAATTGTGGTAATTCATAGTCTTTGCTGAATGTGTATGATGTTCAGTGTTCCTAGTTTTACTTTTCTCTGTTTTTGTAATCAATGCATATGGCTAAAAACCTGCCTGGTACCATGAGCTGTAGTTACAATTGATCAGGCCTCAGTGAGATCCTAGATGGTGTACAATTTCCTCCTCAAGCACAGATTTGAATGCAGAAACCTCACAGATATAACAATGCATGTGTGCATACCCAGAGTTATGCATTTGTATACACCTGGTATAAACCTTAAATATAATTTTCTGTGTGTATTTTGCATATCTACATTCCAATATACGGTCCACTGCTGCCTCCCCTCGAACACGTCTTAAATGCTACGTTAATCTTGTGTGTGTGTGTGTGTGTGTACATGCAAGCAAATGCAAGAGTGAGCGAGAGAGAGATGCGTTCACAATAAGTGAAGGGCGAGTCCTTCAGTAGACGGGGTCAGTGCTCTAATCTGAGGAGGTGATGATATTGTGAGGACATTTAATGCAAGGATAAAAGCGAAAGGAGGGGATGAGTATTAGCCTTTTTAGATATCATTAAACATTAATACTGTCAGGGGACTGGAGCACACTGGGGTCCTTTTCATTGACTTTCATGCTGCGTGCTAATAGAGTTTCACCTCTGGGGACCTCCATATCCCCATCCAGCCCTCGGTGCAGCGCGAAAGCTAAGGGAAGATCAGATTGCCACCCCGCTTCTGAGGATAAGATTAGTGGGTCTATATGTGTGTGCGTGTGCGTAATTGCATATTATGTGAGGTTATGCACTCTCTCTTGCTCCCTTTCTGTCTTTTGCTCATGATATTGATATATGCATATTACAGCTATTCTAAAACTATTAAAAGGTCCTGAAGAGACTTGCATATATTAACCCAATACTTAATCCCGACAAGCACTTCAAAACTTTTCTTCATGTTATTTGTGAGTGATTTTCCAGTGTAATACTTCAAGTATTGCGCGAATAACTTTTGCTCTTATTTCAAGTTTTAAAAATGGTGTAGGCTTCAGACATGTACCTGTCTCAGTGTCTTTCTCATACTATTCTATATCCGTACATGATTTGTATAAAACACACTTAGTCGTTATTTAGAAGCCTGTCCATGTTGCCTGAACAATGCACTTCAGTAGGGCTACAAAGATTATTTTTATGATCCATTCATCTGCTGATTTTTTTCCTCAATTAATCGTTTCGACTTTAAAATGTCAGAAAATAGTAGAAATGCTTATCAGTGTTTCCTAAAGCTGGAGGACATGACATTAATATTCAGTTTCCGAATGAATAAGACATACAAATGCAGCACATCTCCACATTTAAGAAGCTGGAACTAGAGGATTTGTTGGCATTTTTGCTAGAAAAATTACTGCATCAATTATCAAAAGGAGTAATCTACACAGGTTGTAAATGTGCATCATATCACCAATGACAACTATAACAGTAATAAGCATTTATCCTCTTACTATTCTTATATCAGCTTTCGTGACGTTAACTTGTGTTCAGAAAAAACACCAGTAATCATTTAATCCAAGGTCTTTCTAACTGAATGGTGTTTGTCATGTGAAGCGCCAACAGAGGGCAGTGATCCCCTTATAAAGAAAAGAGGCTTGGCAGCATGCAGGAACTCAAACCCTGTGTGTGTGTGTGTGTGTGTGTGTGTGTGTCTTGAACAGCTGGGTGTGGCTGGGAAAGATTGAGCCCCTGTGCTCCCACTTATCAGTGGAGTACGGGCAAATGGCAATGGAGGGAGCTGTTACTGTACAAACCTGAAGTCACACTAAAACCAAAATTAATAAAATCAATCTCATTCACAGGAATTCCTGTCCTCTCCGCCCTTGGAGTGCTGTCTGTCAACAACTCAACTGCACAATGTAAGAAACTTTAGCACGGCTTGCACTGATGAACCATTCAGTAATTTTGGATTCATATAAAATTGAACCCTTCATGCCTTCACGTCACGCAGTATCATAATGTAATAATTCATTTGAACAGCGGAGGAATGCATGGTGTGCTTTCACATATTCAGTATTGCCTTGAAAGCAGTGTTTTCCTTTCTCTAAACAGATCAGCTGAAACCACTTCCACAAAATTCATTTGATCTTAACGGGCCTCTGCTGGCCAGGCGCAGCCAAGTAAGTAGCCACTGGTGGAACAGAGTTCTCAAATCCTTCACGTTAAGTTAAACACAAACACCACCACAATGGAAAAATTACTCATGGAAAATGAAATTTGTTGTAATTATTGGCAAGAAGAGAAGAGTTTAGTTTGGCTTGTTTTTCCAGTTTGGAAAACGTCTATCCACAGTCTCTAAAATGTGTGCCTAATATTAGTCTGAAAAGTGTTGAGCACACATGTTGCTCTTCGCAGTTGTAAAGTTCCAGTCAGTAGCCATAATGTCCATACATTAGTAGCCACTATATCATTATCACCAACAGTTGGCAACGGCAACAGTATCAGTCAAATTGTAGTACTGTTGCAGTAAAAACATGGACAGTGCAGTCCAGTACATCTATCCAAAACAAATGTAGCACTTCATTCAATCAAAATAAAACGTTGAACATAATCCAGGTAAGCATACGTAATTGGGAAAACGATTTAGTAATTAAAAAATTATATATAAATATAAAGTAATTTCTAGGAGACAGGGTTGCATAAACCCACTTCCTGCCCAGCACCAAACAGCAGACAAACTGACTAGTGAATCAAGTGGGGAATCTTGCAAAATAAACATCAAGATATTTTTCCTCAGGAGTTGGTGGGGGACCAAAATGAGAAATAAAACAATTGTTAGATGTGGCAGGTGGCTAGAAACACAACTCCAAATGAAAGCTAATGTAGCACTGCGGGTGTGTGTCTAAATAGGTAATTGTTTGGTGACACAATCATAACTTGTAAGCCAGGGATATGTGGTGGCTGTGTATCTGAAATATAGTGGCCAAAATTCAATTGATGCAACTTTGAGAAAACAATCAGGATAGCTCTTACACCACTGCATAAGACCCTATCATTTTACCACCATTTACCATGTTTTCATGTCTTAACCCTGTGATCTGTTTAGGTGTTATCGGCCACACATCCAGTCTACCCATTCTGCTGGAAGGCTGCCAGCCACAGGTCACATGACCTGGAAGAAAAAACCTAGGAGACTTTTGGGATCCCTCTTTGGTCAGACACACCTTATCGTTATTGCTTGCACACACTACGACAACACGATTGATTTGTTGCTCTATTCTGATTGAAAGCTGGTGGTTGCTTCAAAATGTACTGATCCTGTGCAGAAAAATCAGGCTTTACCAAGAAAAACAACCCATCATTTTGAAGAGTCAACATTCAAAAGAGCAAATTTTGTGCAAATTAACTGGATGCACACAAACATGATAAAGAGGTTTCTTACCCGCTGTTGCAACCTCTCTTTTCACGTCTATCATTTTTCATTGGGCTTTAGCATGGACTGCATATCAACCTGAAGGGAAGTCCAAAGGCTGATGAACTGCTCTGTGTCTGTGTGAGACCACATTGCACTGGTGTCCTATATGCCCTGGGAACACAACACCCAGCGCAAATCTGGTGAGTACCAACAGTTATTTGATCAGTCAGTGGTAAATTGATGGAATTCTCCCCCTTCCATTACAGATACATTTTAAACAAATAGGTGTCTTTGCTTTGAAGTTTTAGACCGGCTGATGAGGGCTGTGCCGCTGACATGCATCAGATGATTTTGAATCAGCCTTGCCTTCCAATCATCATTTTGTTTGATTGGTCGGCAATGCTAACTGATACAATGTGGAAAATATGTGTAGTAGCGCATAAACAGAAGAGATGTTTAACATGTATGAATACACATCAAATAATGCTCACCACTTTTTCATATTCTCCCACCTCTTCTTTATCTTCCTATTTTTTTTGCCTGTCTCAGTCTGTCTAAATACCCGTCTCAATTTTCTGTACTGTTGGATAAAGCAACAAGGTATATACTCCTCTGTCACTCACTTTATCTATTTTCTGTTCCACCAGCCTCTGTAACATAGTTTCATTTTACACAGTGTTTAATCTAAAGCTCCCAGAAGCTTTAGGGTTTTAGTGTTCTTTCACATACCCCTCTTCCACCAGAATGAACCGGGTGCTAGTTCAGAGCCAGTGCGGAGTTGGTTCGACTGACGAGGCTTTTAAGAACCGATTTGTCTTTCCATTGGTGACAGAGCCAGCACAGAGCCAGCACAGAGCCAGCACAGAGCCAGGTCACCGCCAAACACAAAACACCATCAACAATCACGGAGGTTGCGTTGCTATTGACGTTCGCCCTAGTTTGTACAGATGGAGATTACAAGCGAGAGTAACGGTATGTACATAATATTTCAACTCAAGCCTCAGCATGTTGCTACCCTCCTAGCATCAATTTTGCCGATAAACGATCACATTGCAGTTAAATATAAATACATTAAGCGTTGGTGTAAGAAGCATAAATGAAAACTGTTCATCTTGTTGGTCACGGTAACCCCGCCCCCAGCCCCTGACATGGGCGGTTTGTACTTCTTGACCAGCAACAATTTGGTGCTACATAAGAACCACTTTTCCTGGTGCTTTGGGTGGGGAAAGACAAAGAACCAATTTGAAACTAGGCTCTGGCTCTGAACCAGCACCAGCTCTGCCTTGGTGGAAAAGGGGTAACACTGGTAGTTTGGACGTAAACCAGTAGTAGTTCGCCTAAACATTTGGTAATGTGAACGCTTTTTGCAAACTTTGGGTGCAGACCAAGAAAACATAAGCCAATCAACCTGACACAGTAGACTTTGTTGTGTGGATGCCTACAGCCTATAGCTTATTGGCTGTAGTTAAAGGGCCCCTGTGGAGATTTTGACTGCTAGTAGGTATTGTGATACACATTCATGTTAATGGTTTCACACTCCTCCACTGATTGATGTAGTAATGTGGCAGAAAAACAGAGGAAGAAGAAGACTACTAACCATAAACAACGCAGGTTTCAAAAGCTTGGCATAACATGTTTGTTAAGGACACATACAATGCATTTTGGTGAGAAACGAAACGTAAGCATAACTCCATGGGGCAATTTTAAGCTTCTCCACCACAAACAATGATTACATATCATACTTTTAGCTCTATGTAGAGTTTGGCTTCACCACATGTATATGACCGGTTGGCTGACTAGGGTGCTCTTCAAGGTGGCTTACGGTCAACTGCATTGTGGGGGCAATGGCTAACTACATGGACTGGGCAATGGGGATGAGGTTATCAAGACAGAAGAACAGTGTCCATACACTTTGAAAAAGCAAAAAGCTAGCAGGGAAAAGATGAACGCTTGCCAGTTGTATTTGTAGGCTAAACTTTGGAAGGCAAAACAGAACATTTCCTGTGTGTGGGTACTAGCAACTTGTCTTTTAATTCTAAAGCCCTCCACAGGCTGCCTGGCTGAACCAGTTCCAGCAGCCTCTTGTGGCGAGTGTGCTATGCAGACATTCAGCAGGCAAAGTTTCAGGATGTGTCTCCAGTCCTCTTAAAGAGCAGGAAACATTAAAAGAACTTTCTCCCAGTCTTCTGCCTCGACCACAGGGACATAATCACTCCCTCTTGGGAGGGCACGTGTGCCTGCTGCACCAAAGTGAATGAAGGTGCATGAAACTTCCATTCAGTTAAGATTGCAAGCCGACAGCTCTCCTGCAGCTAACTGTGGTTTAAACATCAAAAATCTTTTCAGCCCACTCCTCCATTAAAATATCCCATTCTTAGAAGCTTCGATTGAAAATTGTATGCTGAACCGCCCTGCCAGCAGTGTGATTAGTCACATGCATGACCCTCCAATTCATTACTTAAAATAATTTTAGGACGCCATTGTGACATCTATCAACTGATTGGGCTGCCCTTTTTGTTAGGTAAAAGTCCACTTTACCACTGTAGTGTTGAGTGTGAGGAAGGCAGAAGGCTCCTTAAGGCAGACTTTGCCCTTTGTCAATGTAACAGCTGCTGTGATATTACCAGGGGTCAGGGGATACCAAGGAAAGGCACTACTGACAGGTTTGAATATAGCACATCAACAAGTTCTAACAAATACACACAAAGCCGTGAGGTAAAACAAAACAAAAAAACCTGGACATTTAAGTTTTTAGAGAAACGTATTTCAACACCTATTCTGTACAATTGTTAAGACCGTTTAGTCGTACGAATGGGTTTACCTTGAATCCACGTTTGTGATGCTATCAGGTTACAAACACAGATAAGTGGGCCGAGACAGTCTAGCCTCACAGAGACTAAACAAAACTAAAAGTGCATTTGTGCGGTTTCTTTCACTCAAACATCTGACAAAATATGAAAAACTAGTGGTAAACTCCAGCAAGCTCAATGCTGACTTAGTGTGCAGTATGCATTGTGGTGTTTCACTTCGACACATGATGGACAAATAGTGCACCAATGTTAAAGTGGAACATAGAGTGGAACTTGTGTTTACGGTCCTCTCCTTAACCCTGGAAGGTCCAGTTTCTCATGTTTTTACCAGCGACTGATGACAAAGACCTGTTTGATGTGACATGTTCACGTGATGTTTCCCAACTTTCAGAGTTGACGAGAAAGCCTCAATGCCCCATTACACAAACAACCAATCCACTACGGACTGAGGGATGGCACGAGCTGTCAAGGATACACCTGCGGTGTCATTCATAATTGGGCAAAACAAGTCAGTATTTTTTGTAAAGGCATATTCAGCCTTGATATGCGGACTTCCAAAGAGGCAGCTCCTTTGACTTAACTCAAATGGAAGTGAATTGACTCTGCAGGGATCAAAGGCCCATAAACAACAACAGAGACCTGCTCAGTTACTCGTACAAAGCTGAACTCCCATTGTTCTCGAGTCTTGCAGTGTTGTTCACTGAGTACTACACCCAGTAGGACAATCTGAGAAATCAGTGTCTCACCCACGAGCAATTCAGTGTTTGAGTTGCTGTGACTAATATTGCCTAGCTCTGTCTAAGGCTTTGGTCGTAGGCTTTCACCATCCACCGTCATTGCTTCATATGAGAGCAAAAACCATCAAGACAGTAAGGGGAAAGAAAAGAAATAAAAAGTGCACAGCTTTCCTTTCAGGTTTTTCTGCATTAATGTGTTGGTCTGTCCGTCTGCATTTTTGAAATTGACATCCTTTGAGTATGTTTGTATGTGCCTTAGCAAACAAATGTATGTGTGTTTGGACTATTAAATACTTGCAGCAAAGCTTTATAGATTGATCCTGAGAAAAATATATCTAAGCTGGCTCTCTCTACAGAGTACTGCTTTGGACCGACAGAGCTTAGGCCCCGATCAGACAGAGGCTCACCGCACTGCCTTTTTTGTTGAAGCCTATATTCTAAACAAGTGCAGCTTGCTGCATTTTTTGTGTTGTTGTTGGCCGACCACCAAATCTCCTGTCCTTAGCCTAACCGTGATTTTGCTGTGTAGTAAACTCACAAATCTGAGCCGATTGGACAATAGGAAAAAACTAGTGCAAATGACGTTGGGCGCTTTTCTGCTCTGCGTTCAGAGTTGCCCCTAGAAAAAAATGCAAGGCGCTCCGAGCATCTAAAGTGCGGGGCACCCAGGGCGCATTGGCAGCAAGCAAAACGTTTACTGCCTACAGAAAACAATGAGGGAAAAGACGCCTCTCACTGCAAAAACTGCGCTCTGTCTGATCAGGGCCTCAGTCAGCAGATACTGGCTTCCTTTCACAACCCTATAGCGGCAGAACACGGTGGCTCTGCTACCTCTGGCCATAATATGGAGTCTGTAGCATATGCTGTACAGACAGATTAACTAGACGCACACACACTGGAGATTTAATACCACATACGGTTCAGACAACTTTCCATTGAAAGCCTCCATCATGTAAATCCAAATTAATCCGATTACATCATAACACATCACAACAAGTGTTTTTTTATTAGGTTGAATTACTACGTTAATCAATGTAAACATACATCACATAATCTGACGCGAGTGGGTTATATCTCACACCCCATACCGTACATTACACCTTGACTTCTTTTGATTGAAATAAGTTATTTTGCAGATTCAAGCCAGGTCAGCTGATACAGAGAGTAGATTGTATTTATGGTTCCAAGTAAAATAGAACCATAAAATACTGTTTGACTCTAAATGCTCAGGCAAAACCAAAGATTTACATTTAGTCATTTAGCAGACGCTATTATCCAAAGTGACTCACATATGAGGAAGACAATGGAAGCAATTATAACAACACAAGGTAACAAAATGCATAAGTGCACAAAAAACTAGCTGTTAAAGCCCAGCACAGTATACAAAAAGATAAGGATAGGAAGGTTTTTTGATGCTTTTTGTTATTTCTACATTCAGACAGATGACGATAATAGAGGCTTGTCTCAGAAAACATTACTATACTGAGCACAGTATGATCTATGTTGTGATTGAGGGCTTGTTGACTTAATTCTGAACAAGATTCTAAAATAAACAATAGGATTAGCATGAACCTATGCCAATAAGTGCAGCACATGAAACTAAAACATGGAGGCTTGTGGTGAGTTGTACTTAAAGACGAAAGCACCTACTGGGCATCCATACACTCTCTCAGAAATGTCATGCTTCACTTTGATACAGTTGTTAACTCTGTAACCTTAAGTGCCTGGTGGTCTACTAAAAGCCCCTGGGGAATAAATGGCATAGACTAAGGCACAGAGAAAGTTGTTGAGGGTCTTGTTGATGGAGGTGAGAGTTATGCATTCACGGTCTTTTCCCAGACGTCTCCTTGCATAGGTTCATCAAAATTTCAATCCCATACAGATTTTCATTATAAAAATCAGGCAAGTACATCCATAGAGCATGTGAAAAAGGACGAATAATCTAGTAATCAACGGGAGCCATTATGAAGTGTGTAACACGCACAGCCCACTGAGAACTGATGAAATCTACATTCAACAGTAGCAGATAAAGGTCTTAAACAACTTTTTATTGACTACCATTTCATACTGCAGCTCTGCCCTCATTATTTTGCAATTAGTGCATCCCTCCCCAGCACTATCCCTAAACTGGCCAAGGTGGAGCACTAAAGCCAACTCTGTAGAGATGCAATGAAGTCAAATATTAATGAGCTGGTTGACATTAGCTTTCATAACATGATCCTGGAGACTCATTATTTAACGCTCAAATCTTGCAGGGGGTTTCCAAAGCGCCAAATGCAAGCTAAACAGCCGCCTACTCGCATCTCCCCGAATGGCTACTTCTACAACTGAATGTCTTTAAGACTTGGGACCTTTTCATAAGATCAGTTTCCTTAACTTGTGTATTAACTTTTATGATGTTCAAAGTGTCAACTCTAGGGTCAGTCCTCCGTTTCAATGCTTAGAGCGAAAGAGTCCTACTGAAGTGGTAAAGTAAAGGGAGAAGGAATCACTGGATCGCTCCAGTACTGATGAAAACAAAAAAAAAACTTTAGTTTAAATAAGTGAGAGAAAGCTGCCTACTACACATGGCCACACTAAAGCTTTGTGATTCCTTCTCCCTTTACTTTACCACTTCAGTAGGACTCTTTTGTCCTGGCAAATTATATATTCAGTCTTGACTAATTAAAGTACTACTGAGGTCATTTTGAGCAGAATAAACTTCTCTTATTTGTCGACAAGATGTTCCGTCATCATCAGCTGCTGCTTTTTTGTTTGGTCGGGGGTTTTTTTGTGGTCTTAAAACGATGACTTTCAGAGCTCAGCTGTCACACAGAATTAAATTCTGACAATGAGATATGTACACTTCACCAAAGTGATGAACTAAATTGAATATTAAATTAGAAAGTGTCTTCTTATCAGTCGCCAGGAAATACTGCCGTCAGAGGAAGCTACACTTTTTTTGCTTTCTTCTTTCCTTTAGTTTCCTTTCATATAAAGCATCACAGACCAGTCGCATAGGCAAACATGACGTGTCACGTGTCTGGATTTTGAAGTTAAAACATTTTCAAACGTGTACGTACTGCTGCCATTTGGAGCTGCCAACATAGCTTTAAAATGGATATTGAAAAGGGCAGAGGCTGTCACTTACTTGGTTATTTCAGTACTCGATTGCCAAAAGCAGCATTTTTCCCCAATGCATCATTAGAAAGAAAAACATTTTTTTAAAATGATAGCCACCTCAGCCTGCTAGTGCTGCAGCGCAATCTCCTTTACCTCAACCAGGCTCTACACTGCAAGCACTTTGCACCATATACAAGGGAAAATTTGATTGTGTGAATGTAAAAAAGTATTTGGTTGCACCAGTGGCTGAATCTATATTGAAACCCAGGTCGGCAAAATCCACAGTTACTGCATTCCGGCAGTAACAATTTTGTTACCTCTCCCCTCTCTCTCATTAGCAAAGAGCCGTGTACAAAACATTCAGGTAGCCGGTACTGACCGTCAATTTCACCAGTTAAACGTCACTAATAACATCAACGATGCCTCTGTAATATTCAAGTGTCCCAGTAAGCCATGACAGTGTGGCAGTGGCCCAGCATGCACAATACCCATACCAGGAATTCATCATTCACAATTGTATTATTTACACCTGTGCTTTTCCTACTAAGGCATGTCAAAAAACCAAAAAGCAATGATATGTTATTGCTCTTTAATAATGTTTAAGCAAGGTAAAAACCGTTTTCTACCAATCGGGAGGCAATATTATTGACTATCTTTTTCTATGTGAGGAGACTTTAATTGCTTTTAGATGCAAACAAGACAAGACAACAATTTAAGCCCTCAATTTAAAGCCTTAAAAACTTTTTCATTAAAGAAATCAAGAATGTACAGTAGGCCCAAAGTACACAAGAGGCATGGTCACAGAAAACACCTGCTGAAGAGCTCTGGCTGCCAGCCTACAGGTATATGGCTTGTGGAGGTGGGATGTGATTAGAGAGTTCAGACAGTGCTGTGGGCACTTGAGCTAAGAAGGATGGTGCTCTTGGGAGGTGGGGGGGGGATTTTATTTTGGGTTCAACACTTGCGCAATGGGTTTCATTTTTCTCCCTGCTGCTACGGTGTTATTTGTAAACTCACCATGTGATTTCCGAGATTCATTTTTGAAAATGCAGTCTTCTTTTCCTTTCGGCTGCTCCCTTTCAGGGGTCGCCACAGCGAATCATGCGCCTCCATCTAACCCTGTCCTCTGCATCCTCTTCACTCACACCAATTAACTTCATGTCCTCTCACTACATCCATAAATCTCCTCTTTGGTCTTCCTCTAGACCTCCTGCCTGGCAGCTCCAACCTCAGCATCCTTCTACCAATATATTCACAGTCTCTCCTCTGAACGTGTCCAAACCACCTCAATCCGGCCTCTCTGGCTTTATCTCCGAAACATCTAACATGAGCTGTCCCTCTGATGGACTCGTTCCTGATCCTGTCCGTCCTCGTCACTCCCAAAGAGAACCTCAACATCTTAAGCTCTGCCGCCTCCAGCTCTGCCTCTTGTCTTTTCTTCAGTGCCACTGTCTCTAAGCTGTACAACATCGCTGGTCTCACCACCGTCTTGAACACCTTTCCTTTCATTCTTGCTGATACTCTTTTATCACACAACACACCTGACACTTTTCTCCACCCGTTCCAACCTGCTTGCACTCGCCTCTTCACCTCTTTTCCACAGTCTCCATCGCTCTGGACCGTTGACCCTAAGTACTTAAAGTCCTGCACCTTCTTCACCTCTGCTCCCTGTAACCTCACCGTTCCACCTGGGTCCCTCTCATTGACACACATGTATTCTGTCTTACTGCGGCTAAGCTTCATTCCTCTGTTTTCCAGAGCAGACCTCCATCTCTCTAGATTCTCCTCCACCTGCTCCCTGCTCTCACTACAAATAACAATGTCATCCGCAAACATGAAAAAAAAAAAAAAAAAGTGTTTCACTGCGAATGAAATTAGATTCACTGCCTGAAGGTCATTTGTTATCCACTGAACAATACCTTGCCTGTTGAGTGAAATGCCCCAATTAATTGTAAAGCCATATCACATCTGATAAAAGAGCTCCTGTTCCGTTTTTAATAGACTTTAATGCTTCCCGTTCCTGGATACAGATATGGTGGTGGATCCATGTGCGGACTAATTATGTTTTTTGTTTGGGATTGAGCTATGCCTACTCAGCCACGCTTCAGAAACAAGAGTAAGCCCATGTACAGGAGAAAATGATAGATTGAAGATTAAGGTGACCTCTGCCATCTTTCTCTCTCTTTTTTTTTTTTTTTTTTAACTCACGCCTTCTTATTGACTTTCAGTACGATGGACTCTGGATAATCCCTGGATATATCTCACTGTGATTGTGACTGCACTTGACCCTTTTCATTCTCTCTGATAAGGACATGGTTTAGATGGACACTATTGACCCTATATGGAGCGATAATAGCTTGAAACTGAGAGGCCACTGGAGTGTGGACCATGTAACTTACATTATGAACTATAGGAACATGAAGCAGGAACACATGGAGGTTGTTTCTGGGAGTTACTGCAGTGTTTCCCACACACACAGACTAATCTGTGGCGCACAACACCCGCCGCCACACATTGCGTTTGGTGTATGTTGATTATTTTTTTTAACGCTATTTAAATCACGCAGCGTATTTGTTCAGCTGCATTTCCTTTCCCTGCCCTCCCTCCATCTCTGTCAGTCGCGCGCACACACACACACACACACACACACACACACACACACACACAGAGAGAGAGAGAGAGAGAGAGAGAGCCCCTCCCCTCCGTGCACACCGCGTCTGTCTCGCGTGTCATGAAAACGAGATCATCCCTGGAGGCGTGGCCTCGCCTAGAGCTGTAATCGTTTTGACTGACAGCTTTTTAAAAGCCCGAACCCGTTTACAGCCCGACGTTATTCAAATGCGCGCAGCTTTCTTCTTCTTTGATTTTACCTGCGCGGGCTACAAACCAACGTTAAAAGGTGTATGCCGCCATTATAGATATTACACCGCTCTGCGCGCACGCTCATAAGGGCCACGGTCAAAGCTACCAAGACATTAACAGTGCGCCACATTAAGCACACACAAGCAGCTGCTAGCATCATGAATCAGTAAATGATTCAATGTTAATATTAATAATAAGTTTTATTTATATAGCACCTTTCCCAAGCTGTACAAGAAAATACATACATACACATAAAAGTAGAACACAGACATACAAATACATACCTAGGCAGAGGATTGTTGGAAATAACCTTAAGAGTAAGATGTTGTTTCCTTAGTTAGCAGACGTTACAGCATAGCATATTGATATGGTTATGCCTTTTTAGGTAAACAGCATTTCATACATATTTGTCTCACACTACACTATTTAGATTTGTTTTTTAGAGAGATTGCCACAGGGCTATTATTCAAATCACTGGTATTAACAGTGCCAAACACTGCTAAACATCCCCAGAGCAAGGGCATAAAGGTAGAGAAAGACACTTTCTGGGCCTGCATGTTAATTTATTACACAACCGCAGCCGGTAGATTTTCAAAGAAGTTTCAGTTAAGTAGTCATGCAAACACCCAATGACAAATTTTATCAGATCTTTTTACATTTAAGAGCGAGAACAGTTCCACATGTGGCATCAGGCACAGTTTTCCATGAGTGTATCATGACAGAGCTTTGTGTGGTGTGCCGGCTGTACGAGGTTTCAGGGAACACAAAGTGACCTCCTTTTCACTTCAGCCCAGAGCATTGAAATTGTGACCCTAATGTAACATTGATTTTGGAATCTTAATTATTTTCTTAATATGCTCAAATTCTAAAGACTAGTTTACTGATGTTAAAGGTACTGTAGATAAATACAGTACATTGGTAATGGTCTAGTATATCTATTCAATCTTTATTCTGTTTCCAAGATTTCTAAGCTATATTAGGGTCTTATCTTTAGACCTACTGTATTTGTTTAAGACTTAGTTTTGTTTCCCTTTCACACGTGTAAAAAAAAAAAAAAAATGCAAATTTGATCAATTAAATAAATAAAGAGAACCTGTTAATGAATAAATCGTGAGTTACGCCATCAGATTTTAGCTGTACCTAGTGTAGCTGTTTTGGTAAAACTTATTTCATGGTCCTACCTCGGAGATACCTTTCTGGACAGACACACACACACAGCATACAAATTACTATTTATTTTGCATGCAGGGTCTCCATCAGGATGGTTACAACACAAGACATATCTATGACTTACAGACACTGGCAGGAGCGCGTGCTACCACAATGGCAGGAAATTTATAAAACAAACATTAAAGCAGCACAATGAGATAAGAATAAGGTTTGCAAGTCTTATTGACCTGGAAAGTAATTGCAAATTTGTTATCAGTCAATCAAAAAATACACTGGAGAATGTCTGGGACAGAGTCCTTAGGCAGGGATATGGAATCATTCACTTTCAGGGGTGATTAGTACTCATTCTGTAGCATAAAACTCACAACTGTAAGGTCATTTGTAGGTAGCAAGTTACCAGACTGAGGCAGCATGATGAAATATTTTAGTCTGTGAGTTACTGTATTCAACTCCACTGTGAAACCATGGTATGATTCTGGGTTTGTCGCGTGTAAATGAAGCCAAAGCAGGGAAATGGCGAACTGGGTTAAGGGCAACTTTGAGGTCAACGATTTACATGTCATCTTAACACTGCAAGGTACAACACACAAAATCTGAGGGGCAGCACAGAAGCCGATTTTAGCAGCAAGCCGACACGAGCGTTGAGCCTCTATGTTTTATGGCTCCGCTGACATGTCACTCAGAATATTCAGGCACCCATTTCAATTCTTGGCCACCTACCACCCACCCACCCAC
>CM022488.1:23483892-23502372 GCA_011952105.1 Coreoperca whiteheadi
AAAACTGCATGGATAAGATGGAGGGTTTCATTCATGACGGACGCTTTTCATCCAGATGTCTGCTTTGTGAACTGAATTCTGTGAGGGTGCATTAGCGACTGACAGCGGTAATGCTCCTTTTATATGTGCAGCCATGTGCAGCGTTTTAACTGAGCGCAAAGGGGAGTTTTTGACAGCTGATATCAGAAACAGATTGGGCTTTATAGAGCTACTGCAATCTATTTTGTGTTTGATGGTGCATATTTTATGATGGGGTTGAGCGTTTCGCAGACTGCAAATGCAATGTACACAGTAGTCTCACATTTCTTACAGTGTGGAATTTAACAACTAAATAAAACAATATAATAACTTATTGTCTATACAACTTGCATGTTATCATCAGTGATGTGACTTTCAAATGTAATCAATATATCAAAATGTATGGAGCTGACTCAGTTAGACAACATTGCACCGTAATTGTGTGGCTTTCGCCTTTTTCTTTATTCCTATTCCTGCCTGCTATCACTGATTAAGCTTTATGTTGCTGCTGTTGTGCCTTCATTGTATGTCAAAGGATAATTGCATCCCTAAAGCATTGGTTGTCCTTGGAAACGCCATGAACGGACATCGGGAATGATAAACTGAACGTTAAATACTCAATTTGAACTGTGAGCACTTATCAGTTGTGGGGGGGGTGGGGGGGAATAAATAAAAAAAACGCACTCCAAAGATATTCACAGGTACTCATTAAAGACGATTTGTGATGGAAATTGGCTATCAAACTTTCGAGACATTGCCGTAGGATGATAACAAATAACACAGAAAAAAATTCTAATGAAATCCCAATGAAATGAGCTGTCAAAGACAGAAACACCTGCTTCACCTGACTGATTAGGATATTGACATATACATTTAGTATAAATGTGTTCTTTCAAAACAGCTACGATTTGTTTTTTCTTTTGATGAAGCAACTGCAGAAAATTATGTTGAAAGTGAAATGCCAATACATTCAGTGCACCAGTACCAATCGAGCGCTACCTAACAATCAACGCTACCATATTTAACTGAGTGTTGGCTAGATTTATTCTGGAAGAGTTGCCCTAATTCCTCTGCTTCACCTCTTGACAATAGTGGTTGTTTAAAGTCCGCTTTCTTGCGCACAGTTAGATGAGAAGATTGATACCACTCTTGCATCTGCACACTAAATATAAAACGACAGCCATGTGACAATTAGCTTAGCTTAGCACAAAGACTGGAAACAGGGGGAAACTGCTAGCCTGGCACTGTCCAAAAGGTATAAAACTCCACAAACCAGTACCTCTAAAGCTCACTAAACAACATGTTATATCTTGTCTGACTAGTAGTTTTAAAGGGGGATTACGTGCCAGACTAGTTCTTGGCCGGGTGCAGGCACTAACTGCAAATTTACTGCAATATACTGCACTTACCTAAATCTTAAATAGTGTTCATAAGGTTGCTTCAAAAGTAAAACAACAGAATAACCACATCAAGTCATGCTGTGCCCTTCAACACAATAGTAACAAGGACACATCTTTCAAACAACATGGGTAAAATGCATTAAAAAACATTATATTGGTTCAGTGTATCACTAGGGGCAGCAGCGAGAGGCAGATTTTGTTAAACACCAAGACAATCATAATACAGCAGTAAGATTCAGCAAAATAATCAGCGCACAGGCTATGATGCCGGCCTCCCCGGCACCACAGTCCAAGGTGAACATGCACACAAATGCCTCCAACAAGACCAACAGTAAATATTGATGCAGTTTTTGTCTTTAGACGTTTACTGCAGTGAGCAGATCCAAGGATGGACAGGAGCTTGTTAGCACCCTCGGTCGCCACACACACACACACACACACACACACACACACACACACACACACACCTGCTGTCTGCCACCTTTTCTCAAATACACTGGTCATTAAACCTGCAGCAAGTAGAAGTAGAATAGGTTTGGGGTTGTTTTTTTTGCCAATTTCAGCACATTCATTTTTTTCACTCCGCTCTAGGTATTAATAGTTGGTTTGAAAAAAAAAAAATAAAAGATCACTATGAGTTGCAAAGACACCAAGACTAACTCTGCAATGCAGTTGTGTGTGTAATTTGTTTTGACACCACATCTATCACTTTTACGGTAACCAAAGTAATGCCACCTCCTGCCACATACCAATTGCACAAATTCTTCAATATATAAGAGCCTAACAATAATAATAATAATAATAATAATAATAATAGGCTAAATAAAGTAATGCACCAGTGATTTCAGTCACTTTGGCGGATTCCATTTCTATCCTAAACTCTTTCAAATGTATATTATTTATTATAATATTTCCCGGACGGAGGAAAACTGTAAACACATGCACTGCTAAAACAAGGAACAAGGGAAACCATGGCTGTACCTTACATGCTGATCGCCCTGTGTGTGTCCTGGGCCCCACCGCCCCAAGCCTCCTCCCTCTGGCGGCCCAAAGCTCCTGTGCCATGGGCGCAAACACAACCCCTCCCCCGGTGCCCCCGAGCTCCCAGTCCAGGCAGAGTCAGCTAGTCCCCTGAAATAAAAGGAATGTGGCATTATGAAATAGATGTCCAATATAATAAATAAAAGTAGTCTTTTTTGACTACGTTTTGTATTGACCGAGTTATTTCATAGCCATATTTATTCATTTCACATGCATATTTATGTATTTATGTATCAATTAATGGACCAATATTGACTAAAATGGCATTCCCCAGTAAAGTTGCTACTGCACATTCAAGCAATGCCCTCCAGACAGTTAACACATTAAGCCACGAAGTTAACGATAGTTAGTTAACGTTACTAACGTTAGTTGGCAAGAGACAAAGGGTAATTTTACTCACGCTGTTGGGGTGAAGGTCATTGTCCGGTTCTTCATGGAAGCCACCTGGTTACGATCCATGTTAACTTTCCTGGAGAGGTTACTGAGCAATTATCGTGAAGTCCAGGTGTCCCCGCCACTGCCGCTCGCAACGGCACGGTAACTATTGGCCGATGTCACAAACAACAGTTAACCGTTAGGCCTGACGCTTGTTAGCCAACTTTCGCGGGGGTTCGATTCCCACCTGGCTGTGTTGTGGGGCTGGCTTCGTTTCACATCTTGCCACCGCTTCCCCCACCACAGTTTCGGCTGTGGCTGTATCGCGGTCATAATTAATTAACTAAAGGATCCGGCTTCACCTGTCTTCCCACCAGCCTCACGCAGAGTTAGCACGACTGCTCCTGCCGCCGGGCGCAGTACTCTCTTCTACCACGCGAACTGACATTCACTTCACCTCGTAATCGCGAGGGGCGCTGTTTCACCAAAATGATAAATCTTTTAATTTTTCTTCTTTTTATTTATTTGGAATTTAGCAAACAGCTTTTGTTTGTTTCTCACACATTGGAATTGCCAAACACTCCTACTGAAAGGAGAAAAAAAATATTCATATGTGCAAACATTGCCTGGAGTCCATATTTTGAGGTACAGTGGGGGTGAGGTGCACATTCTTTCATATGAGCACAAAAACAACAATAGGCCTACCTTAAGGTTGTGTCTGGCAGAAAATCAGAATTTGCTTGTAGATGGGAATCTGTGGCCAAACAAGCCACCAAAAAATATCAGAACAGCCTGGGGCCTTTTGATATCTTTGGAAAATGAAATGATAAACTTGTGCAGGTAATGGACGAGGACAGCAGGTAGCATATTATGACTTGAAATCAACATTTGGCTCATGCTGTCTGTGTGAAATTACAATAGCTAAATAGTTAAAGAACAACACTTGTGACCAAATGAATAGTAGTTCAAGCCACTGAGGATTTAAAAAAAAAGAGTGAATTCAGTTTACACTGTACATGGCAAGGAGATATTTAAATTCACATTAGAAAAAAAGATATATCTTCAGAAATTTGCATTTAAGTATATGATACTTGATATATCTCTTCTAAGAAACGTTTAGCAGTACTGTAACTACTACTGAAAATGTCTACAATAATTCTATTTTGTGTCATTGGCAAAATGTGTTTTCACATGGAGTATGTTATGCATATATTCTAATCTTTCTAATGCATTTTGAGCACCATAGAGCCATCGATGGAGGCATTAGATTATAAATAAAGGTCAGTCCAAACTTGGGAACTATGCGGAAGCTATTTCTTTATCCAGTCTTACATGATCTCTCTGTAATATAGTGTAGACTTAGCAAGATGCAAACACATTACAAGGAACTGAACAATGGGTAATTTCTTATAACTTATTCTGCACAAAAAGTAACTATCCTTTTTAGGATTACCCATGCATAAAGACTGTACTAAAGCAAAGGCAAAGGGGAGCAAAGTCATTTGACTAACTGTAATGAGGGCACTGGAGGAAAACTTTAATGTCTGACTCATAGAAAAAAGCCTTTTACCATTGACAGCTTTGCTACTAAGGATTCTGCAAGTCATCATGCTGCACCTTCAAAACATTACCATTATTACACAGAGATATTCATTTTCAGGAGTTTAGTCGATGTATTCATTATCTTCATTTAGTTTCATCTCTAGCACAGTCCTTTGTGACAAATGAATAGTTTTGATCCTGTAGTGGTCAGTATTGTGATTTGCAAACCACTGAGCATCCCCAATCGTATTCTTAGGAACAAGCTGATTATGTTTTGTTTTTTTGAAATTTTGAGACAACAAATAGAAAAAAATACCTGGGGGAACTCAATATAATTACACTTGGTTATCTCCGGATCTTCTCTGCACAATTATGTATCATTCATGGAACAAATATTTTGTGGGGACTTCATGAAAGTGATGCCAAGCAGTGCTTTGCAGATTGTCCTCTACAGCGTTTTATTTTTAGTCCACATTTTATTGCACGTGTTGCCAAACACACTAAAAACGCAAAAGACACAAGCTGCAGTAGTTCAAGACGACAGAACAGACGCTTGTATCATCTTAAATTTTTGTTCTGTCTGTTTAACTATGTGAACATATATAATAGGATATACAGTATTACAATGTATTTTTGTGTGATGTTGTATTTGGCAGGTGACTGGCTGGCTGGAATACCACCCTACTCCTTCTCCTTCTGAGGACATCCCATTCCAGGACTGTGCTTTGGTCTCACTCCCCCCACCCCCACCCCACCCCACCCCCATCCCAGCATGGAGCCCACCAAAGTCCAGTCAGAAGGTGGCCTCAATGTCACCCTTACCATCCGCCTCCTCATGCATGGAAAAGTAAGCAGGCACAGACTTTTATCCTGGCTGTGTCAAAAAGTAAGACATGTAGGGAATTTGTTTCCTCATTGAATGGGCCTTTAAGTTACTTATGACCTTTTAAGCAACCAGTTGGACCTGGTTGAATTGATCTACTCTGGTACAAGTCTCTGACCGCCCATTCCCCAGACCTATGATATGCTTGCAGTACAGTAGCCTCAGTCAACATGTGAAAACAGTTGTATAACATTGTCTGTGGCTCTGGAGGAGCTTTGTCAAATCTAAGTTAATAACCCTGATGATGCCAACTGATTTTTAACAGAGAGCCTATGTTACAAGCTGAGGGCATGGACCTTGAAAGACATTTACATTTTTTGACCCATAGTAGAGACTAAAAGTCACTAAAAGTTTGACCATTCTTTGTTAAGTCGCTCTCTTGTAATCACCAAAGTGAAATGATTGTACAATAGCTCTGCTTTTCTGCAACAACAATACCGTAAATTGGTTTTACTGACAGATCCATATTCACATTAGAGACTCAAAAACCCCACCAGTTGGACATCTGTTGCATCCTAATTTGGCATCCACTTTCATTCTGAAAGACCAACATGAAAAATTAGACAGACAGCAGTGACAGCGGGTTCTGTGCAACCTGTGACATCCACCTGGAAAGAAAACATGACCTTTAGTGTTAAGAATGAAGGTGCTTAGCTTTGGCTTTTAGCTCTGCTGATCCTACTATAGTTTACACCCTAAGAAGGTGCAAACTATAGTGGGACGCGAGGAAGATGGTGGACATGACCACGTGGGTGGTTGTCACACACAGATCTAAAATGGCGGGTAGGCCTGCAAAACTCAAACAAAGGGAAGAACCAAAATGGATGACAAGCTCTATGTCCTCACACTGGCGTGGAGAGTAGCTAGTTATGCCACCGCACTGTCTGGGTTGTTTGAGATGTGTGTGCAGGGGTGTATATGTACATGTAAATGTGTGGGTGGGTTAGTGAAGAGGAGAGAGAAAGAAAAGCACACAGAGTAAGATACAACAGATCTCAAATGCCGTGGTAAGACACAATAGCTGTCTCTTTATCACACAGGAACCGGGCAGCGAACATTCAGCCAACAACTGAGAAAGCAGCTATTAGCTTCCACAGTGGCTAAAACTAACACAGATAGTGGTCCGGCGTGGTACCGATACAAAAACAAAACATGGTAAGCACGAAAACACACAGCAGAAACAAAACACGGTGGTCCGTTACTTTTCACAATAAGGCGAAACAGATGAGCGACCTGTGCACGCGTCCAGTAGGTATCCAGGGTGAGGATTCAAACTTAAATCTTGCACACAGGTGTGACTTAACGACAGGAGAAGATTTGGCGTCGTTTCCATGAGTTCAGGCTTTTGGTCTCCCAAGGGCCTCTGTTCTTTGTTCTCCACACGTGGTGAGGCCCAACATCTCGGTGGCTGGGTGGCAGGGCAGCAGCTCTCTTTTGTCCTCCAATGCCACTGTCCAGCTCTCTGCCCTAGCTTGGCCTCACTACCGTGTATTGTGTAGTTATAAGAACGAGCCTCTGGAATCAGGATGGTTATTAGCTCTTACAAGTAGAAACTTCACTTCCAGACTTAAAGAGTGACATGCTTCTGCTGACTCTTCTCAGTGTGTTCTTGTCCGCCCGTGTTTTCGGGTTTCCCAGGGCACAGTGTATAACCCGTCAGTGGGCACCAACATCTGTTTTTCAGGCACTTATGTGTAGTGTGCTCTCCCGCCTCTCTCCTCCCCATCTACTCTGTAAGAGGTGGTCAGAGTTGATGTGCGCTTGTTGGCCTGCTTGTGTATGAGCATTCATGCTTGGTTAATGTGGCTTTTCCTTTCCTGCTCCAACTGCAGTGAGGTGCTAGGGCTGTGGTCCACACTTTTGTGATAACTAATAGCTGCAAGCAACTGGCTTCATTTTTTTGTCTTTAGTCTGTAGTTCGTTAAAGGGCAATGTCTGTGGGAAATACAACAAAGGTTATGTATCAGTATCAGTTTTAATGTTTTAAGTTGTTAGCACAGGGCATTGCTGTTGTCGGGGCGGGAATGTGTTGATCCTTTAGTTTTCATGTTGTTTTCTTGTTGTTGTTTTGTTTTGAGTGTGAGTTTCTCAAAGTGTTCAAAGCATTACTTTAGCAGTGTGCATCTGACTGGCTTTTCTGTGCTGGTCTAATTCTCAGATGCACATTGATGCCTAATTGTTTAAGAGTTGATATAACTCTCTAATAACGCTCTCTATAAAGGTTGTAATAAAGTTGCTGAATGTATCGAAAGAGACAACATGTCATTTGTGTGTGATGGAACAGTCGCAATAAATACAATAAACTGAATCATGGCTGATTAAATGGATAAAAAAATATGTTAAGTAGGGCAGGAGCATGTGGTACAGAAATGAATATTTTGTAGCAAGTAACAAAGGTGGTGTTGGAATAAAACTGTCAATTATATTTTAAAAACTAAGTAAAAGTTTGAGTAAAAACAAAGAAAAATACGTGAAAGATGTACAAATTCTTACAAAAGGAATATTTGAGGGCATCACCAAAGTATTTTAATAGTGTGAATTGACGTAGTGCTTAATAAATATAAATGAATGCTTAGGGAAGACCCTGGCACTGCAGCTTAAACGCCACACCAAGCTCATGAAGAGTGATTGCATGCATAGGAAAAGTGTGACCCTCAACACCACCATGCAGCTGTGTAACCTCCTCATGCCCCTGTACTGTTTGCACCTTGTCCAGGAAAAACAACATTTATCCAGAAGATTCTTTAATGAATCATTTAAAAAATCCATGTATTTTCTCTTTTTTCTTTGTTTTATTGCAGGAGGTTGGAAGTATAATTGGCAAGGTAAGTTTTTTTTTAGATCACACATGCTTGTAGTCGATATATATATCGAACCATGTTTTGAGTTATTTTTTGAATCTTCATTATAGTTTTTCTTTTTTACAGAAAGGGGAAACAGTAAAAAAGATGCGAGAAGAGGTGTGTTTCAGTCTCAAAAAAGCACCATTATAGAAATTAAATAATACAAATATGTACACTTTTACCAAGAATTTCACAAAGGGATTTACTAATGTAAATTGTTTACATTATAAACAATGCAAATCGCTTGAAATGAATGACAAACTCATGTAATTGTAAATAAAAAAATAAAAAGATAGTGTCTTCAGTTTATTAGTGGTAAATACTGTAGAAGATTCAAGTTTGGTAGCGATCCATTCCTGTATTAACATCACACATCATCTTTAATGACTCCTTTGACAATATGTTTGTGTTGTTTTTCCAGAGCGGAGCACGAATCAATATTTCTGAGGGAAACTGTCCAGAGAGGATTGTCACCATCACTGGACCAACAGACACCATCTTCAAGGCTTTTGCTATGATTGCCTACAAATTTGAGGAGGTATGATAAGATTGTGCGATGGGTGGCGGCAGTATTTCTATATACTCACTAGGCACATGCACTAATACAGTCCAATGGGAGTTCAAGTCCTTTTGCCCTCTTTACGTACACACAAAGTACCTGCCTTGCCTGGGGTTTGTTAGTGTCATTTTAGATTAGAGTTAAATATCATTTTAATTCCAACATTTGTTCTGGATGCACGGCTGCTGCATCTCAATTTGAAACAGCTGACACAAACATCTGTCTGTATCTTAATGGACCCCGACAAATGCAAAGTCAATCGCCAGTTTTTGTAGTACATAAACACTGAACACAGACTTTGATGTACAGATGTACAGTGGCACACAATCCTTAGATATCTGTATTGCATGGCTCTAAAAGGTGAACGTAAATTGGCTCCCTTCAGCTATCTTTTCCTCTGATCTTGTCTTTGATGTCACTCATCTAATTGATATACTCATGCACTGTGACTGGAACTTGTAAAAGGACACCCACTGCTGTGTCCTCAAAGCCAAATAGCTCATTCACCAAGCAGAAAAGATGTGAAACAATGATTGAAACATACGGTATATGTTTTTGAATCTAATTCCACTGATATGAATAGTAACAATGGACGTCATGGATTGTTATTTTTTGGGTCACATTGAGACAATGTTACCACTACAACATGAAATGTATATGTTCTTGTTTTGTAGGACATAATCAATTCCATGAGCAACAGCCCAGCAACCAGCAAGCCCCCAGTCACCTTAAGGCTTGTCGTGCCGGCCAGCCAGTGTGGCTCCCTCATTGGAAAAGGAGGCTCCAAAATAAAAGAAATGAGAGAGGTAAAATATGAAACATTCTCTTATGATTAACTTAAAAATTGCTATACAGACATAAGAGTGAGGCCTTTTCGCATTTTTGTCTTATGCAAGACCAGCAGAAAATGCAGTGGAGCCAAATTGTTCCTTCTCTCCCCTTGTGTTAGTTACATTTTATTTGTTACAGAGCCCTGTAACAGGCTTTCCCATTCAACTCTTGGGGGCAGCACATTGTTACATGCTTATTCACCCATTCAGGACAGACTAAACAACAATACCCACTACTGGATATATAAATGCCTGTCTTAAGTTAACTGCCATCACCTACGTCAGTGACTTGAGGGGTGTCAGGGTGACATTTTTGGACAACTCCGCCTGTGCTCATACAATAGAAGCAGAGCTACAGTGTGTTTACTGTGTTCCATCTCACACAGGCGTTGTCCTCTACAGGCTTAAGGGAGGAAAGTCAGATGATTACTCCCAGTTGTGGGAGGTTAGACGTTTACTAAAAAACTAAAATGTCAACCTCTTGGTGGTGCTAGAGGAAAGGTCAGGGAATCACCAACGTCAGTAGGATTCCTCGTCTGGGAGCCATGTCTGTACAAAATGTTACGCAAACCAATCCAATAGTTTTGACCAACCGACATTGCCATCACTAGGCTAGGCGACAGCATAGGCAAGCCAAAGCCATTCGCGGTCTCCTAATGACCACTGTAAACATGCCCTGTAGAAAAGCTCCGCTGTGGTAAGAGTCGGGGAGTGCTTTACTTCTCCCTTCAGGTCAGCTTAAAACTGGCTAAACATCTTATCATGGTGCTCTTTGACATTTTGAAAAAATATTGATACAGGGGAAGAGTACAAAGGCCATTTGTATAATCTGCACCGAGCGGGGTTGGTTGATCAACTATGATTGGCAGAACAAGTACATTTCTATTTTTAGTGTGCTGCCATACAGACGTGAGTGCATGCAGAAACCCTCAGAGGGCTTGGAACTGAATCTTGTCAGCATTGTCAAGTCCCTCAAAGTCCCTTACTCTACTCCAGTCCACAGGGGCCCAGGTTCAGGTGGCAGGGGACATGCTGCCCAACTCTACAGAACGTGCAGTGACAATCTCTGGGACCCCAGAAGCCATCATCCAGTGTGTCAAACAAATCTGTGTGGTCATGCTGGAGGTAGAGTATGTCGAGATTCAGCAAAACCGCTTTAAAGCGCTAATTTTAGTAAGAATGAAGTTATATATTCTTACGAAATGTACGAAAACCAGTATTGAATAGTTTGAGGCAATGAGAGTTGTGTTGCATTTCTGGCTGGACACTCATGCACCATGTCTCCATGAGCAGTTATATTCACTGCTTGTGGTAAAATACTGGGTTACAACTTTGAAAATTAAATGTCAGACAGCTTTTCCATTTTCAATTTTAATATGGTCATAGAACACCCATATGAGTATGTGAAAATTGGATTATTTACTTTTCATTTTTACTCAAATAACATACGTATGTGTACAATTATAATGCTATTGTGGAATTACATTTTCATTTTCAAGTTTACATTATCATTTGAATGTAGTTCCGTATACCCATCCACAGCCAAGCAATAGTCACATAACCCTCTGTAAAACCACAACCTGTCACTTTTACAATTACTTTTTTGTACGGATCAAAAAAACAAGATATGATGTGTTAGTTATTGGGCTTTAGAGTTGCTGTTAGATTGATTTTTATGCTAAGAAAACATATTTTGGATACAAATGTGAGAGTGATATCGCTCCTCTTATCTAACTATCAGCAAGAAAGTAAATAAGCATGTTTCCCAAAATGTAGAACTATTTCTTTAAATGAGCGTTTGAGTTTATGAAAGAAAGTAAGAACACGCTGACTTTGCCTCTCCTCTGTCTTCCCTTTCTCTTAGTCTCCACCAAAAGGTGCCACCATCCCTTATCGCCCAAAGCCCGCCTCCACCCCGGTCATTTTTTCTGGTGGCCAGGTAAGAGCTGAGTTAGCTCTAGCTTGCTAGTTTGTGCCTACAGCCAACCTGAGACTGTTATTGCAGCGTCAGCCATTGCCTAGTTAGTGCAAGCCTTTTTTAATTTCAAATGCACACATGTATACCCCCACAACCCTTTTCCAAATTAGGATGTCTTCGTTAGATTATTACAACAAAAGTTGTTTTCGTTCAAACACTAAACTGACCTGTGTTTATATTTTCCTGACAAGGGACTTCTTGCAGTTTTGAAAATTTGCCTGTCCACTCTCAGCAGACCTTATTATACTGCCACAGAAAGTCTTAGGGAGGTAGGTCGCGCTTAGTTTGATGTGTGTACAAAACATGTGACTTTGGTACCAGTATGCAATTCATGTTTCTGTCTCCTACCACTTTTGGTTGGGTGCGTTGTGGGTACACAGGAAAGAGAGGGAGGGAGGGAAGGAGGAAGCTATAGTGGCAATAGTGTCTGACTCCGCAACAATGACATTAGTGTCAAGAGGAATACACAGCAAACTCGAATGTGCATCCAGCTAATGTAGATAATTTAGTTGCAGTTTTGGGCTGAAGGCTGTTGAATGTATTTGAAAATTTAGCAAACAAAAGAGATACAGTTGAGCACATGATTACTTCTTCTGACTCCAATTTGGGGAGCTTATCTTTATTTTACCCAGCGGACGTTAAATGGAACATGAGACACAACTGAAGCCTTTAGACAACACAATACACGTTCCTGAATTAGACAATTTTGAAGCGCGAACACACTGACACAGGGGTACACAGAAACACACAAACACCTGTGAAATTATAGTGCAACCAAATAAAAAAACACCTGCATGAATGCTACAGTGTACCTTTGTGAAGCTTATAACGTTCAGTTTTGCTGAGGCGGTGCCCAATGGGATGTTACCTGAACCTCGGCCACGAGAGGACTCAATAGTTTCAAACACCCACAATATTTTCCTACAAACTGAACTGAGGTTAAAATGATGGTTATTTTGGAAGCTGTGGCGGTGTCACGTTGGATTGCATCACATTGTGCAGATGTTCCTGTTATTATGTCCACTTCGGTCATTTGGAATATAAATGTGATGCATGTATGTGAAATATGACGTTTGTTTTACAACAAATGACACAAATCTAGTGTGTAGATACCGCGATTTGAAAACATCAGTCATCTGAGACTTTTGAGGGTGACTGAGTGGTTTTTGTTTGTTTGGAGCATTGAATTTATGAATAAAAATGAAACAGGAGTACCAAAGATGGGGAATCATGAAACAGCTCTTCCTGGAGCTGTTTTTCAGGTGGCAAAGCAACTTTCCTATACTTGTTCTCAGATAATACAGTGTCCACAGTGCACATACCTATTCCATTTTTGAGTACTCACGGAAGCAGTTCATTTTGCATTGATTTATCGTATAAACTAACACTGATTTCTAACACTTACATATACAGGGTCCCATTGCATTTCACATTCATCTACACATTATATGCTGTTGATTTGAATATGGTCATGATGACAATGATTAAGAAGATCATTCACTGTAATATCGCTTACTGTTTTTGAAAATCATAATAAATTTGCACATTATTATGGTTATTTGTGCTAAAAGTATAAAGAGGGTTTGTAGAGAGCTTAGGCTTATTTGTTTTTTGTGTGATTTTTTTTCTCCCCTCTTATTGGAAATGAATTGCTAATATCTGCTATCTGTTGTGTTTTTCATCCTTCCAGGCCTACACAATTCAGGGTCAGTACGCCATACCGCACCCAGATGTGAGTTCTTAGTATCTTTCTAATTTATTCAAGAATTATACCTTTATCTTAGTTATATATAATTAAAAATAGTAGCAGACATTTGATTACATGGATACACCAGCTTGAAGAGTAGAGGCAAGCGATAAAGCACGACAATCTCCTTGTCCTTGTGGTTTAAGGGCAGACTACGCCTCAACAACCGGAAATACCTCTCACCAGATCTGGTTGATAACAAAACAGTGACTCCTGGTGATAATGATAAGGGAAAAGACAGTAATGGCAGTTTTGATGTAGGCAACCCTTTATTTCCAGTGTACCATATAGTCGCCACTAAAAATCTGCCTTCATCTGTCCCTGTCGTGAGAGCATCTCAAGAGCTACCTTGTGTCAGATCCACTAATTCAAAGTTGGGCGATGATTGATGCCGCTGGAGGTGGTGGTTGACGGTACAATCACTCAAGTACAGGCTTAACACCCTCTTCCACCCTCATTAAAACTCCTCTTAAAAGGAAAAGAAGGCTTGAAAACATCAGTCTTCCCCCATTCCTGATGGAAATGATCCATAGCAGGGGATGGACATCGTGTGACCATGTCGGGGGGAGAGCAGCTACTCTGACAGGCATGTAGCACCGAAGGTTCTCCTGTTCTGAGTCATAAGGGCCAACTAGAAGTACACATGGTAATTGAGGGGGAAAATCGGATTTCAATTATTTCCTGCATTTGATTAATGTGCTCATGAGTGGAGTTGTTTGTCTATCTTTTTTAATTTAAAAAAATAAAAGAAATTACATTGGAGTATGTGAAATTACAGGGCGGAAAAGAATCAAATTACCTAGCAATTTACATCTCCATGACAGACAATCACCCTCTCTCTGTATATCTTTTTCTCGTTTTTATCTCTCCTCTCTTTTTTTGTCCTCCACCACCCTGTGTCATGACCTCCTCCCCCTCCTCACCGTTCCTTCAGTCTAGTTTTGGTTGGCTTAATTTCTTGGTGTGACCTGTGTACCAGTAACCTCTTAGTTCTACTTTCCCTCCTAACCCTTCAGCAGTTGACCAAGCTCCACCAGTTGGCTATGCAGCAAACCCCCTTTACCCCTCTTGGACAGACCACCCCTGCTTTCCCTGGTACGTACCCACAAGGCCCTTTAGATAATTCCTTCTCTTTGCATCTCTTTCCCTACCTTCCACATTATCTCTCTTTTGGCACAGCATGACTTGGCCCCTGTGGTTTCTGTCCTTTGATTTTTTCATGTATATATTTTTCTCTTGGCTCTGTCTGATATTATTACAGTAAAAGGCAAAAAAATTACAAAGGGCTTCACTTTAAACCTTTGTATTCAAAATTGCATTATCACTTGGCAACAGGATACATTCTTCCTTTTAGGTTTTTAAGGTAATTTTAGGTTATTAGACTTTCCATTAAAGATGAAAACCTTGAGTTAAATAGGCCAGCCACATTGTACTACAATAACCAGCTGAATCTCCCCCCACATTTGAATTGAACAGTTTCACATGGACCTTGGTACATATGTTATGCTTCCTGTATTATGTCCGGTATGTGTAAAAAGAATCTCATGAATAAACACAGTAATGTTTGATTCTTTTTTTCACCACTTTCATCTAAAAGGATGTGGCAATCAATTCATTTATTGAATCAGCAATGGTTCTTCAGAAAATGTGCTCTCATTTAAATGCGTATTAGCTGAATCCTTTCACATCCCATCACATCGCACACATAATTTAATAAATACAGTAAAAGGTTCCATTGAGAAATAAGCTTACAAACTTAAAGGAACAGTTGGATATTTTGGGAAATACACTTAGTGTTGCAGTCTAGGCACAGGAGTTAAATGAGAAGATTGATACCGCTCTAACGCTACAGCCAACAGCTACTGAGCTTAGCTTAGCAAAAAGGGAAATCAGGTATCCTTGCTAGTCTGGCTAGCTGTAAAATCTGCCTGCCAACACCTTTAAAGCCCAGAGGTAGCTGACAAGAATAAAACCACCCTTATATTTGTACTTTCAATTTGAAGCTGGAGCGGGTAGGCATATTTTGTTATCTTAGGACAGAGCCAGGCTAGCTGTTCGACTTTCCCAAAATGTCAAAGTATTTGTTTAGAAGGTTTCAGCTCTGTTAAAGTGACTTTTTAAAGTCAAATCTCCTTTCTTATCCCATTACTCACCAATTCAGGTTTGGATGCCAGTCCACCAGCTAGCACCCATGAACTCACCATTCCTAATGATGTGAGTAATGCTTTCTTTTATAGCAGAGAGAGAGAGAGAGAGAGAGAGAGAGAGAGAGTCTGAGGTTAAGAGGCAGACAGCAAAATGGGCAGTGAGAGAGGGGCATGGCAAGGAAAAATGGTCGCTGGCTAGAGTCAAACCAGTGACAATGCATTTATATGGGATGCACTGTACCAAGGTGCACCCAGTAATGCTTTTTTGAGACAGCTGACTGACGGATATGTTTAAAAAATCTGTACTTTTCAAATTATTTGTCTTTCAATTGGCATATCATATATAAATTCAAATGATGTTGAGACTATGTAAATTGTGCGTCTTGCATAATAAAAATCTCATAATCATGTAGTTTATGTCAAAGTGTCATACAAAAATTGTTCAAATTATTACAGCTTTTGTCATAGAGGGTGTATGGCAGCTCTAAGTGTTAATTAACTGATAAGGAAAACATTTGCAACTAGCAGAGATAATCTTTTTTTTCAGACTTATTAATGTTATTAATGTAAGAACAAATGATTAGCAACATTACCAACAAAGATCCTGTAAAATTAAGATTTTACTTTTGGCACAGCAGATTAACCCCAATCAGATCATCTGTTATCTAAGTAAATTTTCTAAATGATGGGGTTAATTTAAACCCAGACAATTTCATATTTATTAAACTTCCCTTTTAACGTCAAATACGTATAAATGTGTATAAATGTGTTAAGACAACACAGAAATTTCCTTGCTTCAGGTTCAAAGACTTCTTCTTTTCCCCCCAGCTAATAGGTTGCATTATTGGACGTCAGGGAACCAAAATAAATGAGATTCGACAGATGTCTGGGGCGCAGATCAAAATTGCAAACGCCATGGAGGGCTCGTCAGAGCGCCAGATCACCATCACAGGGACCCCTGCTAACATCAGCCTGGCCCAGTATCTCATCAATGCCAGGTAACCTTTTAACCTTTTAACAGCTGGGCTCCATCACAATCTAAAGAATAAAAGCAACACCTAAATGACCATGCTCATAGTGAAAATCCAAGAAAACTGGTACCGTGCTGTTTTAAAAAGAAAAAAGATCTCGCTAGTTTAGTTTTGATGTTTATGACACTGATATTTGGATAAGTTCCCAGAAAATGCACGATATCTGTCAGGTTTTGACAAGAGACAGATAAGGCCACGAATAATTTGACTATCCATGTATTTTTTCTTGGTTCCTTTAACTTTTCAACTTAAACAAGCCTAATAAAGCAGATATAACTAAGATCTGACCATGGTGTATTTTCACATAAGCCATTTATGTTATTAAATTAAAGGCAACTGACTCCATGACAAAATCTGTTGAGCCCCAAGACTGAAAAAACAGGGGCTAGATAGTAAGATACTGTACATTCCAATAAAATACATATTTTTCATTTGAATTTCTTGCCATGCTCCACTACCCATGTCTCCTTTCCCCTCTGTCCACTGAAACCAATGACTCATTATCAACAGAGAAAATAAATGTATTATCCACAACGGTGAACCTCACTGATGTCCACATGCTTCCTACAACTCCAAGTCAATTGTTATCAGCGTTAGAGCAGGAGAACCCACATACTCAACAGACTTTATGTCTCTGACTTCTTAAGGGGATTTCAGACAGCAGACCACTGAGAAACTAATGGCTATTGCTTTCCCACAATTCCAATGGCAGGTTCAGGGACGTGGCTGCCATGTGGAATGACCCCTCGTCCATGACTACATCCTGAAGTCCCCCCAAATCTGGTTCCGTTTGCAAAAGCTATCAAACCACCACTTCACAATTAACCTCTATGTGTTATCCCATGGAACTTCCCCTAGACTCCCTTGGTTTTGCACTTTAGCATTAGCCTGTTGGAGACCTATAGTAAAGGTCAGACTAACAGCACTGGCATTTGTTTTACATGGATGTATCCAGTGTATTGTTAAAGGAATAGTTTGACATTTCGAGAAATTCTGTTATTCATTTTTTTTTTAGAATTAGATGATACCGCTCTAATATCTGTCAATTAAATATGAAGCTACAGCCAGGAAACGGTTAGCTTACTTTAGCGAAGGCTGAAAACAAGGGGGAAACAACTAAGCTGGCTCTGTCCAAAGGTAACAAAATCCAGCACCTCTAACGCTCTCTAATTAACATGGTGGTTGCCTGGCAACCCTCACTTTGACACTAAGAGTCCAGGAAGTCACTGCTCCCTTTAAAGACATAGTTTGGCAAACAATTCCCCATAAAAATCTAACACTTCAACTTTTATAGGAATTAAATAAACAAGCTCAAATATGTTAAAGGTTTTAAAGGTGCTACTAGGCAGATTTTGCAACCTTCAGACAGAGCCAGGCTAGCTGTTTCCCCCTGTTACCAGTCTTTATGCTATGCTAGGCTAAAATAACTGTCTCCTGGCATTAACATACAGACATGAGAGTGGTATTGATCTTATCATCTTTTTCTCCAAGAAAGCAAATAAGCGTATTTCCCAAAAGGTCAGCCTATTCCTTTTAGTATTTATTTAGCATGCCTCATGTGTTTATTTTTGTTATTACTATATTAGACACATTTGCCTATTAAGTCCTATTGTGTCATTGTCTGGAAAGAGTAAAATTAATAAAAAATGTAAAATGAACAAAAAAGAACAGAAAAAGAACACGACTGCCACTTGAGCAATGCCGTTAGAAAGAAGAGTGATGTGATGCCTCTGTCAGGGAATACAATTTCTACAGTTGACATTTCATTACACCACCATTCTTTTCTGTCCACTGCATGGCTTCATGAGGGGATTAGTACTGCATGGTTATATTACCATATTTTTAGAAGATATTTTATGTGAAAGGGAGCAATGAAAATATGGTATCAAATCTGTGTAAAAAAGACAGGTGCCAGCAAAAATTCAAGCACAAGGCCAGCCATTGCAGCATAACTTTCACTTTCAAGCGAAAGTTCTTCTTTCACAGCTGTTTTATTTTCTCTGCCTCCCCCCCCCCCCCACCCCCCCCCCTGTCTCCTTTACACAACTAAACGAGGATAAAAACAAGCCGACACACCGCACCCATA